>NEWO01000006.1:1802993-1819100 GCA_003013225.1 Phalaenopsis aphrodite
TATATATATATATATATATATATATATATATATATATATATATATATATATAGATACAAAGAAAATCAAAGGTAGCGGGGGCACATGGATGGAGTGGTCAACTGGAATCCTAGCCGTTCAAGCTCGAAAGGGACTATATAGGCCTCAAGAAACCTGAAGCGTGGAGACTCGCAGCAGTGTGGAAGAAAAGGCGCTAGGGTTTCCTCGGAAATTAGAAGGTACGGTCTCCTTCCAATCTTTCTGAATCTAACAAGATTATGCTAGGAGCTTTGATGTTTGAATACATCTATTTTCTCTAAGTCGTTCTGCTTCCAAGTTTCTTAGCCGTATCGCTCACGAAAATGGAAGTTATGTGCATGATATTTCTAGAGTTTTTATTTGAGAATTTTGTGCGTTCGCTTCGTTTTTTTGGCTGTTTTGTTTTCTCACCAACCTGATGTGATTAAAACTGTTTTTGTTGTTGATTTATATTTGATATGCGGGGACTGTGTTCTAGATTTTGTTTATTTAACGTTTATTAAGATGCTTGGTTTGGCGGATTTGGTTTTGCCGTACATGCTGTTGTACGTCATTTACCCTTGAATTTGGAAAATTTTTCTTCTTGTATACTTTTATTCTCGACAGTGTGAATTGCTAATTTTTTGCACCAGATGCTGTGCTTCCTGGATTAAAATTTTGTTTGATTCTTTCCCTTGAGATATAGCATCCCAATGTACTATAGTATTTATTTTGACAAGTTTCTTGTATCGCAAAATCTACAATTGTTTTGTGTTTAAGTCCATGTCTTTTTCTTGTATCTCAAAAAAGTTAAATGGTTTTGTATTTAAGTTCCTGTTTTTACAGAACTTGGTTGCAGAGTGTATTCAAAATATTGATTATGAGTTCTTGTTGCTTTAGTAATGAGCTCGGGTGATTCAAGTTTTGTTGTGGAAGTTGTAAAATTCTCTTCCCCTCATTAAGTTTGTTGCCTCTGTCAGATGTGATCGAATCTTTATTGTCAGATTTCTTGTATCTCAAAATTTTGACTTCTCATGTTAAATCCATATCTCAGTAGCAGTTGAATGCAAAATATTTGAAAATATTGACCATTAGTACTTGATGCTTCATTGATTTGAATGGGTGCTTAATGTTTTGTTGTATAGGTTATAAAATTCTCTTGCTTCGGTAAGTTTGTTGACCCTGTCAGATATTGTGATATAATGTTTCTTTTTTCTTTTATCTCAAAAAAATGATTTGATTTATTATGTTAAAGTCCATATCTTTGCAACCGTTGAATGCAAAATATTTGAAAATATTAATATAGTTATTGATGCTTGGTGAGTAGCATGGGTTATCCAAATTTTCTTTTAACAGTTCTGAAATTACCTTCACTCTATAAGTTTGCTACAGAGAAGTCCCAAAAGGCATGCTTACAAAGGACCATCTTTCATTAAGTTGAAGTGTGATCCTATCGATGTAATTAAGAAAGCTTTGTATAATCTTACCTTATATATCGCTTGTTTTTTTTATTGGCTTTCAAGTCGGTCAGTAAATTAATAGTGAAGCAGTTAAATTTTTTTCAAACTTAAATTATTATTAAAAAATTGATATTTTCATTTAAGGGTCAATTTTTAATAGTGAATGTGGTGCTGATTACGTCTAATTGTCTTACGAATGTGCTATTATTTCCACTTGCCTCTTTCCATATCATGAATTAGATATTGTTGGGTTTTAGTGGAGTTGGACAACTTCTTAAATATGTGGAGGGAAAGAGCAGGTAGGAATTGATATGCTTTTATGTAATAGTGTACCCTTTATCTTTTCACATGAGCAAAACCTCCCATGGACCAATTGATAGATAGTTGCTATTTATTTCTTCAACTTGGTAACTAGCTCTTTTGTTCTCGGCTCATGTGGATTTTACTTTGCATCAACTAATTTGCTAATTAGCTGTTGTGCAGCCTATTCAAGAAGTTCCAAGCTTGATTGCTATTAAAAAATCTACATAATAATTTCTTTTATTATTTTCATAATAATTTCTTTTATTATTTTCATTGGTGTTTGCCTATGAGCTGAACTATTTTACAAATCCTACACTCCAAAGCATATGTTAAGTTTGTCTCCCCTCCCCACAGCTTACCTTTCCCCTTTTCCTCTTCTGGCATTGGTAGCTGTGTTTTGCTTTCTTGCAACTTCTCTATGTTATAGATGCTGTCCCTGTTTCCTTTCTTTTACGTTTTATGGGATTTCCCTTCTTCTTTTGTTAAATGTTGATATTTTCCTGTTGCTCTAGAATTATTTTCATGGCTGATTCTTCAAGCCTTTCTTTTACAGAGTAACCTTTATCAAAAATAGCAAAGTAGGATAATTTATCTTGTTTTGATTTATGAAATCAACTGTGACTGCTTGGCTGAAATCACCTATAAAAGGAAATAATTATTTCATTGGTAAAAGATGATTGGAACTTAATCTATATCTGTTCTGGCATTTTCTAAGAACAAATTGAATTTCAATTTATTCTTGTCCACACTTCTGTTGGATTTCTTTCATGTAAGGGGCAGTGAAGCAATTACAAGATCCTTTCAAGAAGCCAAGTAATTTCGCTGGCATATTTGCCATTGTTCTTTTTGTGCTGGACAAAACCTCTTTGAAACATGGGTGTAGGTGGGGGGACTTTTATTGGCATATATGCATCGACAGTGGAATGGGATGAATTGACTTTTGATTTTTAAAATATCTTGTCGCATTCTTTATTTATCCATTCATAACTGGGCCTAGAATTCACGTTCCATCTCATTAGGCAATAGAGAATAAAGAACTCAAGTAAAAAAGGGTGTGTCTCTCGGGTAAACCAAAAATATTTAGTTTGAACTGAAATTACTAAAATAAAGTATTATTTCTTAGACTCAGAGCATTTTCATCTCCAGAGAATATTCTATTTTGTTATTGTAGAGAAAAATGCCCTTCATATGATGAAATAAAATAGTTTGGCTTAATCTTTTTAACTTTTGGCATTCTCGATTTAACTGCCTTTTTCCTCCTTTTGTTTAATTTGAATCAATAAACACCCATCTGTTGAAAGTAATGCTATAATGCTCCGAACTTCTCAACTTATTACTCTCTCTTACTTCCCTTTCTCCTATTACTATTACATCTAGCAAAATTATTGGGCAGATATTATGACTTCTAGTATGAAATTGTCACATATCCTTAGACTGTACGTCATGGAGCACTTAGAGATTAATCATACAGCTTTTATTTCTTTCTTGATTGGACTACCACTACACCTAGTGGAGCCCTTGTCCTGGTAATTGTAGGATCCGGTATATCAAAAAACATGTTCTTTTATTTATTTACATGCTGTTGGGGGCAGTTGCTTCCAGTGAAGTGGCAGTGGCTAATGTGGCAATGTATGGATTGTCGAGCGGGGCTATAAGTTGAAAGATTTGGGGTTAAGGGCGATGATGATGAAGACATCTGAGTATGTGTGATGATAGTATTGTACCTCCTAAACATGAGGAACTCACACGATGGTATAGGATTGGCATTACTATCCTCCAACATTGGGTAAAGAGTTGCCCTTGCTCTCGGGGCTGCAAGTGATCCTAGCCTAACAGTGTGACTTACAAACTGCCTGATTTACAATATATAGTAACATATAATATAATATTTTTTTCGATAAATTTATATTTTGCCTGCTAAATGAAAAGCTTAAATTATTTATATGCATGACAAATTAAGAATTCTAAATGCTACTTTTCGCAAGTTCATGTATTAGTCACATGGACCGGGTTGTGGGTCGCCCTCCCTTGATCGTCTTGCTAGCAGACTTTTACTCTATGTTAGGTCTCACAAATCTCTCGTTTTCCACCCTAAAATGGAATCAATTTTTTGGAGTTTTAAAGAGAAGAACACACCAAAAACTACCAAAAACTGCATTTTGAAACGTTGACAAAGTTGTTACGGCTTCGGTCCTGATATTGAGTCCACCCTTAACTTAACTTTTTATACTCAGATCCGATCTTCCACATATGTACTACCTCACTTTTTTTACACGTTTTAATATCTTATGATTTTTCTTTGATCATTCATCCTATTTGCATGCTCTACTTGTAATTCTAACCCCTTTCAACAATGGTATCGCAGGCGGCAGGTACCCACTGCCATTTTTATTTTAACGTCACTTTCTTTCTGACTGCGCCTTACTGTAAATATTTTGTTTACACATGCAATCTTATTATTCTGTTATTTACAATACCTGTAAAAGACCCATAGGGTAGAGAACAATAGGACACATGGCTAAGAGAAACACTACAATAAAACTCTGCAACTCAACAATAATGCATATCTAAACACACTTCTTAAAACCCAAGTCAGCACCAACTCGGAGCTCGGAGCAAGCCTTATGGGAAGCAAGGCGAGGATGTAAGCAGATGGAGGACAACTTTAAGCGACGATCAAAGAAAAATATGAAGCAAGGGATAATCCTCAGTGGAGCTTGCTGTAGTCTTAAACAACATAAAACCCTAGAACTTTGAGGTTGTTTGTTTGACACGACATAAATCCCCACGCTATCTTTTAGACTTTCACACGATCGTATATTATGCGATATAAGTTCTAACTCTTTTTAAGATTTCGAGATTATTCGTTCGGTACGACGGAAACCATTCTATTCTCTTAGGCTGTTTGCGCGATCGTATATCGTGCAGATACAAGTGGCAACAGTAAACATCATATAATACTATTTTAAAAAAGTAAAGTCAAACAATATGATAACTTGAGAAGTCATTGAGGTCCTCTTCAAATCTGTGACATCTCTTACTTTTCATTTCATTGACCTCCAAAATAACTGTTTCTATTTGAGTCATTCCCACTTGACTTTTTTATAAACAATCGTGAGCACTAAACTTTGAATTCTTGAAGACGAAACTCTTAATCGTAATTGAGGGGTTTTTTAAGTGATTTTAGCTTTTAAGATGTAATTAACTATAGGAGTTTACCTTTATAGAAAATTAAGAACACAAGTAAAATAACCTCTATCTAATCTTTATATTATATATGAGAATTGTCGGTCATAAATTTAACAAACCAAAATAGAGTCACAATTTTTTTAGTTTAATAGTTAAGACTGTTAACAAGTTGTATGTTTATCTTTTGAGATGGTATATCACTGGTGGTATTGTGTTAAATTATATAAACTATTAAATATATGAGATTTATCTGGTTTCATTTTTCAAAATTAAAATATATTTTTTCAAAATTAAAATACATTTTTTCAAAAATCAAAGTTATATACATATTAAATTAAATTAATTCCAAAAATCGACTGACAATGCAATGAATTATTGAAGTTGCGTTCTCAAAGAGAACATATAGGAAAAATATTTTTTTGGATGGACAACTTGCGTTCTCAAAGAGAGCTAATAGGGAAACAGTTGTTGGGAACTCTCCTAGCCTCCTTGAATCATTGTTGGGAGATAGTCTTCCATTTTGTCAAGTTGCATGAAAGTTATGAAATTTTGTTGCTCCACTTTTTTCTTCATTCTCTTCCATTAAGTAATTCATCGATTGATTTCATGTTAATAGTTTGTTAATTCAATATTTTTCTATGAAATGCATGACAAAGTTACTTAAAGAATGATTGAGAAAAAATTGGAAGGGAAAAAACGCAAAGTGAAAAGCTATCAGATGTCATGACATTGTCAAAAAGTTTTATGATCCTAACTTGAATAATTTTATGATCCTAATTTGTCTTCTAATGACAATGTTTTTGTTTTACGAGTAATTGTTGAGTATGATGAAGTATCCAATGACAATGTTTTTGTCTTACGAGTAATTGTATTACTGGGCGAATATTTTTTGGCAAGTTAAATAATTAGCCTTGAGACTCGAGCATATAATATTTGTAAGTTTAAGTGATCTTCATGTTAAGGAAGGATTATGTTGAATAGTTTTGCCAACGTAAACTCGTTAATATATCAATATATTTTTTGATAACTTGCCCTGTTTAGCAAAGTTACCTCCTTTAGCTGGCTTGGCCTTGAAATTATGTTATTTTGAGCAATCAGAATGATGCTATTTGTCATAGATAATATCTGTATGTACAAAAATGCCCACTATCGTCTCTATGGAGTACCAATCAATTCATATGTATTTACATATCTAACACCTAAACTTCCAATTTTTATATATATGCCAATCAAATTTATTAATTATATTTCAATAAAATACAATGCATGTCAAGCTTATTAAAAACATATGCCAAATTACTAGAGCTTTGTTCCTCAAAAATAAGCGTTTGTTTGCATTTCTATCGTTCTTCTAACATAAACATTATTGTCGATATCAAATGCAGCTATCAATATAGAACTAATTACGTTTGGTATAACACATTTAATTAAGCATACTAAAATCAATACAAAAACTGCTTTGAATTACAAAATAAATTGAGCTGAATCAAAATTATAAGCATAGGTTAGTTGTCTTTATTACTATCAAATTTCATGAATCCGGGATTAGTAAGGCAGATTAAAAAAATGGTCCTTTTTGTCTAATCATGTTTAACACCAAGACTAGATTGACGATACGAAGATAGTTCAAGACAATCAGTAATCTTTGTAAAACCATTAACAATATCGAACAAATCATCATCAACTAATCTTAGAGATGGAGCTAATTTCTCAAATTTGTTTTTTAGGAATGCATTTTTGTTTTGCTTGAAAGGGTGTAAACATGTAAAAACATACACGACGGCAAATCGTGTTTTTTGTTGCCGTGTTGAAGCATTAATGCCTTTGACAAATTCATGCAATATGGGCAAGTTAACTTCCCCGCAGCGCTCTAGCCGGGTAACATTTCATACGCAAGAAAAAAAACATTTATTATCTATATTTATACTGTTTTTATTAGAAAGATTTGTTTTATAAAAGCATGATGATAACTGTTTCCCTAAGAATCTATTGATTATCTATTAGTGATGGCAAACATACATAAATTATTATTTTTGAGCTATTGGGACATAGAATAACCAATTTTAGAAATAAAAAGAGAATGACCATACATATCTCAAGTAAAACATTATATGAAATAACGATCACAAACCATTAAGAGTGGGGCAAAATGGTCTGACTGTAAGGTGTGAAGTCATCATAATATAAGTTAAGCTTAACATCATCTGCCTCGATAGCAAATTCATGGTATGCACGATCAAAATGTTTACATGCTTTTTTATATGTGAGATGATGACTCATTAAACTGATTTTACTTGATCTGTTACGATATCATCTCATATACAGAGCAATACACAAATAAACAAATAATTTAATTTGAAGATGTGAAATATGTGGTAGATAAAAAAAAATACTTGTATGAAAGTTCTTTTTAATATCTTACTTTTATCCTCTCAAAATCTACACTAAGTCACTGTTACCTTAGCCTTATAAAATAACATGCAATCTTGCATCCATTTATACAATAATCAATCTTCTCTGATTTCAATCCTAACTTAAAAATCATCATTTATAAGTCTTGTGGAACTATATTGTCTTAGAATTTATCTCTTTCAATGATTCTACAACCTAATTGAAGTACTCTAGGGGCATATTAAACTCTATTTTAATTTTGCAACAATCTAAGTGCTCTAGATAAGTCATAATAGGATGTACAACCATCATATAGTGGTCTTTGTGTTGCACTCAGTAAATTTGTAAATTACCCAAGATTATTGATTTGTTGGCACTTTCTCCACTTGACTCGGATAATAAAGCCTTATTCCATCTAATATCATTTCTACAATTTTATTTGAGTCAAACTCGGGTTGAGTATTATAACTTATCGAAGGAGAAGAGCTAATTGAATGGTCAACCTCGCCATGCATAGCCCAAAATCAATAATTATGTTGAAATCTCTGGCAATACAAATCATATCTTACTTCGTTAAACGTTAAGTATGCTCGATTCATGTGTTTCAAACATGACACTAAAATCTCACCTCAGACAAATAAGTTCGAATCTGAGATGATGGTTGCATGAATGTCTCAACACCATTCAAACTCTCGATGAGGTTTTTTTATTCATATATAGTCTATTATGCATTCATAACCTTAATGTGTGAATATCCAAAGATAATCTATATATTTAATAAACGTATTCATAAAAGCACGATTATATTAAAATATTAAAAGTCTCTATATATAAAACAGAAAGCCAAGAGACTTGCATACTACAAAAATAACACTCAAAACTTTAATATCACATCAAAAATATAATTATTATAAGTTTTTGAAAGTGAAATACCCATTTTCATGCATATGTTTAAAGCATCAACGTGTCATAAATAGAAATTTGAAAGTTTAAGACGTTGTAGATATAAATATGTAAGAATTGTGTGCTAGATATATAAATTCCCATTTAACAATGAGAATTTACTGTCATAGCATGCAATTCTTATGTATTTACATATCTGAAACTTAAACTTTCATATTTACACACATATCACTCCAAACTTTAACATCAGAGAAAAAAAGAAACGTCACTCTTACGACTTTTTAAAAGCAAAATGCGCATTTTCATTCATAGATTTAAAACGCTAAGGCGTATATTTACACAAATAACATTCTAAACTTCAATATCACATCAAATATATAACTATTAAATTTTTTTTAAAAGCGAAATACATATTTTCATATATAAATATAAAGCACCAAAGTGTCATATATGTAAATTTGAATGTTTATTATGTTTGAGATATAAATATATGAGACTTGTGTGCTAGATGTGAATTTCCCTTTAAAAAAAAGGAGAATTTACATTCTCATATCTAAAACCTAAACTTTCATATTTGCAATCATATCATTACATAGTTAATGTCATGTCAAAAGAATCAGCATTACAACTTTTTAAAAGTGAAATAAAGCACCAAATTAAAGTTCAATATATGTAAATTTGAATGTTTAGGATATTTGAGATGTAAATATATAATAATTATGTGCTAGGTATGTGAATTTCCTTTTAAAAAGGGGAATTTAAATTCATAACAAACAATTATTATGTATTTACATATATAAAACCTAAACTTTCATATATAAACACTCATCACATTAAACTTTAATATAACATTAAAAAAACATCTCAATTACATCTTTTTGAAAGAGAAATACACATTTTCATGTATAGTTTTAAAGCAAAAAAATATGTCATATGTAAATTTGAAAGCTTAGGACGTTTGAGATGCAAAAACAAAATGTAAGAAATGTGTGACTAGATATGTGCATTTCTCAGTGATATAGAGAATTTATATGAATACCACACAATTCTTACGTATTTACATATCTCAAAACTAAACTTTCATATTTTCACGCAAAGCGCTCCAAACCTTAATTTTACATCAAAATCACTATTATAACTTCGTAAAAGTGAAATACATATTTTCGAGCAGAGTTTCAAAGCATGAAAGTGTCATATATGTGAATTTGAAAGATTATGTTTGAGATACAAAAAAATGTTGTTATTTTGACCCTCAATTATTGAACTAAGGTAAAAATGCACTTTTGTAATGTGGTACCGTTCACCTATCGCTCTCCTACCTCCACATACTACTCTCTTGCTTCTATAAATAGAGAGGGTGTGAGGCTTAGGAGGGCAAGAGAAGAGATCTTAAGCTACCACAAATGATGAGATAATAACTAGAGAGCTAGAGAGGAGGAGAGAATAGCTAGAGAGCTAGAGAGGAGGAGAGCATCTTGAGGCCTTGTATCAAGGTGTCTCTTGAGAGGGAGGCCATAGAAGGAAGATGAGGGCTCATCTCCATGTATAAGCTATGTATTCTCCATTTATTTTGCCTTAGTGAACTATTTGATTGATTCCCTCCCGTGGACGTAGATCCAGTTGGACGATCTGTGTTTGCTTGTGTTCTTTGCGTTTCATTTATATGCCAGGAAGTACATATCTCACAACAAATGTAAAAATTGTGTGCTAGGTATTTGAATTTCCCTTTAAAAGGGGAAAGGGAATTTTACATTCATACCACAAAACTCTTATGTATTTACATATCTCAAATCTAAACTTTCCTAGTTTCAGACATAAGTACTACAAACTTTAATATCACCTAAAAACATCACTATTACGTGAAAATATGAAAGTTTGGGTGTGAGATACATAAAAAAAGGTAAGAATTGTGAGAATACACTTTTTTTATGCATTGATTTAAAGAATTAAAGTGCCATGTCTGTAAATAAAAAAATTTAGATGCGAGAATACATAAATACATAAGAATTGTGTGCCATGTATGCATATTTTCCTTTAAAATTTAGGTTTTAGATATGAAAAGAGCATAAGAGTTGAGTTGTATAAATGTAACAATGAGATAAATCATCATAATTTTATAAAACTGAATAACATTTTCAAGTTTCTCCAATACACTTAAACACAAAATACATTAACTCTAATAGTCGAAAATAAAACAAACTTTATGGAATTGTGAAATCAAGGTTACCTACGATTTGAGTGTAAGAACTTGAAAAATTGTGAACACTGACAAAATCAAAATCAGGAGCGTTGAGAACTCGATCGGCTCCGGAGAGAGAGAAAATACGAAATTTTGGTCATCAGTTCAATATATTGAGTCCTACCAACGGCTCTTCGACAGTCTTTGACCGTCAGTTTTTATTTCTTGATAACTACTAGGTTCGATTGTCGCCTAACATTCCAAGTTTTTGGGTATTAATTTGCCAAAAACTTATGATTTGGTCCTTAGGACAACCACTAGTTGTCCACAAAGAAATACCTACACATTTGTGATCTTCAGTTTTGTTGCCAGTTTTTGTTGTATTCGTATATAATCCTCATTAGCTAGATTAAAGTGGTGCCCACACCATCATTGTCCTAGAAAAAAGAGGTTGATTGAGATATTCTGCTCATTGCACAATATCTTTCGCATGGAGAGTTGGATAATAGATACTGTAGTTGACCCAATGTCATCAAATTATGAATTGAAGATTTCATAACAATTGATCATCATATTCTTCTCACCATATTTCTTATGGTGTTGTAATGAACATGGCTTTTTTTGGTTGTTTGGAATAGCTTGAAGGGGTGTAGGTAGGAGATGCCTCATGTTTATGAGGACCTCACTAAAGACTGAGGTGTTGGATCACCTATACATTATGCTTCTTTCTTAAATAAAGTCTAAAGATATCTATTTTAAAGAAAATAGTGATTCTAAAGACTTTATGAAGGTTTTTGAGAGATCAAGTTAGAGTCGAGCAAAACTTATGGTAGATTCAAATAGGTTTCCATATTCTCTTTATGCTTCTTGATGTATTCTTAAAGCCAAGCTCAAGAGCACACTAGCCATAACATGCCTAAATTTAATCACATAAGGTCTATGTGATAATTAAGTTCGTATTTAGATATTAGAGTGATTTAGTTAACTTAGTGCAACAGTTTAATAAGAACAAAACATAGGAGTTTCATATTATGTGTGTTCTCCATAATACTAGAATAAGATATAAGAGTGTAAGGAGGCATTTTATAATAGGATAAATAAATTATAAATATACTATGAAGAACTCGAGTTTGATGAGAGCGCCAAATAATATTATTAAGGGGAATTTACATACGTAGCGCCCAAACTTTATGTATTTTCCAATCATGCACCTAAACTTCAATTTTTACGTGCGCAACATCTAGCTTATCCTATTCCCACAGTGGGAATAGTGGAATAAATATTTTCATGTATAAGTAAGGTGCTTTATTAGTAACAATTGATGTTTAGGTGTCTGATAGGTAAGAACATAAGGTTTGGGTGCTGCATATGTAAATATTCCTATTATTAATAGTAGAATGCCAAGCTTCATAATCAAAACAATAACTTAAAATCAAATTCCTTTTATTATGCATTAAATTTTAATGAAACAATGGTTTGGTCACTACTCTCATCTCAAACATTTTCTATTGAAAAGAATTATTGGAGTAGTCATATGAAAACATGTTTGGAAGGAATCCACATGCTTAAAGTTGCCATTATTAATGTGTGTTAATTTGAATGAATATACATATGAGATAAAGAACATATATCAAAAGGGTTTAATTTTTTACTTAAATATATTGGATAATTATAATACTATTATCCAAATATGATGAGATATGAGCTTGATTTATCACACTACATTAAAAATTCCAAACAATGAGTCAAAGGAGAGTTCTAGTGAAAATATCAATTGAAAATTTTCAAAATTGAAATTAAGATGCGTTGTAGTTTTTTGTTTTTTTATATATGCCCTTTCACTTAAAATAATGATTCTAATATTTGAACCATTTAATAATTTTATTTTATGTAGAAAAATGATTTACAGAGTAATCAACATTTATCAACATCAATTACATTGAGTAAATTAAGAAATCATTAATTGAAATGTGGCAATATAATCTCTTCGGTCTGACATTCATTTAAAATCTTACCAAACTAGAATTTTGAGCTATGGTGGAAACCTTCTGCATTTGAATAGATTGTGAATTTGTTAGCATGCCAATAGTCTCTTTGGTTGCAAGAATGAAGGTGTTCTGTCGTCCTCTTTCTTCATTGAGTAAAGATCATTTAGTAGATTGTGATAAAGAAAAAAGAGATAGATGATGATGCAATGAATCGATGAAGTTGTGTTCTCAAAGAGAACATATTGGAAAAATATTTTATTGGATGGAAAAGTTGTGTTCTCAAAATAGGTTAAAATAGAAACATTTGTTGGAAACCCTTCAAGCTCCCTTAAATCATTGTTGTGGGGTTGTCTTCCAATTGGTTGAGTTAATTGAAAGTTATGAAATTTTTTAGCTCCACTTCTCTTATTCCTTCCCTTTCTTCTAAGTAATTCTTTGCTTGATTTCATGTTACAACCATCTTCCAAGCTTACAACACCTGAGATTATATTAATTCAAAATTTTTCTATGAAAGATATGACCAATGAACTTAAGAGAATGGATTAAGTTGGTATAAATTTTGAGAAAGAACAAGAACATATAGTGAAAATTTCTGAGATTTCACGAAATTATCAAAAAGTTTAGAACTACTGCAAATAATTACATCTTCCAGACTTGCCTTCTAACTGCTTATTTATAGATTTGAGTTGATATATAATGTTAAAGGAGATAATATTAACATGAAAATGCATGTAAGAGCTTGTTGTAAAATGAATGATCATAGCTAGTTTAAAGTTTTTTAATTACATAACGAACTTATAGTGAATTTTAAGGATAAGTTCAATTGAACTTACCACCAATTTCACTTGAAATTGTTGAGTATGATGAAGTATTCAATGACATTGTTTTGGTTTGGGGAGTAATTGTAATGCTTGGCGAATATTTTTGGCATGTTGAGTAATTAGACATGAGACTTGAGCGTATAATTTTTTGTAAGTTTTAAGTGGTCATGGTGTTAAGGATTGATTTTGTCCAATACTTTTGCCAGCGTAAGCTCACTAACATATCATTATATTTCTTATAACTAGTTCAATTTAGCAAATTTACCTTCTTTGGCTGGCAGGTTGGCCTTGAAATTACTTCATTTTGAGCAATGAGAATGTTGTTATTTGTCATAGATGACATCTGCAGGTACAAAATTGGCCACCATCATCTCTAATTTTGCATTAAAGTTCACCCTTTTTTTTATGGCTTTACATCATTGATCCTCACTATTATATCGAGCAATTTGTTTTTATATAATTTACATTTTCATTTTGATTGACTGAGCCTCACTTATTATATAGAGTTACACCTAAAATTCCTATGTATTTACATATCTAACACCTAAATTTCAATTTTTATACATATGCCACCTTATCTATAGTGGGAAATGTGTACTTTACTTCTTAAAAGTCAAAATAATCGTACTACTTTTTATGTGATATGAATTCTTTACATGAAAGATCTTTGTTTTTCCATAACACCAAAAATTCAGCAAATAACATACATATATAAAACATTATAAAAACCATTCTGTGTGTTTGGTAGTCAAAATTAGGGAGCAGGTAATTACGATTAAATTTCAAATATGACAACCTGCATGCAGAATATTTCAACTGGCAATGCTGCATTTGACGCACAGATAAAAGACACCAATCATATTTATTAACTATATGTCAATAAAACACAATGCTTACCAAGCTTGCTACAAACATGTGTCAATTTACTAAAGCTTTGTCCCTCATAACTAAGCTTTTGTTTGCATTTCTATGGTTCGCCTAACATAAACAATCTTGTCGACATCAAATGCAGCTATCATTGTAGAACTAATCATTTTTGTATGAAAAGATAGCAATTGAAAATTATACATGTTTAATATTTATTGTAATGCACATTTAATTAAGCATATTAAATATCTACATATATTTGTATGCTGCATGGTGTGTTACAGCTGCAAACCTCAAGCTCTCTCTGCACGTCAGCGAAAAGGAACTGTGAAATAAATTACACAAGTGCCCCGATTTGTAAAATATTAATTAAAAATAAAATAAACAGTACTAAAATGTAATATTTATAAAATTAAAATTATATTTTCTTAAATCAATCTTACATAAGCTACAAAAAAAAAATGTGTAATACAGCTGTGAGGATTGTCCAGGATTTATTTACTGGCAGGACTTAATTGTCCTTAACCGTTCTCTAACACATTAGAAATGGCCTAACAAAGTAGTTAGCTTGATAAGGGCAAGAATAAATGCAAACTGTTGAAAACAATGTTAAGGTTGACAGATTATTGTTTGCCATTTGGTAGATGGATTAAAGTAATCTGAAATGAGAGATGACATTATGTAACAGTTTTAAAACAAGATTTATGCTGAAGGAATGGGCTTCAATGTGCTTTTTGAGTTTAATTAAGCACAATGAGCTCATTTTATGGTAGGGATTTTTTTTTTCTGAGTCAACCGAGCAAAATATATTCGTCTCTTATTCGAACAACACGCGCACATTTGAGGCAGATAATAATAATAATAATAATAAGTCCTATAAAATGGCTTATTAGTTTACCGCTCTAGGGGTGTTTAATATTGCCCTATTAAAAAGATGTATGGTCAGATTTACTAAATCCATCCAAACATAAAGAGTTGTAAGTTCGATGAGTTTATGAAATTTTGGATTTAAGGTTTGAATTTTGTCTTCGATTCATGTTAAATCTGGATTTAATAAATCAAACAAAGGGGTCGATTTAATAAATCTACTGATGCTAAATCTTGTCTGCAACCAAACACCACCTAGTATATCAATTTTTGCTACATCAACAAAATGTTTAATGTTTTTGATATCATGTATGAGTTTGATGGTAGGGAATCGGCTTCCCATTATACTTAAGGTGGATAATATTGAACTTTTATGGAGGTTGAACATTTGTAATTGCAACAAAGAAGATACTTAATGAATGATGTTAATGCTTCATAATACCAGAAGAAAGTGGTGTATCAATAATACTTTCTGTTATAAAGTAAGTCTTATAGATTGTTAGAGTTGAGATGAGAGCCATGAAACTTATTTATGTTAATGAATGCAAGAATCAAAGGATCCCTACTTCTTTGTATGCCCAATAAGCAGATCAATTCCAAAAACATGCTAAAGAGTTCCATATATAATTGTCATGAATTAATTCTCTATTTAATGCTCCATGATCTGGCTTCTTATCTTTCACTTATTGCATCTTTATCATGCCTTAAATGATGTTATATCCAAATAGGATCTAACTAAAAAACATAAATATTGATCTTAAGAAGTAGTGAAGATAGAGAAGAAAACTAGAAAAAGAAGACTTAAGGATTTAATAAGACTTCCATTAAAAAGTTAAAGAACCCCAAACTTTTGCCTTATACTCTTTCTTTGAAGGGATAGCCAATTAAGGCGACCAAAATGATCTAAACCTCATTTTTTTATGGTCTTAATGTTATATAAAATAGTTTAGCTATTCTTTCCAAGAATGCTATGTATTATAATATTTTAAGGAAAAGGCTTCTAGCTCCTGTTGTTATTAATTTTGACTTGGGTGTATTTTTTTAATTATTTATCCGATTATAAGAAAATACTTGGTCTATTTTGATATATGACTCACAAGAATTACATATTTGCTAATTAATTAAAGGAATTCATCGAGTTA
>NEWO01000006.1:1826960-1839415 GCA_003013225.1 Phalaenopsis aphrodite
GAATTTATGGGATTTAGATAGACTTAAGCATACGAGGGGATCATGGGAAGACTTGGGTTTCCCTAACTTCTTCTTCCTCAAAATCTTTTTCCCCTTTCCACAAGATTAGATCCACCAATTCTTTCTCCATTGATGGAGTGGTCTCCGGCAATAACTTGCTTAGTAGGGAAGGAGATCCATGTGCTTCTATTATTTTAGTTTATAAATTTAGTTAATTTTTGAATTATTGATATAAATTAGTGTTAGTTAAAAGAGAAATGAGTAGATTTAATCTTTTATTAACTTTAACAATCATTATGAACTATTAAAAAATTATAACTCAAATAAAGTGTAGTATTGATGTATTAATTTCTTCAAATTATAATTATTATGTTTATCTAATTTTTAAAAAATTAATTTAATGATTAATTTGTATGTAATATTATACTAATTGAGATTAAAATTTTTCAATAATAACAAATTATTTTTAATTACTAATATTTATGATTAAATTTGTTTATTTTAAAGTGATTGTGATTAATTGATTGAATAATATAATTTATTAAAGCATTCCAGTAATTTATTAATTAGCATATTTTAATTTCAGCATCAATAGTTTTAATAAAATTCCAATTGAGCTTACTAATTTAAATATTAAAATAAATAGTCAAAACAGTTTAGCAAAATTCAACTGGATCTAACTGAAGTCATGCCAAAATTTTTTTTAATCTTTAATTCTCAAGATTAACTAAGGGTCTGTTTGGGGCAGCTTATTTGGTGCGGTAGCGTTTTGAAAACGCATATGACATGTTTAGGTAAATTCTGTTTTGGCAGCATTTTCAAAACGCTGAAAGAGCGTTTTCTCACCGAACTTATCTAGGTGCGGTGACAACTTTCTAGCAGCGGTCTGACTTTTCTTAAAAAATAAAAATTTGTAATAGTCACCGTCTCTAGCTTATCAGCAGATTATTTTTAATCAGTTTATTCAATAAGCTTCAGCTGCCCCAAACAGACCCTAAATCTTACTTAAATTTAATTCTAATTGTAGCCAAAAAACCACAAATTTTTTTCATTATCGGGCCACCTAATCGTAGTAGCCGCAAAAGTGGGTCTAATCAAAGTTGTTTCTTTGATCCTACTTCACAATTTTAAATGAGCATCCAATAAGACCCAGTAACAAAGTTATGTGAGTGCTAAAAGATGTAAATAGTAAATTTCAGGTTTTAAATATGTAAACCTTAATACTTAATCATGTTATTTATGTAAATCATCTTTTATTCTAAGGTACTAATGTTGGATTCAATGTTAATTTAGAAAAGGACTTATGATTTTAGTATTGAAATAGATCAAGCTTAAGAACAAAAGTGAGGGATGAAGAGATGTTATGAGGAAATTTTGATAGAGAGAAATTGACCGTGACCTTTTGAAGATGCCATTTGGATTGAGTTTTGGCCGAGAAGATTTGATTGCTACATGCTTATATGACCAATGTACTCTTATTTGTAGTTGAGGACTCAGATTAGTTGTATAGAATTGGCGACTTAATATAGTTACATATGATAATACATGAATAGGCACAATATAGTTTGTCATTTGACGGTGTTTTTTCTTTATTTTTTTCTATGCTATGTCCAGTGTATCATGTTTGGACTCCAGACACAATATTTTTTCCATTGTCAGTCACTTGTCATCAATATTAATCTTGAAAGGTGTATTGACAAGAAATAAAAAAAAAAACTCTGTTTTATATAAAATTTACACTGAAATTGCTATTTGCCAAAGATATAAGTGATGTTTGGGAGCACCCTATTAATAAGATTTTTTCATCGGATTTATTAAATGAGGCAAACATTAAAAAGCACATGTTCTATTGATTTATTAAATTTTGAATTCAAGTTCCAAATTTTCCATTTGATTCATGTTAAATCTGGATTTAATAAATCCAATAAGCGAGTGGATTTAATAAATTTGAATATACTAAATCCTAGTAATGTTAAATCCTTCCTTATAGCTTAACACCCCCTTAGACTAGTGTTGCTTTGCATGAGCACTGTGAATTATGAACACTATTTTTAATATGAATGCTCTTTGGTGCTATATATACTTGAATGATTATGAAATTTTAAGAGGAAATTTAATATTATTTTAAGATATTCTTATGATCAAATTTATGAATACATAGTGATCTATCTAGTCTCGAGAAAGTTTTTTTAATTCATATTGTTTAATTTTTTTTTCCGTAGATAATCTTCGAGGTATGTTAACCTTGTTGCCATCTTTGCTCGAATCTGGTGTGTTAAGCTCTTTTAAAAAATCTACATTCAAAGTCATTATTTTATCTCATTTTTGAGCTTATTATCCTTCGATGCAATTATTTATTCATGTCACATTAAAGACCAAAAAATTTAACCTACTAGATAATTTTGATAAAATTTTTTTCTTACTAATCTGATCACTCTGGCAACCAAATATTTTCAAAGATATCATAGAATCTTATAGATTAAGTTTTTGATCTTGCAAACTCTTTCAAGAGAATGCAATATATTAATGCCATTCATGAATTAAGAAAACATATCATATATATTTTTAGTAGGTAACTTACAAAATGGCATATTAATGTATTGACCTATTTATGTGAGCATCTCTAGCCTCATTAGTACTTTAAAAGCAACTAGTAACCTGGTCCCAATCTCTTTACAGGGCTCAGTGTAAGAATCCCCATGTAATCATTAGCTCTCTCTATATATATGAGGTCGGTAGATGCAAAGAAGATGGTTTGTAAATTAGATAAATCCATATATGGGTTTAAGCAACCTTCTCGTTAATGGTATCACAATTTTTTTAAGTGATAAAATCATTCAGTTTTGAGATGAACAATGTAGATGACTGTGTATATTATAAATTTAATAGAAATAAGTGTATTTTTTTAGTATTTTATGATGGTGATATACTACTTGCCACCAATGATATAGACACATTACACAAAATCAACAGATTTATGTCAAAGTATTTTAAAATGAATGATCTTGGTGTCACCTCTTTTATGTTGAGGATTAAAATAAATTAAGATAGTTCTCGAGATATCCTTGGGCTTTCATAACAAGGTTATATCAAAAAGGTACTTACAAGTTCTTTGGCTATCATAACAAGGTTATATCAAAAAGGTACTTATAAGATTTGACATGCATAATTGTAAACCAGGAAACAACCATGTGGCTAAATAAAACAACTTCATTTTGTTCAGTATCTTAAAATGACTTTGAGGCTAAGACAATGGAAAATATTCTTTATGCATCCATTATTTGAAGTCTGACGTATGCGAAAATTAACACATGTTTGGATATAAATATTTTGCTATGGTTTTGGGTAGATTTTTTAGCAACCCTAAAATGGATCACTCAAAAGAAGCCAAACAGGTTATGCAGTCTTCACACAAATTAAAAAGCTACATGCTTACATATAGAAGGTCAGATCAATTCAAGATCATTGGATGCTCAGATTCAGAATTTAGTTGATGTCATGATAATTAATGATCCACTTTGGACTACATTTATTTGCTTGTTGGAGGAGCTACTTCTTAAAGGAGTGCCAAACAGTCACTCATAGCTTTTTCCATTATGACATCAAAGTTTGTAGTGTGTTATTAAGCATACAGTCATGGAATATGATTACAAAATTTTATCATTGGGCTGCAAATTATGAAAAACATAGGAAAGTCACTTGAACTATTTTATGATAAAACTATGCAGTCATGCACTCCAAAAAAAAGAGTTCAAAATCAATGCATATAGAGAATGAGGATTTTGTTGTTCAAGAAAGAGTTTAGAGTGGTCAAATGTCATTAGAACAATTTAGCACAAAATCTGTGATCTCATATCCACTCACTAAAGGAATTTCACCTAAGTTCTTTCATAAGCATTTTGCTTATGTTGATGTTTAGTTATTTGATAATGTATAATTTAAGTGAGAGTTTGTATTTGGATGTTATTTTCTTTTAAATATATAGAAATATTGTATTTTTTTGAAATAATAATTCAATTTAGTTTTCACTTTCATCTTGGTTTATTTTTTTATTTCACTAAAGTTTCAATTTGGACTTGGCATAATAAGACATGCATTGATAACTTTGCAAGTAAATTAAATGAAACACATTGATATTTGATCCATGTCATTTGGTTGCATTAATATATATGATTACTGATGAGTTTAGTTACATTGTACTTGTGATTAATGTCACTTTGGTCCTATACTGATATAATCAATGCACTAGATTGTTAATAAATGCCTTTATACATGATAAGAAAGTTTGATCTCACTAAAGTGAACATATTTATAAGGTGTTAAATAAATTTGCAGTGAGTTGACATATATAAATAAATGTGGTATTTATGTTATATTGAAGTTAAGCCTAATTAATGTGGTCTAATAAGGTGATACTGATATACTTACGGGAATTTAAATTTAAAAATATGGCCATAAACGTATGTGTAGAGACCTATTTGTATTTTTAACTTTTATGACAAACAAAATTGATCAGAGTACAAATGTGTAAGAATTAACTACCAATTAGGCATTTATTTAAAGTGGTTATAGTCTTCATTTTGTGTAAGTGCCCTTTCACTTTCCAAAAAAAAAAAAAGATAGAGACTTCCTCTTGTTTGTAAACACATTTAAAAAAAAGGTTTAAGGAACATGCTTCCATTTTGGAGATAAAAACCCACAATAATAAGTAATCATAAATCAAGATACGCTTCCACATTTTAGTTTTTTCTCTTGATAATTTAACATAGAAGATTCAGTGTTTCATGAATCAAAACTCTGGTTTATAGTTCCACCAAGTTTACAACATAGGATTCCTATAAATTGAAGCACAACTCAAACATTATATGGAAATGTTATTTATGGCACTATGTCATTCCAAAAGTCCTAAGGGGAAAAAATAAAGAGAAATAACTAATAAAGAAAAAAAAATAAACATAAAGTTCTATAAAAAAATAATTGAAAATCCCCATGGCCTTACACAACTTTGATTCCCTTACAAATGATTTTGCTCAAAGCTTATTCAAAAATTTAGTGAAAATCTTTAAATAAATTTTGATATTGAGGGAGTTTTCATTAGCTTATTCTTAAAATCCTTGGGCCTTTTCAATTGATTATTATAACACATTTATGGAAGTATTAGAGTTGTTAGGAAGTGTGTGTTCTCATAAAAATTTCAGAAAACCCCCAATTGCTCAAAGATAGCCATTATGAATGAATTTACTTGCCAAGAAGATAAGGTATAATAAGAAGCGGCAAGCACTAGTAAACAATAAGAAACTCAAGAATAAAAATCTAGTAAGCAAAAAAAAATATGTTTTATTCGTGAATGACACTAAAGGAATAAAGCAGAAAAGGAGATTAAGAGAGAATGGGAGAGCGATCCACAAAGTCATCTCTATCCTATATTTCAATTGTATTAAAAAAAAAAAGGATGACATTTAATGCTCCGTTAAGTTAAAAGGGGTTAGAATTATGTGAAATGACACTTAAAATCTTATTTTCTTAGTCAGCTGACTTTTGATGAGATGGTTTTAGCTAGGTCGACTAGCAATTGATTGATCTCTGGCATGTCGTCCTTTTGTCGATTGCCCTCTGAGTCGGTTGGCCCCAGTCAGGATGACCTTCAATCGATCAGCCTTTGATTAGTCGCACTTTGGATCAGACTCTGATCGGTCAGCCCTTAATCATCAGGCGTTAATCGGGCTAAAGTAATCGTTCATATATTCTTGCTTTTGGTACTCGTGCATTGCTTGAGATTCATCTTTTGACACGTATCTTGTTCCCCCTCTGATCCACGGAAGTTTCCATCAAGATTATTTTTGTTCTACAGATCCAATGCTCTCCAAAAACTTATAAAACATATTATAAATTTCTAAATTCTTATTTATTATCATTAATCAAATAAGTTCATATAATTTATGACTCACGCGACAAAAAACCTCCTCCAAATGATTAAAACAATGACTAAAATTGGTGAAAGTCTTAAGTTTTAGTACTCGTTGCAGTAACACGATTATACAACCCTCTAAGTTGGCTCTCTTACACTATCACAATGGAGTCGCTCCCGGGTGTTTATTTGAAGCACATATTTGGCTATCAATGGCATGGAACAATGTCAGCAATGCTAATACTTTTATAAACATCATAGTTTGACGAATATATCATGTCAGACTGGTACATCAACCATTCAAATTTATGCAAATGTCTCAATGAACCTAAGTTCAGTAAAACCATTTATTTTTTTTAATAATTTCAACCTCTTGAGACTCAGTCTCAGCGTTAAAAGCACGGAGAAATCTAATCATTTACACTCACCAATTTGTGCAACTCTCTCCACTTAAATCAGCAAAAGGAGCTTTGTTCATTACCTCAATATCCTGACTTTCTTCATCAGCCTGGAAGGTCTAATTTTTAAGCACTTGCTATGAACTGCTCAAAGTCAAACTGATTATATAAAATAGTTAGTTGAAAAAGATAGTATTTTTAATACTTCTTTAAATCCTTTTTTTATAGGAAAAAGTTTGATTATTACATTCTCTAATCTAAATTTTAATGGAAAAAAAATTTCAAATAAATTAAATTTATTCTTTGATGTATATGTAATATGTACTTTTTGATTAATTCTTTTTGTGATAGATTATTTTAAAAAGTAACACTTTAATAATTCTTCAAGACTTAGTTATTTTTTAGATTGACCAAAACTTTATATTTGAAAAATGTTACTTTGAAGAATAGATGTGCATGAATGAGTTGAAACTAGTTTGATCAATTAATATAAATTCAAATTAATTTGAATTGGATTGCTTATGAGGTGTTTGACTACTTAATATTCTTCCACTAAAAAAAATCAAATTAAGACGTGATTACTTTATTCTTTTAGTTATTAAGAAAATAGCTTTGCACTGCCTTACTCTAGTCATCTTTAGGTTCTGATCGAAGGGATCTGCACTTGGTCAAATGAGTCATTTGATCTTCTAGTGATAGGACTTTGGGTCTTTCTTCCATGGGTCATATTGGTCGTACTTTCATATCTCTTAGTCCGTTAGATTTACCCAAGATTCATGTTGACACATTTTTTTTGTACAAATATAGTTGATAATTTCGATAAAATTTTTACCTTACAAATACAATCACTTTGAAACTAAGTATTTTCAAAGATATCATAAAATCTTATAGATTAAATTTTGGATCTTCTATACACTTTCGAGATAACGAAATATATTAATGCTATTCATGAATTAAATAAACATATCATATTTATTTTTAGTAGTAACTCATGCAATGACCTATTCATGACTTGAGCACCTCTAACCTTGGTAGTACTTTTAAAACTACTAGTAAGCTTGTCCCCAATCTCCTTGGCAGTGCTAAGTATAAGAATCCTCATGTAATCATTAGGCAAAATAAAAGAAAATAAAATAAAAAAACGTTATATAAATATAACATGCTCTCACATTAAGTTTATCCATTTCTTTTTTAGCTTAGTCAATTTGCCAAGAGATTTTTAACCATTATATTGTTAATTTCATTAGAGGGTTTTCTATAGTGGTGCATGAGTTTAGGCCATATGTGAGAATCTTAAGTTCATAAAAACATATTAATCCTATTTTTGAAGAACTCAAAAGTTGTTGAAAAGAAGAATTATGGTGTGTACTCTCCACCAGGCAACAACGCTCTGAAAAAAAGAACTTATGTCGAAGTATAAAGTGGATTTAATATAAAATATTAGTCCAAAATAAAGCTTATGTGCTCGATAATAAGTGTCGAGTGACAATGACACCCGAAATTGAGCTTTTCAAAAACTATTATATGGCGCTTGATGCAATGAATATGTTTAACTATAACAAAGCTATCAAAAATATTTAATTAATTTAAACAAATTTATTTTAAATATGAACTTATAATGATTGATTAAAGTGAAGAGAAGAGAAAAACAATAAATGATGTGAATGATATAACATACATTTGGTGTTTATGTTATTTGGTCTTCAATCAAACTACATGTACACTTAGCCAACACATAGGTTAGGATGTTGGAAAATAATTAAATAATTATTATGTGGACCAACATATCTAAATAAATGTGTCATCATTCTTTCTCAAAATTAAGTTTAATTAATTAAATCTAATGGTATCAAAGTGATTTTGATAATGTGATTTTGCAAAGTTTGCAACAAATGGTATCAAAGCCAAATCCATGTTAATCATTTAAGAATCAAGCCTATTTATTTTTTAGATTAAGTTTAGTTTTCTTTGATTTATGTATGATTTTGGTGAAAACCCCTAATTTTTGTTCTTGCATTTTTTTTTCGAATTAAGTTTTAAAGGATAGTTTATATTGTTGGTTATGTGAGTTCAAGCAAACATTAGTTTCATAATTAGACGATGATTTGTTGTTATTATGTTATGAAACAAAAATATTTAAGATGCATTTTGGATATTGCAATTCATGTGTAATCGTGTGGAATGTATTCTTTTTACCCCCTAAATTTGAATTTTGGGTTTAGAAAACTATCTTGAAATGGATCTAGTTGAACCATAGCGATGCAACACTTAAAAGTGTCACAGTAGTGTTGTACAGTTGAATTTTGCTGTGTGGTGGTGCTGCTATAGTACTGTTACAATATTTTTGCTACAAAACTTTTGCAACTGCATTATTCTTTCCTTTTCTTAAAATAATGGTTGTTTAAATTTTTAATATTTAAATTAATTAATATAAGTAATTAGCTATCAAAATAGCATCTTATATGGATATTATTTAAGTTAAGATGTTTAGACAATTGTGTAAATTTAACTTATGTAAATATTGATTGACCTAAAATAATATTACTATCTGATTATATCTGAATTCATACTTATGGTGATAAATATGTAACAATCAATCTATTTTTTTACCTATGAATAATAAGTGGATCTAAAGTTTAGCTTATTATTTAACATAATTTATTGTTTTATTTGATCACTTCGTAGAGAATATCACTTATGAATTAGTGTTTCTACCCAAAGACTAACTGTTTGAGACAGCTTATAAGTGTGGGTGGCGTTTTTAAAACGCCACTGTACCGTTTGGTTTGCGCGTTTCGCCAGTTTATCTGAAACTGCGTTTGCGTTTTTACACTAAACGCAGGCCGCGAGTCGACCCCTGCGGCTGGCCTGTGGGCCGCGTTTCAGGATAAACAGCTTATACTGAAACGCACAAGCTGCCCCCAACGGACCATAAATATTAATGTTGTGTCTGGGATTATTATGATGGGATTAACTATTTTTTAAATCTTATTATATGTATGGACACTTGAGTGAATATGTGATTTTATTCTATGTACAGTTTTCATGAGCTTATTCTTTTTAAAATCATTTGCCATTATCAATTGATTATTATAACGCATTTATGGAAGCATTCGAGTGGTTAGAAAGTGTACGTTTTTATAACAGCTTCAGAAAACCCCAATTTGAAAAAGCTAGCCATTATGGATGAATTTACTTGTCAAGACGATGAGGTACAATAAGCAGTTGCAAGCAGTTGTAAACAATAAGAAACTCAAGAAAAAAAATTTATGGTCAGAGCTGAATCCAAATCCAGGAGGCATCCATAAGGAATACATAATAAGTAGTAAATTTGCGCAATTTTTATTCAAGATATATACCTCATATGTATAAGAATGGTTCATTGAATAATTACATATTGTACCCCTAAAGTATGTAGGTATAACAGAGGTATTTCAGTTTGTACATAAATTCAGCTCGTGAGGCCCATAGATGTGGTCGGGTTGCCGTTAGGCTTGACGACCATTAAGACGGCCAGCAGCGAGGCCGCCTGTCATTAGATTGGGCTGCTCTATGGATGATCTACCATGAGACCGAGGGGGCGTTGGTTCGGGCGGCTGTTAAGTCGGGCGACTATGAGACCGAGTGATCGTTGGTCTGGGCGGCCCTCAAACTAGGTGGCTCTTGAGCCTGGTGACTAGCTGTTGAAGTTCCATATCAACTATCTTGGAATTGATAGATTCATTTCACTTTCTTGATCTGTCCGAGTTTGAAGGCGACACGTTCGTCAAAGCAGAATTGGTTGGATGGACTCTTTGTAAGTGATCTACCTCTTATCCCTCTGAGGCACATACGTTAACTGGCCGGATGATCATACGGTCCTCGGCTTTCCTTTGTAGTCCCCGCAGAGCCACGTCACCACCTTCGTTATCCCTAAGATATCTTTGTGATTCGTGCTAACATGTTTTTAATGTTAATTAAGTAAAAAAAAAAAGGCTGTAGTAAACAGATTCAGCCGATGGCCCAAAAAAGTAGTTAGAGATGACTCACATGCAAAATATATGATAAAATTTTAAATTTCTTAATAAACTATAGTTTCCAAAAATGCTGAATTTTAAAATATGATTAGAAAAGATAGTGATTTAGACTAAAGATAATATTTCGAATTCAACAGTGATTAAATCGACACAAAATTTTGATTATTAAGTATAATTATACATCCTGCCATCTCTATCCTAAGTTCCAATCATTAAAAAGAAGAAAAATTTATATTTAATGCTCACTTTATTTATAGGAGACTGAAATTACTGCCAAATGACACTTAAACTCCTTTTTTTTTTATTTTTCTTTTGCTCGTCCTAGTTTTAATTAGCCGGTAAGCAAGCCTTCAATCGATCGGCCTCTGATCGGTCACCTGCTCAATCTGGATATAATTGGCCGGCACTTAATCGACCCCTAGCTCGATCGGCCTTTTATCGGGCTACCGCTATGGTTCATTTATTTTTGCTTTGGGTACTCCTATATTACTTGAGATCAACTTTTGACATGTGCCTTGTTTCTAACCGTCAAACGATTCAGTCAAGAGCATTTTTATTGTACAAATCCAATACTCTGAAAAATACTTATAAAGCATATTATAAAAATTTCTAACATCTTATTTGCTAAGGCTTTGTTTGAAGTGCCCTCCAAAGTCGTGTGGGCAGGACGCAGAGGGCAAAGTCGTGTGGGCAGGATGTAATATAATTTCTAAATATCATATTCGATCTAAAAAACATATTTGAATCGATAAGCGGAGGCGAGAAAAGATCAGCATACCTCCGGCCATAACTTATACGAACAGAGTTTACACTCACAGCTCACACGACAAATATTTGTTATAGATCTTCTAAGATTTTCTCACTCACAACCCGATGGTGCAAATAAAATGAAGAGGAGCAAGCTTTGGGACCAAAACAACAAGATCACATCTAATTTATAGTACTCTGCCCATCACAGAGTTCAATGAATGTGACCACATTATGAAATGTTACTAAATTCATGTGTTGAACTTAGACTCTATATGGACCACATTATGAAATTTATTTCCCTTAAAAACACCAAGGAATTCCAATGGGTATTGTCATTAATTTGGAATTTCAATGGGTATTGTCATTAATTTTAGAATTTCAATGGGTATTGAAATTAATTTGGGAATTCCAATGGGCGTTGAAATTAAAATAAAGTTTTAATTAATTAGGAAATTCTAAAGAAATAAATTTAATTCCTATCATTAATTAATTTGGGAATCTTAAAGAAAAAATCCCAACACAGGACGCAGAGGGCGACCTAAGATATAAATCAGGGGAAAACCGTTGTTCTTTTGAAAAAAAACTTCAACTTCAGAAGAAGTTCGTGGAACACTCGCTCGCCCAACAAAAACTTTCTTTGTGTCGGCGTGCATGGGAACTGAAAGGAGGTTCATGGTGTTCTCAAACGTACAAGCCTAAAACAACGACTAAAATTGGTAAATGTCATGACGTTTAGTAGTCAATACCGTAACATGATTATATGATTCTCTAATGTTGACTCTCTAACACTAATACAATGGAGTCGCTCCCGGGTGTTTATTTGAAGCATATATGTGGCCATCAAGGGAATGGGAAGATGATAATAATGCTAATACTTTCATAAATATCATAGTTTGATGAATATATCATGTGACTGTGGTACATTAACCATTCAAATTTATGTAAATGCTTCAATGAACCTTAGGGACTATTTGGCACAGCTGCAGCTTTTCAGTTTTTCAGCTGCAGCTGCGCTACCCTAAGAAGCTGTTGTGGGGAAGCTGTTGTGGGAAAGCTGACTGTCTGTTTGTTCATGACGACCGACTTTTTGCGGGTCTAGAAAATTTAAGGGGTAGAATGCTAGAAAAAAATGTCTAAAATTTGGTCATACAGGAAATAATCTAAACTTTTAAAAAAAATGCGATTATTAAAAATTAATATATGGAGTAAAACCATTTATATTTTAATAATTTCAACCTCGTGAGACTCAGTCTCAGCGTACAAAGCACGGATAAATCTTCTTATTTACACTCATCAACCTGTGGAACTCTCTCCACTTGAATCAACAAAAGGAGCTTTGTTCATTGCCTCAATATCCTGACTTTCTTTATCAGTACATTTGGC
>NEWO01000006.1:1851613-1876139 GCA_003013225.1 Phalaenopsis aphrodite
GACCGTAAATTTAACAAATTTTACTTGAAGATTGATTTTTTTTCGAGCCGATTTTGAGCAGTTACAGCTTGGTTCGGCCTAAAATTGGATAATTAAGAGCCCTAATCTTATTTAGAGATGTCCATTCAATTTGTTTAAATAATTTAAATTAGAGATTTATAAATTAAATTGATTTTTCTATGCCAAATAAATCTTCTAAAGTAAAAGACACCATCAAACAAATTCAAATGATAGTTTGGTATTTATATTTTTTTCAATTTAATGTTAAATAACTTGAAATTAATTACAATTAATTATTTGTATTATAAACTTAAGTTTGAAATTGTAAAATTACAAGAATAAGTAATTTTTTAATTTTTTTTAAATTTTTGGAGTATAATTAAAATTCTAAAATTCAAAAGTATAATAATCAAATTACATAACGGCTATGACTCACAAAGTGCGAAAGAAAATGCTCTAAATCCTAATTTGAATGCGAAAGTTTGATTAAGTATCTCTGTCTAATATGAAGGAAAATATGAGGAGAGAATATAAGCTATTTAGTACCTGATGTGGCCTGCGAATCATGGACGGTGAAAGGTAACTCTTAAAATTTGGACTGTCAGATGACCAGACGTAATATTTTCTCTTGTAATAAAAAATGAACGATAATTCTGCGAGCCTTAATTCGAAGCAAATGCCTAATACCATTAATTGTGTGTTTATACGGGGTGAAAGGTAACTCTTACATAAGTGCTATAATTCACAAAGTGCGAAAGCACAAAGTGCGAAAGAAAATGTTGTAAATCCTAACTTGAATGTGAAAGTTTGATAAAGAATCTCCATCTAACATGAAGGAAAATAAGAGATGAGAGAATATAAGCTACTTAGTACCTGTTGTGGCCTGCGAATCATGGACGGTAAAATTTAACTCTTAAAATTTGGAATGTCAGATGACCGAACGTAATATTTTCTCCCGTAATAAAACGTGAACGACAATCCGTCGAGCCTTAATTCGAAGCAAATGCCTAATACCCTTAATTGTGTGCCTATACGTGATGTAACTCTTAAAATTTGAACCATTTCGGCGAGCCTTATATAACAATTATTTGATTTTTTAAGTCTAAAAAAAATATTGAATCATCAACCACTCTAATACCCAAAAATCGAATTTTTGGCATTTTAAACTAATATTAATATTGCTAATTGAAAATACATGGTAAATCATTCAAAATTATTCGGTTCTATTTATTTATTTGGCTATAACCAGATAATGCACACCCATGGCTCTACTAATTATTGCTGATTAAATTAATTATTACAAAAAAAATTACCAAATTTTAAGGATTAAAATTAAATGTATCTTAGCACTTAACTTTAAGAAAATGGAAGTATTTAATTTCTTAACAATTAGATTTATGTAATCACTTTTATTTTTCAAATTTTATAAGACCACTCATTGTGATATAAAGGATCCGTTTGGGGCAGCTTATAAGTATAGACGACATTTTGAAAACGCCGTTGTACTGTTTGGTTCGCGCGTTTCACCAGTTTATCCGAAACTGCATTTGGGTTTTTACACTAAACGTGGGTCGCGGGTCAACCCTGCGGCCGGCCTGCGGACCGCATTTCAGGATAAACAGCTTATCTTGAAAAGCACAAGCTGCCCCAAACTGACCCTTTAGTCTGCTCTAGGTTTGGCTTCGGCCTCAAGCCGTGAGTTGCCTATACTTGGACCTTTCAAGATCTTGGGAGCATTAGAGTGGACGAATGATCAGATAGCCAAATAGAATTGGACTGCTATGTCTCTAGGATTCTAATTTCTTATGCTTTAGGTTCAATCTAAGATTAGATTAAGATGAAAGCACGATATTTGTTTTACATGATCCATTTTTTGCTTCATTTTCTCCAACTCTTTTGCCTAGTTTCTCCAAGGGTTTAATTCCTTCAATTTATTTTCAATAGGTAGTTAGATTTAGGGCTCCCTAGCTTCTTAAATATCCACTTCACCTTCTCCTCCACAACACTTGAGAAATGCTGACAATGTCAACTAAGTTTCAGTAATTACACCGAAATAAATGTCAGATAGTGGAAATGATGTAACAATTAAATTGTAGGAGTAAATTTTTATAATTTAGGGATTATGCGAAACATTTCAATAATAGGATTGATATTCATAACTCCTGCCTGTATGATGTTGAGGTTCTCTTATCATCTATTAGGGTTATGTACCAAAAATGAGGTAGAAAATGAAGCCGTAATTACTGGTATGTTATTGATGGGCATGATGGAAATCCAAGAAATTGAAGTATTCAAAGATTCATAACTGGTGGTCAGTCAAACTGTTAAGACATATAGAATTTTCAGGCCATGACTTCATTAGTACTATTACTGATATTAATTTTATGAAATATCCTTTTATTCGGCATAAATATTCATGAGATGGTTTATACTAATTTGAGTATGAAAATAAAATTTTATTCGGCATAAATATTTAATTATAAAATAATAAAAATAAAACTCCGCTTAAACAAATATCATTTCACGACAAATAATAAAAAAAATTTCTTACTTGATCATATACTCTCTAACTATTAGTGTGCTATTTGATATGTCACGAAGAAAATTATTTGATCAGATAGAAACCTCAATGCAATTTGTGTAAAAGTTATTCCAATTTTGAATTTATTATCATCTAGACTTAGATTTTAATAAATTCATAATACGTTGAGCACCTCATTAATATGAGTCCAATAACATTGAACGTGGTTTAATCCAAAACCAAATTAGCTCAAATCAAGCACTTGAAATATAATTCAATACTTTGGTACATTAATTGGAAAACCAAATAATCTCTAAATTTTGCATGCTTATAGTCAAATCAAGTGGCTCGATGAGAGGAATCCAAATGAGCCCAAGATCATTTAATTCTGAAGTCATTAAAATACTTAGATGCTGAAAGTAATGACGTGTGATTATAAAACTAAACACAAACTTTCTAATAAAGTGTTTTGAGAAGGTCACATATTTATTCAAATAATCCTCTAAAAAATTATAAATAAGTCATCAATCTTCACCTGAAAGAAGAGTGAGGAGAGAAGAAGAGTGAGCTAACAAATAAACATTACTTTGGAATAGAACTATTGATAAACGACCACTAATAGTTATCGATCACCATCAATTATTATTGTATCCAACCATAACTGTGGTAGCCACCAAATATGGCTTTATAGCAAACTACGACTACCATAGCCACTACTTACTTCTGTTATAGCAAATTACAATTGAGGTAGCTATCCAATAACTAGAGTTGTCGTAGCCCAACTATGGGTATTGTAACCAACCTATTATTATATAGTTGTGATTTTCAAATTTTATAATCGCATCTATCTTAATTATGGGAATGAGTTAACATATGCTATAAATTTCTAAGATTTTTTCATGTAATAAAACTTATTGCTCTCTTACATTTTTGTCTGTGTATGCCGAAAATATATTCTAGCCTAAGTCTTATGGTTTCTCCACCTTTGAGAAGCACACAAAAATATATGTCATCAATATCCATTTTCCTAAATTTAAATTTTGTTCAACTTTAAAATTTTGTGTTCATGATGATGCAAGGAAAAAAAAAAAGAAAATATAATTAAAATGTATTGAATCAAATCATGTTTTTTATATGAATTGGAGTTCACAAACTAATATATTACAAACAACCAACTTTACAATTTATAATACTATAAAATTGTGTAGGTGAGATATATTATTATGTATTGATTAAAAGTTAGTGGGATTATTGCCAACATTATTTTGGACCCAACAATGGGCATGAATTAGGAATTGGGTGGCGTAAACTATGTATTAAATATGGAAGAGGAAAAAAGATAAGATAATATTCAAGTTATATGGAGTTAAATGGGCAGTTGGTAACTTATAGTATGGCATTTACAATTGGTACGTAAGCATAGATGCATAAATCTTCACACCTAAAAGCTGACTTATAAATTAATTTTTGCTTCATTTTCGGTGTCATTTATACAATTTAAGCATATTTACATATTATATCCTTAAATATAATTATTGGAGGCAGGAAAAATAACCAAATTTGAAGGAACCAAAAGGCAAGAAAAAAAAAAACAAACTGGGAAAAAAAAAAAAAAAAAAAAAAAAAAAAAAAAAAAAAAACTCCTCATAGAAAAGAGATGTCCCCGCTACACCGAACCCCCCCCGTCCAATCCAACAACCGGTACCTAAGGGAAAAAAGCAAAACCAAAAAAAGGCAAAAAGTAAAAAAAAAAGAAGAAAAAAAAAACCAAGTTGAAAAAAGCAGACAAGTCATTTCTCACGCACACCAATGATGCATTATTGTAAAATTAGACTTGTAGGTTTCCAAAGAGTAGAAACGTCAAGTAAATAGCCATCAAAAAGTGAGGAATGCTTAGCCAAATAAGGCCTGAGAGCCTATGAGCAGCAGCAGAATTGCTGTCAAAAGACCGCAAGGAAGATTGGATGCTCCCTGCGGAGGGCAAGATGTTTTGCTTGTGTGGCCAACAAGTTGTTTGGTTGGTGAGGAGTTCTTCTCTGCCATCTCAGACAGCATGGACTGGCAATTTGGAAGCAGAGAAAACATTGAAAGGATTTGAGATGATTTTCTTAATCTGCATGTCCAACCAAGATGAAAATAGAAGGTGAAAAAAGTGATTTTTAATCTGATGTTAGAAATAGATTTGGTGGTATTTGTTGTCAGAAAAGGAGCAAATATTAGGTACTTATAATGTACTTATGCCCAACGGCTCTGATGTAGAAAAAAATATTATGTCTGGAGTCCTAATGTGAGCTGCGCCCGAACAACAGACGTGATATAGCGGATGTCCGAGCTCCCGCTCCGCCCTGCTTTATTACGTCCGTTGTACGGACGTAGTTCTCGGTCCGGACTCCGGACGTAATATTTTTTTCCAGATGCAAGAAGGGCTCAATGTTTTTCTTTTATGTACGCACATCATAGTGATGGATGTACATACATACAATTGTATGTAATATTTAGAAGCTAAGAGAATAACTTATACATTCAGGCTGATAACTCAATATATATTTTAGATATTTCTCTTGAATCAGTAGCTCGCAACTTAGAAGTGGGAGAAGTCGTATAATACGGAGAAAAAATGTAGAATTCACTTATGGCTTTTGAGGAGGTGTATTTCTTTTATTTTTTGTTTTTTCTTATTTTTGCTATCACTTTATAAGAGTTTAATTGTCATGAAATAGAATAAAACATAGGAAGGCCCCAAGAGATTGAGTGAAGGAGGGGGTAACTAAATGATAGCTTATGATTGTCTCAATGAAAAAAGTGCCTTGGCTCAAATGTCAAGGCAAGGAAGTGCATGAATTGCTGACTAAAGGAGAGGACATGAAAAGATCTAGCAAGATTTGATTTTGATTAGTTCATTTCAAACACGTGGGCAGTCAAGGGCATTAATAAGAAAAAGAATTATTATATACGGATCCCCAAACAAATGAATTAAGTGTCATTAGAGTATACTCGAACCCTAAATATAGCCAATGCTCACATATGTATTGTTATGGGTATGTATGTTACAATCGAGGTGACATTATTCTTGCTCTAAATTTTTATTGCATTGACTCGGCTCGAGTGATGTGGCAAAATGAATTGGAGTCAGAATTTTTTAATTCGGGACACAAATAAGGAAATCATTTCCCTTGGGACAACTTCCTAGCTTTCAAAGACAACCTTTTATTTTTTTTTTTGTTTTAGTCATCTTGCAGCCATGTTTTTTCATTTGTTTTAAGAGTGTAGTTATGATTCACTGTAGTCTTTTAATAGCCTTCCCTATCTTAGTAGTGCCCTGTCGATGTGTGGGATTATTAAGATTAGCAGGTTATTGTTATGACGCGTGTCATTCCATGCTCTTCTCACCCCTCACCTCTTTTTGGGATGCGACCAAAGGATTACAAGATGATGTCAATATGGCCAGTCGGTAGATAGATTCCCTTGAAGATCGAATAGGCCATATTAAACGAAAATTTGAGCAACTTGCTTAGTGGCAAATCAGAATTATTCTGAGTAGAGCAGCGACAAAGAGTGATGCAAATGATAACAGTGGCAACATAGGAGGCATATAGTTGTTAGAGCTCTAGTAGTATCTACAAAGATGTTAACCAAATAGTTAGTTTTTTTTCTTACTTGATAATCATTACCAAGATTTGCAGTAGATCTTTTCAGGTTAAATTTTCATCAATGAAAATATCATTTATTGTCTAAGCTGGACATCTTTTATGTAGGTGTTCTTCGACTTTACTGTAAGACCAATAATCTAACCTTCAATATGGTGATAACCACCCTATTGGTAAAGTTGGAGAACACCTATGGTAGAGTGATGATTTAGAATTTATGAGAGAGGTTTTCATATAAGAGTATCTAAGAAAATTGTAGTATGCTATGAATCTTGCCAATAAGATATAAGTTAACAACAATAATTTACATTAATTGCTTCACACGCATATTGCAATGATGTACCCTGGTATGTTTGAGTTGCTTCAATATTAATTATAAAAATGTTTGCACTTATGTCTGGAAAATTTGTGTTTTTAATGAAATTGAACTTTTACTTTGTTTAAGTATTATATAAAAATGATAATAAAGTCAAACACAACATGACAGTTTGTGCTGCAATATGAGTAGTAAAATGTTTCATTTGCTAGTGTGCTTTAGTGAGAGTTACAAGTAGCAAATGATTTAACCCCAATTTATATTGGCATAAAAAGTCAACCAATCTAAGTATAACAACTAATAACACTAATGAGATTGATTGCTTAGTAGAGCATGATGGGGATATAGATTTGACACTATGACCATACATGCATATGAATGTTTTAATGGGGTTCTAAAACATATCTGGGGCCTCCAGATCCAAGGCTTAATATGTTCAATTTATTATAATTTAGTTACATTTCTTTGTAAAATGCTCCATTAATATTTACAGCGGACTAAATCACATAATATAACATTTATTTCTTGTAAAACAGTGGCTTCACAAAGTTTTGAATGTGTGCCTAACAATTTTTACAGCCAATCTGCATCAATTTACATGAGTATCAGGTCTTTGATACGGGGTTCAGAGCATTTCTGGTGGATATCTTCTCATCAAAAGAGTGTTCATACATATGTAAGAAATCACAAATATATCATGTCCCATGTGTAGATTCAATTGCAGTCTTGGGGACTAGAAATTTAGGCTACATAACTTTTGTCTCGAAATATTTCACGATAAAATTTTATAGAGAGGCCTACGAGTCATTAGTATGGACACCATTTGGTGTGGTTGCCATAGATTTTGTCATGAGAGTATAGAAATATGAATAGCTCGCGTTTCTCTTTTCAATTGAAAGTGTGTTGAGTGGCGTCTTCTAGTATACAATCCACAACAATTTAGCATATAGATAAATTATTTTGGAGGGTCAATGACCAACGAAAACCAAATAGATATTGTATGCATTATTACGAAAATCATATTCAATTATTGAACTATCATCAGGCCCTCCAAGTATCATTAATCTCACCATCAAGCGATGAATGTGCATAACTAACTCACAACCTACATTGGCATAGATCCTTGGCTTCAATATGCTTGGTAGAGCGTTCTACTCATGCACCAGATACTTACTATCTTAGTTCACTTAGCAAGAGATTAATGGTGTGTAAATAGTTTACATTCAATTTATACTTTTTCCATATCTGTTCTTCTTATAATTCATTTTGAACTTTTGCAGGTGGATTATTGTATACGATCATTGGGTTTTATGACAGCGATTTTATATATCTTAAAAATACAAGTATTTAATATTGTTGCCAGAAGATTTAATTCCTTAGCAACGACACTAAAAACTTAATAACGGTTATAGATTCGATAAAGATGTATATATTAAATATTCAATAATGGTAAAGTCACACTTATCAACGCAAGTATACGTATCGCTCAACTAATATAGGGCTCTAATAGAGTCTTAGATATCAATCATACAGAGAGTAATTTTAGAACTACGAACTAAGATTTTAGAACATCAAGACTTAATCACAACCATGTAATTCAAATTGTTTATCTGGCACTAATAGACAATTTAAATAAATATGTAATTTTGATAACTCTTAAATAACTAATTATACTAATAAAGTTTCTAACGTGATATTCAATATATAAGAAAACATCAATCTCCGTGTCAAGAAATTATAGTGAATGGATAAAGTGAATCAGTTCAAATTTTTTTGTGCCAAATAGGAGCATACATATTCTTTACCCTTTGGTCCAGGCATAAAAAACATTGAATAATTCTATGCTTGGTTACTGACTCTGCGGCTATGCTGGGAGGATACCTGCTCTCACTTTGAAGCTTCCATGTTCCCCTCGCCTGAGAACTAACATCTACACTTCAGCACCCAAACAATTGGACTGAATTGGGGATTTTAGTCTGTCACTCTAAAATCTCCAATTCTACGCTCGATAATTTTATTTCTCTATTTATTTGCACCCAACTTCCAAGGGATTTGACCTCCCTGAATCATGGATGTAATTTTTGCTTTAGTTGTAAAACTCAACATATTTTAACAAATCAATTGACCAGATTGAAAGTATATTAAGATCGTAGTGAAAAGACCATCACAAATTCTTTAACATTTTCAAGGCTCAACCAATTCAAATCACCATTTCACAAATCTCAAGACAAGGAGAAAGACAGAGAAAACTACTCAGAACTCATGAGGAAAACACAACAAAACTTGGAATTCATATATATAAGCAAAGTCATACAAACTATAACAAGTAAATAACACTTATCTCTAACTTCTCCCCAAGCAAACTCCTCGAAGTTCCTTTGAATCTCTTCATTTCCTTACAACACACAAAATTCCTCTTCAAAGTGGCAAGGATGAGGAAATCTCTCACTTTCCCTCCACTCTTACAATCTCTCGAAAAATTCCTCACACTCCAACCCTAAAGTAAACTCTCTACACACTACTGGGGCTCTTGGACGTTGTTCTAACCTTCCAACTCCTCAAATTCTAGAGCCTCCCCCTTCTAATTTTTGGTCAAAATCTTCTTTTAAAGTTGTAGAAGAGTTTTCCCAAGAGTTGCCTAAGCATCCCTCTAAAAATCGTCCACATTCAATGCACCTTTGGACATAACCGCCGATCTCGCCGTCGGCGGCCTCAAGGACGCCGTCGGCAGCCTCGAGGACGCCATCGGCGGGCCTTCTAAATTATTTGTCTGGAGTCTCGAGAAAATCTCGTCGTCAGCGCCCTAGTTCAAATCCTCAAATTTTGGTCATTTTCGCTCCAAATTCGCTTCTTTTTTGCATCTTTTTGCTCTAATGACCATAATTTATCATAATTGTACCAAAACATTAAAAATACATTTCTTTAAAGTGCAATATCATCAAAAACAGTGTAAAATATATATGAAAATCTCAACATATTTTTATTTGGTCAAAATCCCTCAAACATAACTATTAATTGTCCTCAAGTAATTTTAGTACTATATAAAAGTTATGATCTATAAAATTTAACATGACCTTTGGTATTAGAGGGTAACTTTAGATAATTATATTTATGTTTCTAAATATATAGTAAACTTAAGTAAAGATTTTTAAATACTAAAGGTTAATTTTAAAGATTAAGATATTTGGTATGATAGAATGAGACTATGTTATTCTTTTTTTAAGTAAAGAAATTTGTATTGTTGAAATATTAAAAATCTTAGAAATTCATGTAAGAAGAAAAGATTAAAACTTTATGAAGAATTTTTAAAGCTAATATAAATTTATAAAGTGAAGGAATGTGAAAAGTTTTTAACTTTAAGAAGAGGATAGTGAAGTTCAAAATCATTAAAGACTATCCAGATATAGTAATCCTCGCATAAAAAAAAAGAGAAGAAAGAAAAGAAAAGAAAAGAAAAAGTATTGAAATGATCCTGAAAAAGAAAAGAAAAGAAAAGAAAAATATGTGAGGAGAAGCATGAGGAGATGCCTAATTAAAAATTGGTTTCGCTTGGGTCAACTTAAAGAAGAAGGTTTGACTACAATTTCTAAACTTATATTTCAGTATTAGCATATTTACTAGTAAAGTTTCATGAGGTTCTTTTTCATATGGATGTTCTAAGTGGCTTTACTATGAATAATTTGTAGTTTTCATTGAAAAGAATATAGAATCAAAAATCTTAGACTTGACTGCTAGATATTTTAAATTTTTCTTAAGTTATGCTATTATATTTAGTGGACTAAGATATGGAAATCTAAAAGTTAAAATCTTTGCCATGAATCATATTTTTATGTAGTAAAGGAGTTACTTCAGGACAAGTAACATTTAAGTTTGGGAGATTTTGATACACAAAAAATATATGCATTTTTAGACCTATATTTTATACTCATTTTTTGTGATATTGCACTTTAATGGAAGGTATTTTTTATGTTTTATTGCAGGTTGTTAATTTTTAGGACTTGGAGCAAAAATGATGAAATTTGGAGTCAAAATGAAGGTTTTGAAAAATTGTTCAGCGCCGACTCCGCCTAACTGGGTGTCGTTTGACAGAGAACACGATTTAATTAAATGGCCTCTGGCGTCGACGGAGCCAGTGTCGGTGCATGCTCTGTTTCTAGAAGATTTGACGAATTTGGACGCTTTTTTAAAAGTTTTTGGATGAACCTATTGGAGAACCTACCCTAGGCTTTATTTAGAGCCGAAATTGATCAGAAAAGAGGTGTTTCCTGCCCTTTGAAACTCTTTGCGCTCCTCCGCTCACTCTGATTTCTTCTTTGCTCTCTTCACACCCCCTTTGCATCCTTCCACGTCATTCCACGCCATTAGTCATTTATTTTCTCTATAGTTTTGAGTTTTTGTGGTGAGCTTAAGTGTGAATTCTTCTCTAAGAAGTGTTGGAGAGGAAGAGAAGTGAGAGATTTCTTCTTCTTACATTTCCTAAGAGAGGCTAAAAGAGATTTATTTTGAGAAAGAGTTTCAGATAAGTGTTGTTTGTTTATTATTGTTGTATGAACTTTTTTTTATATATTAAATTTATGTTTTGTTGTATCTTTCTCATGAAGTCTGAGTAGTTTTTTTTATCTTTCTCCCTACTCTGAGATATGGTAAAATAAAGAGATAATTTAGATGTGTCAATGTTAAAATATAAAATAAATTGTGATGGTTTTTCAACTCCGCTCTTAATTTACTTTTCGAACTGGTCTATTGAATTATTAAAATATGTTGTGAAACATATAATCCGGGAAATAGAGTATGAGTTCTACAACAGAGTGAGAATCACATTTAAGTCCATGAAGGAGTGTTTCATTCGTGGAATTAAGTGCAAATAAATAGAGAAATATACTTTATTGAGTGTAGAATTGGAGATTTTTAGGGTGACAGACTAAAATCCTCAATTTGATCTTAGTGTTTAAAAACTAAAACGAGAGTTAGAATTCAGGGGCAGGGGAGTTGGAGCTCTGGAGTAGGAGTCAGTATCCTTCTAGCCTAGCCATGGATTTAGGGACTAAACATAAGATTAGCTAATGATTTTCTATAACACTTAATCAGGGTAGAGAATTAAAATTGCTCCTATTTGGAATAATACAAATTTAAATCATTTATCTCATCTCATTTCATCAAAAAACTTATTATAGTGGGAAAGATGTTTTTTCATATTAGAAAACTTCATCACATAAACATAGTTTAGCAGTTACTATTTTAAGCTCTACATTTAAATTTTGCTTGTAGTTAATAATTTAGCTTTGATAGTATCTTAAACAATCAAAATTACTGATAGTAATTTCGTTTGATTTCTGTGAATTTCCTAGTAATTTTATCATTTCAAATTTATATCTTCCTCGTGAGATCGATATTTTGGACTTAAATAGGAAGTCTTATATTACTTGATAACGATATGTATACTTGTGTAGAATCCCAACATTAAATGCTTAACGTTATTATTAATAAAACACCACATCAAGTTTTTGGCACTGTTGTAAAGCGGAGTCAACTTTATAAATTTTACACAACTATATTTCCGGGATCAAGTTCCTGTGGATGTGTGGCTCCTTCTAGGGTGGCCAGGACCATTGCTTTTGTAAATTGAACTAGAAATTCTTAGATCGATAAAAACAAATAAATAAATATAATTACGGTGTTCGGGGTTTACCTTAGACTCAACAAACCACATATCCCAAACTATGAACGAGATTTCCATCCAAGCTAAGTATGGGTGGTCATACTTGCTTGAAATTATATCTCTGATCAAATGGATGGCTTGTGTAAGGAGATTAAATCTAGAAAAAATATGTAATTAGTTCTTTATTAAATAAAAAAAAAACATAAGAAAGTAATGTGTTCCCCACTGCCCTGAGTTGATGACGGTTGCTCGTGCTACTCCAACTCAATGATGCATTAATAACAGTCGATGCTGGCGGTGCTAGTAGTATCAGGGTCACGGCTGGTGGTTGTGGTGGTGTGTTGTTCACAAGTGTTGGCGGTACTGGTGTCGTGGATGGTGACAATGATGGTGTCGTGGCTAGTGGTGGTAGTGGTGTCGGGGTCGTGGAAAAACAAGTGTGATAGCTGGGACTGAAGGCAGTGTCGGTGTGTTGCCCACTACACCACCATGTGGATGGCCTCGTTAGCTGACGAACTTCCGTAAGCCCAGAGGTCCCCCGACGGGGGGCATACCGCTCGTTCCCCCATAAGTCATCTGTAAGCAAAAAAGTAAATTTAATTAGTACATCTACATACTACTAAAAGTGAAAGTACAATAAAACATAGTAAAAAGAAAGTGTAAAACTAAATTGCATGCGTACAATTTACAGACTACTGAAAATGAAAAAAACAAAAGTATGTAGTAAACAGAAGGGAAAACTGTAAGTTGTTATTTACAAACTACTGAAATTAAAAACACAGAATCTTGAAAGAGTTAAATTTTGAAAACTACTTGATATGTTAATAAGTAAATCTTAGTAAATTTGAATAAAGTGTTTGGTGGCTTTAATATGAATTACTAAATCTCACATGCTTCGACGTTTCTACAACAACAAGCATTATCCCACTAAGTGGTGTCGACTACATGAATCCATTTTCTCTATTTCATCTTACTGAGTGTCATATTTTCTCTTAATTCTAATAAATTAAGATCATTTTTTATACAATATATCCAACTCTTTGTAGGTGTTCTACATTTGTCTTTCTTAACATAAATCAAATCTAAGACATTAACTCTCCTAATTTGATTATCAGATAGTCGATGTTTAATGTGACCAAACAATTTAAGAGAATTCTCTCTAATTTTGTCCGCCACAGGAGCTACACTAAACCTTTCACGGTATATTCTTTTCATATTTTATCTTTAAGTGTAGAGTCACTCATCCACCTGAGCATTCTCATTTCGGCAACGCTAAACTTAATTTTATGCTCACTTTTAAAGGACAACATTTTGTGCCATAAAGCATTGCAGGTCTCACCACCAACAACAACAAGCCTTTAACCCACTAAGTTGGGTCAGCTACATGAATCCTTTTTCTTCATTATATCCTATTGAGTGTCATATTTTCATTTAATATTAAAAAATTAAGGTCGTTTTGTATGCAATATGCCTAATTCATTGTATGTGGTCTACCTCTGCCTTTCTTAACATGAATCAAATATAAAACATCTACTCTCCTAAATGGATCATCAGATGGTCGATGTTTAATGCGACCAAGCCATTTAAGACGACTCTCTCTAATTTTTTTCCGCCACAGGAGCTACACCAATCCTTTCATGGATATATTCATTTCACATTTTACCTCTAAGTGTAAAGCCACTTATTCGCCAGAGCATTCTCATCGCGACAACCCTTAACTTAACTTTATGCTTCTCTTTTAAAGGCTAATTTTGTGCCACAGAGCATTGCAGGTCTCACCACCAACAACAACAAGTCTTTAACCCACTAAGTGGGGTCAGCTACATGAATCCTTTTTCTCCATTGCATCCAATCGAGTGTCGTATTTTTATTTAATTCTAATTATTTAAGATTATTTTTTATACACTATGCCCAGGTCTTTGTAGGTGGTCTACTTCTGTCTTTCTTAACATAAATTGAATCTAAAACACCTACTCTCCTAACTGGAACTTCAAATGACCGAAGTGTAATGTGACCAAACCATTTATAGCGGCTCTCTCTAATTTTGTGTGCCACAAGAGCTACACTAACCCGTTCATGGATATATTTATTTCACATTTTATCTCTTAGTGTAAAGCCACTCATCCACTTGAGCATTCTCATATGAGCAACACTTAATTTTTTGCTTCTCTTTTGAAGGCCAACATTTTGTTCCATAGAACATTGCAGGTCTCACCACCACCAACAACAAGCCTTTAACCCACTAAGTGAGGTCGGCTGCCTGAATCCTTTTTCTCCATTACATCATGTTAAGTGTCATACTTTCATTTAATTCTAATAAATTAAGATTACTTTTTTATAGAATGTGCCTAAGTCTTTGTAGGTTATTTACCTCTGCCTTTCTTAACATAAATCGAATCTAAAACATCTACTCTCCTAACCAGTTCATTAGATGGTCGACATTTAATGTGATCAAACCATCTATTACGATTCTCTCTGATTTTGTCCGCTACAGAAGGTACACTACACAGATAGGGCTGTCAATTTGGCTCGTTGTTCGTGAACTGCTCGTGTTCGGCTCGTTAAGCAGCTCGTGTTCGGCTCGTTCGTTAAGCCTAACGAGCCGAACACGAACAAATTTTAAGCTCGAAATGTAAACAAGCCGAACACGAACAACAGTTTGTTCGCTCGTGTTCGGCTCGAAATGGCTCGAAAAAAAAAATTATATAATTTTTTATATAACAATATATTACATATATTATTTATATAATATATATTATATATATTTATGTCTAAGTTTAAATCATAACACCTCATGTGACAATGTGGTTAGTGTTTTTTATGTATAGATTTGATCCAGGTTCGAATCCTACATTTTACATCTATTTTTCTTAATTTTAGTTTAACGAGCCAATTTCGAGCCGAACATGAACATAAATATTTAAATCGAGCCGAACATGAACATAAATATTGAAATCGAGTCGAACACGAACACACTGTTTACGAGCCGATTTCGAACACGAGCCGATTTCGAACAAGAGCTATTTCGAACAAGCCGAACATGAGCCAAGTCTGAGCTCGCTCAAGCTCGGCTCATTTACACCCCTATACACAGATATATTCATTTCATATTTTATCTCTAACTATAAAGCCACTCATCCACCTATGCATTCTCATCTCAACAATACTTAATTTTATGTTTCTCTTTTAAAGGCCAACTTTCTGTGCCATAGAGCATTGCAGCCGTCACCACCATCTTATAAAATTTTCCTTTCAGTGTAAGCGGTACTTTTCTATCACACAACAGGACCGAAGCATTCCTCCACTTCAACCAACAAAATGGAATTCTACTAATAACATCCCCTACATCAACATAAACCATATCATTGAGCCTTGGGATTAATGCTGGAGTGTTAGAGCTGGGGTAAGTAACCGGTGCTGGGGTGTCGAAGTTGCAGTCGTCGGGGCGCTGGAGTTGCGACAGAGGAGGGGAGGATTAGGACACAAGGGAGAGGGAGCAACCGAGGGGGATCTAGAATAAAGCAAGTTCAGGGCGCAGCAAATTTCGACGGTATAAATAAGTATTTCCGACGGCTTATAAACAACTTCAAATATATAGGTTCTTAACATTAATACCAGAAACATTGATCGTCGGTAAATGCCCCGCCAAATGACGAGTTCGTAAATAACTGACAACAAATGATCTTCGATTAACATGTATTTATAAGCGACGTAAAATGTGTCGATTATATTAAAAACCGTTGGAAACCAATCTACCATTCATAAGCGACGATGTTTCTTGTTGTTATGCCGTCGGAAATTACTCAACAGATAAGTCGTCATAAAACTAACAAAAATTTAATAAATTTATACCGACACAAATTTAAGCTGTCGATTTTGCCGTCGGTTATAGCGTCATTTCTTTTAATGAGAAGAAGAAGAGGAATAACAGTTATAAGTATGACTACTCCGAGCACCGTCAAGATATAATCCAAGATCAAACGATATTTAACAATGTTGAATAAGATTAATTTGTATTATTTTTAAAACTTCTCTCACTATGTTGTATCCCCTCTTATTTTAGTGTAGTTTGAATCTATTTTGAAGCATGTTGCACTAGTCAAAATTTTAATTTTCAAGTTCAAATTTATTAAACAATAGATTATTTAAACAAAATAAATATTATTATTATTATTATTACTATCTTAATAAATTAATACGTTTTTTTTAATTGTCTTACATTTTAATTTTTTTAAAATTAAAAATAATTAATCATAATATCATTAAATAGATAATTTAATTAAAAAAAATATTTTTAAAATAATTCATTAACTAATATATTTAACTTTGTACGAATTTAACTTTATTAATATCTGAATAATTTAATACTCATATTTACTAATCTTACGTTAACTTTAAAAATTTATTTTTTAACTTTAAAAATAATACATTATAATACCATTAAATAAATTATTTCATAAAAAATATTTTATAAAAAATACAGAACATTAACTAATATAACTTTGTAATAATTTATTTTTTAAAATATGTATGATTTTAAAATTTAAATTTTAATATTAAAAATATTTAATTAAATTATTAAATATATAATTTAATTAAAAATTATTATCTTAAATATATATCATTAAATAATATAATATTATAATAATTTTTTACCCTAAATTCTATATAATTACAATTATGAAACTTTAAGTGTTAGATATGTAATACAAAAGAATTGTGTGGTATATACGTAAATTTTCCTTTAGTGAAAAATATGAAATATCAAAATTAAAGTTCAATATTTTGTTATTATAAAACGTGTTCAACAGACATTTTATAAAACGTGGGATTTACTCATATTTTATAAAATGTGGGTTAAATCCACATTTAATATAATTTTTTTTATGAAACATATATAATTGATACGTTTTTGCCCATTAAATTAATTTTTAATTGAGCTCCTAATTCTAATTTAATAAGTTAATGTGCTCTTTTTTATAAATGGTCCATTTTAATGTGACATAAATGTTTGGGTGGTAGAAATGTAAAGGCAATGTTTAGATGTTAGATATGTAAATACATAGGAATTGGGTGGTATGTATGTAAATGCCCAAAAAGATATGTATCTTTATGATCATTTTATGTTGCTTGTAAAGCTTGCATTGATTGAGATTGGGAAAAATTAAGTTCAGAGAAATTATTTGGCCTGTTCGGTTAAGTCTTGAGTTGTACAAAATATTAAAGTAGAGCTACTTTCAGAATTTACTGATATGTAGATACGTGGAGGTGACAGAAAAATAAAAAAAAATTATTTTACGGAGAAAAATATTACTCTCGTGTTATTCTGTATTATTCAGGTGTTATTGTGGTGATATTCATGTTTTATTGTGTTCTAAGAATATTCTCGGTATTATAATAACACAATAACATATCAATACAATCGCAATAACACATGAATAACACGGAATAACACAACGTGTGTTTCTTTGAAGCCAAGTGTCCGCATATCAGTGGACTCCGAATGTAGCTCTATGTTAGGAGTTCTGATGTAATATTTTTCCCAAATCTAGAGTGTTGGTGCTCCAATAAAATTAAAAATTGACTTGTTTGGGCTATATATTAATTTGAGTAAAATAAATATATGAAACTTACAGTTTAGTGGATCATGATGAATAATTTTGAGTAGGTTTAGTTGGTGCAACATGACAAATTTTATTAGTCTGCACGTTGCAACGGTCTTGTTTATCGCTGCAAAATCCGCCAGTAGCATTTATTATCTTGCTAAATATGTCAGCTATTTTAAATGGTGAAAATGTACCTCGTTAGAAAATGCAGTACTTTATTATTCAATTTGTTGAGGGAAAGAACTCGTGATTTATTGATTATGAACTCTTGTCAAACTCTTACGTAGAGGCAATCAATATCCTTCATTTTAACAGAGGAGAGTGCAACATTAGAGAGATCTCAAGGGAGGCTTTTTAAAATTGGATCCCTAAATACCAAAGGTTTTCTCCTTAATGTAATGTGAATGGTCTTATAGAAAAATGTGATTGATATATTAGGGTTGACACAAAGGCCAATTGCTCTATTGAATGTCTCAAGGGTAGAAAAAGATAGGTTATGTTGTTGGTATCAACTCTACCGAAGACTGAAAGGTGATCAGTATACACCATAGGCCAGTGCCTCTACTACATGTCTCAGAGATATAATGAAGATAACTAACTGTATTGATATTAGCTCTACTAGAGATCAAAAGATTTCATTATAAACCAAAATGAGATGAGTCAATTATTATTAATGGTACCTCTAAAGTCCACCCTTATATGAAAGCTTTCATAAGTCTAGAGAAATTAATAATAATAAAAGTAGTAAAAAGGAGTTAAGAGATAGTCCTAGCCTATCTAAAGCTAAGAGATGAAGGGAAGTAATATCTTAGCTATTTATTAATAATCACAATGAAATGGACATTAGATGTTCAAGCTATAGTCCATTTGATGCAAGTTTTATAGAGTCTCTAGATATTCATTCTTTTGCAAGAGAAATGAAATTTTATTTTTATATGAGATTTCTTAATATTATTTTTCGAGTAAAAATACCAAAGAGAAAAGTAGAATTTAAACCATTTTAGTCAATTATTAGAAAGAATAATAATATTAGCAATATCCCTCACATAAACAAAAAAGATTATGCAAGATGATTAAGCTTAAAGAGGAATCAGATAAGTCTAATATCAAGAAGTTTGGCGATGTCTTTATAAAAATAATACAGAAAGTCATTGTCTTAGTCATTTAATAATTCAACATAAGAATTTTTAAGGATCAAAGTTATTTCAAAATACATAACTCAATTAGAGATCTTGATGTAAGAGAAAAAAACTAATGAAGACATTTAATGAATGCCCTAGAATATGCTAAGTATCTATAAGAATACTAAATGTGAAACTATGTGATCCAAAAAGGGATTTATAGTACCAATGTTAAAAAGAGGAAGATTAATATCTTCATTAGTGAAAGCATATAAAGGAAAATTTTAATCTTTACAAGATAGGATATAGCTAATAATCTAATTAGAGGAGGATAAGTTTAAGGAACTTCTTTCACAATTAAAATAGTTACATAAAAAAGAGACAACTTTACCAACATTTTCTTGAGACACTACAGGAGATGAAGCAAATAGCGTCCAAAATTTGCACCAAAATGTTCGGCCCATATAAGCGTCTGATTTTGAGATGGATATGCGGCAAAAATTATTGTATGCTTTTTGCGGTGGAATTTGCTTCGTATTAGCCTCTGAACTTTCAATGCAAAACAACAACAAAAATTGTACTAATGTTGCGATTGATTTAGAGGCGAATTTAATTACAAAATTGATGCAAAAACTTTACTTATTAGCATTAAAAAAAATCTGTTGCAAATCTGACCCATTAGACCTAAAAAGTTCATCCTGTGCTTTCCATTTTATTTTCCTCTCCCGCGCCTCGTCTTATTCTTCCCTCCCACAGTGCTCGCCGGAAACCCTCGTATTCACCCTTTCTGCCTCGCCCAAAACCTTCCTGCGGTGCTCTCGAATGCCCTCACCCGACAACATTTATGGTCGCCATTAGACCAAGATTGGACAACAAGAAGCAAGCTCTCTCTGACGCCTTCATCCTTCTGCTCCGATCCTATATGAGAACATTGAGGAAGGTAAGTTTATTTGTGTCTTTTTTTTTGTGATGTGGTTTCTATATAAGAATTAAAGTATTAGGAGTTAGATATGTATATACATAAAGATTGAGTTGTATGAATGACGATAATCTTCAAAAAAATGGAATCTTCATTGTTAGTTATCTCTATAAATAAGTATTGAGTAGTATGTATGAAAATCTATTTCATAGGTAATGTGGTATGTATGTAAACATATATGTATGTAAGAATTGTGTTGTGTATATATATTAATGAAAATATTTGTAAAAACTGAAGTTTAGGAGTTAACACATATAAATACATTAAGGTGATATAGATGGGGATGTAATTATTAGAATTGAAGTTGGTTGGTTGAAGTGTAGGAATTAATTGGGTTTTGTTCAAATTGATGGTGATATATATATATATATATATATATATATATATATATATATATATATATATATATATATATATATATATATATATATATATATATATATATATATATATATATATATATATATATAGGATGTTATTACTAGAATTTAAGTTGGTTGGTTGAAGTGGAGGGTAATGCATCGATTGGGTTTGCTCAAACTGATGGTGATATAGATGGGAATGTTATTATTAGAATTCAAGTTAGTTGGTTGAAGTGGAGGAGTGTGCTACGATCGAGTATACTGCTCAAAGTCATGGAAATATAGATGGGGATGCTATTAGTAGTATTTTAAGTTGGTTGTTAGAAGTGGAGGAATTAATTTGGTGTTGTTCAAATTGATTGTGATATAGAAGAGAATGTTATTAGTAGTACTGAGTAATTTTTGTTTTCTGTAACAGTTGCACTTATCAATAATGCTACATTTATGCTTCAGATGGAAATTTATAATTTGAGAGCTTGGATATATAACTGATTATATCCAGGACAAAAGGAATCACATATGAGTTCTTGAATGACGTTGAGGAAGTCGTGCAGATGGCATCATCGTTGCTCATCTATCATTCGAAGGGTATGTTTTGGTGTCTTTGTGATGCTACCTGAAAAAAAGTTAAGCTGCATCTTTATTGCAAGGGATTCAAACCAAATTATTTCTACTAGACTGCACATGATGAGCAAAAACCTGAAGTACAGTTTGAACAAGGAGGTGTCTCGACAAGTTATGTCCAACATGCAAAGGAATTTTATCATGACACATAATAAGAAATGATTTATGATGCTTAAATAGCGCAATTTGTTGAGAACATTCTAAATGAACATGAAACGTCGAGCAACGAATTGCAAAATTTCCATGACTTACTGAATGTTGTTGAATAATAATTATTGGATGAATGCACAACACATACAGAGTTATCAGTGATGCTGAGAATGTTGACCATCAAATCTAATTTTAACTTTACTTTCGACCGTGTGATCTACTAGTTATTCATCTAAAAGAACTACTTGATAAAATTCAACAACAAATCAATCAAGCAATTGTTAATAGTTGAAATTAGTCAAAAAAGTATTTTTTAATAGATTTATTGCATTAACCATCTTTCAACAGATTCCACTGGATATGATATTTACTAGTATAAATCCTCTTGAGTACATTTCAATAGACCACACGTAATCCATAAACTTCTTGGAGTGAGAGTTGGGCCTATTTGCCTATTTCCCAAATTAGGGTTGCACTTACATGTTTTAAAATTAATCATTTTAATTAATAATTTTATTTATTTATTTATAGTGGATTCTCAATTTTGTAAAATCCTTCAAATTGATGCCCTTGTGAATGCACTTCAGAAACCATCTATTCCTAGGGTGTCAGTTAAAGATGACATACTAAATAATATCCAGATTCTATCTTGATTGGCTCTAATAAAAATTATCCCTAACTTTTAGTCACACTACTATAATTTTACTCCTATTCTATTTAAAAAGAGAGTGCCAACATCCTCACTGCTCTTGACAACTAATATCCAACTAAATAAATTTCACACATGCAGTGATCCCAACAAATCTTGTGAAATCAATTCCCTCTTCCCCTTTATCACCTAGTCATTCTCCTATTCCTATTTACAAATTTGCTAATTAATGTAGCAATCCAAACACTCATCTTAATCAAGAGATGTCAGATTCATTACACATATAATTGAAAGAGGAGATTATTAGTGCAATTGTTTTAGCTCTGTGTGTGGTTCAGATTTTAGTTATAACTTCAACAGTGAAATCAGCTCCTATTATTCATAACATCCTCCATGTGTTGGTTTCTTGCATTCTGCAATTAATGTCCTGTTTGCCCAACCATACTCTTATTTTAAATTTAGCAATCTCAAGTTAAAAGAAAACATTTCTATGGAGGAGCTCACTACATTTGCAACAATTACAAGCACTACAATTGCTTTTAGTAGTGGTTATTCAAAATCTAAATTAATTTCTAATTTCAATGCCTTAACTTCTACAAGCTTCAAAATGATTAAATCTTGTCTAATAAATAACATTGTGGTAAATTAAATAGCACCTGTTTATATGCTGCGGACATAACCGCTACAAACTCCTTCACTCCATTCTTTTCAAAACCACCACACAAATTCTTGCTGGCATAAAACAAATGCAATAATATATACCTAAATTATTTTTTCTAATAAGAAAAAATAGTCTTTTCTACTGCCATGAATATTTTTCAGGGAACATTTCATGAAAAATGTAGAGTATGTTGCTCCAAGTTACAATATTCGCTTTTAATCATTTGTCATTTCAAAGCATGAAAATTCCATCAATCAATATTGATGATACTAATCAATCCTTGAATGTTGAGTTCCCTCTTTGAAGATGACATTCATGCGCCCACAAACTATTCATAACCTTTACTTTTATTTTTATATGTTTATGGGCAAAGCAAGTAAAGATCTGCAGAAGCCGCTAAAAGAGTGCAAGAAACTTTAAATTTATATATAATTACGTAGCATGCTAATGCACGTGCACATGAGTAAAGCTCGACATGATGGTTAATTAATATATATATAATCTAGCATATCAGTTTGATTGAATATCCGCCATCGTTTCCAGAAAGAAGAAGCACTTTAGCAGCTACTATATAGTTTGAACATTTCTTGATACAGAATGCAGGAGTTGGAAGTCAGTCAAAGATGTCGATCTCTAGGCTTTCATCATCAAATAACTGTAACACTGACTGTTATAAAAGGTGAAAGGGAAAAAATTGCCAGAAAAAAAATATTATCTTAATATAGTTTATTGTTTGAATAGTATGGATTGCTTACAGATTCAAGTTATTGAAACATGGGATATATATTTATTGGAGGGAAGTATTAAGTTAGGAATATATTGGATTTAGCTTGCTTAACAGTATCTCTAAAGGGACAAAATCATCTTGAGCGAACTGTATCAGTTATAAAACTTTTTAAGATGTTTTGAATGAATTGTAAAATGCCGATATTATTATGTTGTATAAAAAAATTTAGACAGTAGAAAATTTTCTTTTAGATTGAACATTTTTGGCTGACAAGTAACTTTATTTATCTTTTTCACATAATAATAGCTCTATTTAATGCTTATATATGTTTCATTTAGCTTATAAGTACAAGTTAGGTGTTAGATATGTAAATACATAAATTTCAGACAGCACATATGTAAATGCCCCATATATAAATATATCATTATCTTGTAAAAGATACAATGCAAGCAACAAAGGGATCTCTTTAATTGAATTCTATCTAAATTTGAGTAGACTGGAGAAAAAGGGAGACAGAAAACGATAGGATCATAAAGAAAGAGGTGATGAGGCATTACTGGTTATAAATAGGTGGCAAATAAAAACAAAAGTTTGACAAGACTTGACAGGTAAAAAAGATTGACCTGCATCAAGTCACTCATTCAATGCTAACTTAGATTCTCGTTGTCTCCCTCTTTCCTCTTTAAACCCCACCACATCCCCACACGCACTTGCACCACTCCCATTAGTAAAACCTAACTTTCACAAAAAAAAATTATAGTTTTTGATATTTAGTTTCAATATATAATTGAAAGATTATGTTGTTAAGTTTGCTTTTTATTTAAATTGAGTTTGATTGCTATTATATTTAGCCCAATATGATCTCTCTTTAGTCCAATCACTTACGGATGTCATAAAAATGTTTGATCAAAATTAAGTGATTGATGCAATTTCTGACTTGTATGTTTATGGTGGATTCATCAACCATGGTCGAGCATGGAAAGTACCCATGTTTCATACTGTATATTCACATAATTGGATGTGCTCTTGTCGGATGACATGAGGTGCTGAAAGCCTTAAGTTTGAAGGAGAGTAATAGTCAATGATAAGTATTTGGGAAAGATTGTTAGGGCACATGCGGCCTTTTGTCTATTTACAATTCAAATAATTAAAAACTAATATTTTTTTTTTCCAGGAAATACCAAAACCCGGCTTAAAAATTATTTTGATAAAAAATTGTACGGATAGCTCTCTAACAAGTTACCATAATTTTAAAAAAATTTAGACTATAGGGGCTGAATAATTTTTGTCAGAACACAGGAAGCAGCGATTCAAAATTAGAAAAATTTGACTTTTTTCACATTATGACCGTTAACAAGCTAAATTTTATAGACTTGACATTCATTTCCCTATGTTTTTAGCCTCATTTTTTGGGAAAATATTTCTGTAAATAGCTAACTGACCAGTCATATAAATGGCTGCAAGTTCCATGGAGGACAATTCAGTACTAAAAATTTTGAATGTT
>NEWO01000006.1:1876533-1887400 GCA_003013225.1 Phalaenopsis aphrodite
TTACTATTTTACAATCACAGTATAATATAATTACAATAAATTAATATGGAACAAACAAAACCTCATATATTATATTTCATATTTATTTTATTTAGAAAAAACATATATCACATTGATTCAATTAGTTTGTCTCAAGATTCAAGTATGACTGCAAGATAAAATGGCTTCGCAAAATATTTAGCTGAAAAATGGTCTGAAAATTAAGAATTAGCCTTATTGCAACCCATGCACATTACCATAAGCTAAACTAAAGCAATTTATATGTGATAATAATGTGGTGATTACAGTATCTCAGTACATACCAATAAATAAGAATCCTAACCAATGACATCTAACGTTTGCCTAAGGAGCGGAGCACTCATCAAATAACCACATACACAAACACAGCAAACAAACGCACTAAAATTTCAGAGAGCACTGCTACAACTTCAGTCTATATTACCGATATCTTTTCTTTCCAAAAAAATACAGATAAAATGATTGAAACAACCACAACAACAAAGATATATAATCCAAAGTAAAATATATAGACCATAGACAAGTGAGACAAAATGGGAAATAGGAAAGAGAGATGATAGTTTTTTTTCTCCCTACAATATGAAATTGTAGCGGGCTATGGAAAGTGCTCATGCTGCGAATACAAGGAAGAAGGCCCTATACCTCCACTGCTCCCTTGAGACCGACTACTATTACTATCACAATCAAGCCTAGCCGCCGCCGCCATTCCAAGGTTCAGATACACCATCCGTGAATCCACATTACCGTTGGTGGCGGCGGCTGCCGCAGCCGCAGCCGCGGCAGCCTCCTCTCTAGAAAGCACCATGGCCGCCGATTGCACGAGCTCGAGACATAGCCTCAGCTTATTGGGCTCGATATGCGTGAGCCCTGGTATGGCCCCTTTGAACAGAAAGTCAGAAGTGAGGGAGCGAAGAATATCGAGCGGCGTGATCCCTTCGATTGTCCGAACATTTGGGTCGGCATGATGGTCTAACAACACTGCCACCATGTCGGGACACACCATCTCAGCCGCAATGTGTAGAGGAGTCTTGCCAGTTGGGCCTGCGGGGCAGTTGACATCGGCAGCTCCGAGCTCTAGCAATGCCTTCACGACCTCTCGAGTGCAGTTCTGGACGGCATAGTGAAGGGCGAGGGAATCGTCGAGATTGAGGCCTTCCCCCATGACCATGAGCTTGACGAGCTCAACGTCGGATGAATCGAGCGCACGTCTCATCCGACGGATCTTGTTGTGATGGTCTTCTGATTCGGAGGCGATGTTTAGTGGGGGGAGGAAGGTGGAGCGGCAGGCGAGGGAGGATTTGAGTCGGAGTTCTTCGATCTTGGTGACGACGTCGATGGGTAGATGTTTGGCTAAGACTTCGGGGGTGAGGCCGGATTTTGATACGAGGTGGGAGCAGGTGTTCCATAGATGATGGAGCTCTTGCTTTCGTGATGCAAGTAGAACTCTCATTACATCTTCGATTGATGCTTTCTCCACAATGCCTTCAAGCTGTTTCTGTATTGTCAATTAATTTTTATGCAGATGATGTATATTAAAGAAAAGAAAATTACAGTCAATTCAATTCAGCAATTTGGATTAGATGAAAAGACATGGAGGAAGAGGGAATGCTTGCTTTAACTCATAAAGGGAGATGAAAGCAATATGAAAATTGAAATGATGTAAAAAGGAGATAATTAAATGAACAAATTTTTAAAACTTTTTCAGGTGGTGCGATTTTCTTATACAGAATATGCGTATGTGACGCGAACAGGAATGTCAAGAGTACGAAAAGGCATTGACTTTGAGGTTTAAATTGGATACTAGATTCAACACAGTGAAATTTCATCGAATGAAACAAATGAGGACGCTTGTTACTTGAGGTGAACGGTTGCTGGGAGCCGAAATTAGGGTTTAGAATTAGGCGAAGCATCGGAAATGTAAGCACTGAAATATGGAAGAAACTGTGGGGGAAAAGAATGGCTCCAAGCCCTAGAAATTGGGATTGCTGCATGTCAATTAAAAACCTTAATTTACGATTCAGATGTGATAGATCGTGCAACTAATCGAAAAGATGTCCTAAATTTAAGAAATTTAGAGTAATCGCCACTAATTGAGTCATGGAGCTTTTGGGCTCGTTTCAAAATCATGAAACAGAAATAAAAAGAGAAAAACACTGAATGTGAACCAAAAAAACAGAAGAAAGCAGCTGCAGCGCTGCTTCTTCTGACTGGCCGCAACAAACAAAGATATACGGTTTCAATAAAGAGAGAGAGAGAGATGGAGGAAACTAACAAATGAAGCAAATAATTGAAGGTCTAGGTAGCCTTCAACCACACATCATGCATGGAAACTCTTAATTACCTGAGTCAGAAGCGCGAGCTGATCAACACCGAAGGATCGAGCGGCAGCAAGAGTATCAAGAGCCAGATCAATTGCAGAAGAACAGTGCGTATGCCAACATCCACGATCCCCACAATTGGGTCGGGGTTCGTGCTTCGGCGGCACGAGTGACACCTGACCGCTATAGAGGAATTGAAGTAGCAGAAGGAATACCTCATAGCTGACTGATGTTACTGGGATCACAGCACCACCACCTCCTCCCCCTCTCGGCGAGGCCGGTGAAGTTGAGGAAACAGCTCGGCTTGACCGGTAGTGGTGGTGGTTGTCGAGGAGGAGGTGGAGACCTTGAGATGGATCTGAGCCGCAGAAAAAGCGGCGGAAGAAGAGGCTACGGGCAGCGAGGATGCATCGGTGGGCGTGAACGAAGCGGCCTTCTACGCTGAAGGTAACATCGCTGAAAGCTTGTCCGTTGATAAGGAGGTTGAGGTAGTCCATGGACATGGACTTGAGGGCCTCCTCCATGGTTTCTTCTAGCTGCAACTTGGAATCGGAGAGGGAAGGATAAGAGAAGTAAAATAAAAAGTGGGGAGCAACACATCAAAATGTCTATTTGTTATGCAGAGTACTGATGGTGACTATTGTTGTAAGCTATGTGTAATGGGGTCAGCATTTTAGGAGAGAGGGATGGAGCAATTTAGAGGGATGTGGGGGCGGCTAAGGTATTTAATGATGGAGGAGAAGGGAGAAATAGTAAGGACTATAAAATATCTTCAAGGGGAGAGTTTTTCCTACTCCTCCAATCAGGAAAGTTTGAGAATTTAGTTATCTTTCAAGTTTATATTTTCAAGCTAAACATCAGAATTAATTAGTTAATTCTGTATTTTTTTTATTCAAAAATCTTACTTTTACTCTATAAATTTAAAGGAAAATGATTTAAATTGTGGTTTTTTGATAAAAAAATTTAAAAAATTAACTGCCAGTATATCTCAATACATGAAACTGACTAATGATGTTTAGTATCATCATCTGTAAATAAAATTGTTACTGCAGCTCAAAAATTTTGAAAAGCTGATGGCCTTAAATTTCCCATAATTATTGCAGTGTGAAGCTATCACGCAATAGAAGTTGTCCACAATAAGAGTGAAAAGGAAAGGTGACAGTGTGCAGCCTTATGATTTACGATTAGCAATTTTGAAGCAATCCTGGAGCTCCCATCTGAAAATGATGCATGACAGTGTGTTTTTGATGCAGCCATTTGTCCAATTTATGAAGGTGCAAGGAATAGCCTATGTTGTCATCCCTTGGGAGGGATTGCACAAGTTGTCAGGTCTCTGGGGGAGCTTGAGAAGTGTCGTCGGGTAACGCCTCTATAAAGGCGTAGTGGGCATTTTTGGTAATAACAAAACCTGTTTGAGTCTACTAAAAATAAAAATGGAAATGGCTTTTATAATGTCTAGCCTAAGATATTGGTTTATAGTCAGCATTATATTCAACATGGAGGCCTTTCTCTGAAATTAGATTTGGTGTTGTGTTTAACACTGAGGAAGTTAGGTTATAGATAAAATAAATATAGAAAAAAATATTATTATTTAAAAAATGCAAAAAAAAAAAAAAACACACACAACAAACAATCAATCAGACACGATGTGATTTACGTGATTCAGCGCAAATCCTCATACCTCCATTGGGAGGGCATTAGGTGGGGATAAAGAAAATATGCCCAAAATATGATTATAGCTTCACACATAAAATTTGACTTTAATTACTCATATAAATATAAGAGGATTAGAGCATACTAATAAAAAAATGACATTTTTATCCTCTTTTACAAATAAGTCTCTAATACAACAATCTCCACCTTATCTCTCCGTTTGAAATAAATGGGAGATGAGCAAAATGAGCTCCAACACCAAAACCCCTGCGCCAAAATGGTTGCATATTTACCTCTTCTTCCAAAAGAATCTGCCCTCACATAGTTCTTCAAAAAGCCTAAATGAACAATCAATCATCAGCTTAGATGTTCACCAAAGTCCTATAGTATGTGAATTTTGTGGATTGGAAGCACCTTTATAAGCATGTTTGTTCGATTCTCCTTTGTATAAATCCTCTTCAATAAAAAAAAATTTCATTATCAATTAAGTCTCAAACAAAGTGCTACCTCACATCAATGTGCTTGGTGCGTACATAATGAATTAGATTCATGTCCAAGAATTTCACACTCTATCACAAATGTACTCTATGAGATTCTTGAAAATAAATATAGAAAAAAATAAACAATGCAAAAACAAAGTCACACATCAAGCCAACAATCAAACATAATGTGATTTATGTGGCTCGGTGCAAATCCGCCTACGTCCATGGGGAGGTGTCATTCCACAAACAATATATTAGGAGAAAGAAAAGACACCTTAAATAGGGTTACAACTCCACAAACAAAAATTAATATCTGATATATAATTAAGGGAGTATTAGGGCATACTCATAAAAAGAAAAAAATTATGTATTTATCCCCCCTTTAGAAATAAGTCTCTAATATAACAATCTCCATCTCATCCCTCGTTTCTAGATAAGTGGTGGATGACCAAAATGAGCTCCAACACTAAAGTGGTTGTCTATGTATCCCTTCTCTGGAAAAGATCAAGTCTTACATAGTTCTTCAAAATGCTTGGATGGGCAATCAATCTTAGCTTCGATGTTCACTAAACTTTTATTGTATGTGAATTTCTAAACTAGTAGTATCATTATGAGCATGTCGGCTGGATTCTTCTTCATATATATCTTTTTTAATAAAATATTGTCGTCATCAGTCAAGTCTTAAATAAAGTTCGACTACACATCAATATGCTTGGTACAAACATAATGAACCAGATTTGTGACCAAAAATATTGCACTCTAACTACCATAGAATATTATCAGAGACTCTTGATTAAGTCCTAAGTTATCTAGTAGGTCATACATCCATATCGCTTCCTTCATCACTTTCCTGATTGTCATGAACTCAACCTTTGTAGTAGACAAACCATCAATAAAATAAATAGTTGATCTCCAACTTATTAATCCTCCTACCATTGTGAATAAATAGCAATTAGTATTCCTATGCCTATCGACATGAACTATACATAGTATAAATCAATGTAACCTATACACAAAGAAACAATAGATGAATACCTCTTAAATATTAAGCTTACATCAGTTGTATCCTTCAAATACCTCAAAAATATATTTCACAGTTTGTTAATTATTTTTTCTTAAATTATTCATGAGCTTGCTCACCACACCAATTGCTTGTGCAATGTATGGTCTAGTACAAACCATAATATACATCAGAATATTTATTTCACTAGTATAAGGAATCAATCATATATTTTTTCCTCTCATGGTCATATTTAGGATATTGATCTGAACACAACTTAAAGTGGGAAGACATGGGTGGGCTCACCATCTTACTCAAATCACCAACCTCAATCATCTTCATCACCTTCCGAACATATGTCTCTTATGAGAGACAAACCTTTCCAGCTACTTATCCCCAAGAACCTTCATGTTAAAAAAATTTTGAGCTAACTTTACCCAACTCTTTTATTTGAAAATATTTGGATAGTTGGTTCTTCATCCTGTCAACCTCTCACTATAAGATGCAATTAAAATATCATTAACATATAGAAGCAAGTAGAAAAGCTCACTTTTGACCAACTTCTTAAAATCAGCACAAGGAACATAATAAATTCTTGTGTGTTCATATCTCATAATGAACTGAACAAACTATTTATACTACAGCCTTTGTGATTGCTTCAACCCATATTGATTTGTTCATTCTATAAATTAAGACTTTTGTGGCTCCATATACAGGTCGTTATAACTTATAGATCACTTCTTAAAATTTCTCATATAGGAAGACAATATTTACATCATGTTGCTCCAAAATCAGACTGTGTTGTGCAACAAATGCTGAGAGAACATGAATCAAGGGATGCTTGAAAATTATGGAGAACATCAAATCATGATCAATCCCTTCGCAATGTTTAAAGCCTTTTGTCATTAACCTTGCCTTATACAACACATCAACTTCATAAGATCTTTCATTTTTTTATACACTCATTTGTACATATTGAATTTCCTTCCTGGAGGAACCTTCACCAGATCCAAGTAACATTCTTCCTAACAGATTCTATCTCTTCATCCATTACCCCTCTCCAAGGTCACTATCGAAGCACTCCACAACTTCCTTATAATGACAAGGAACTTCAACCTTCGTGACTGAAAGTACAAATTCAATGTGATCCCTCAGTTAAGAAATTTTTGGGATATTCTGACCTCTGATTTTGCTCCCAGGAATAGATTCCAAATAGAGGCATCATATTCAATATCTTCTTTCACATCATTCTAAAAACTATCAATAGATATCTCCTAAGTCGTAACTAGATCAAGTACCTAGTAGGAGTGAATGAAATCAATGGAATAAATGGAGTTGCATCAAAATCTAATTTTTGAAATGTATATCTTGTCCTACATAGAACTTTTTACTTGCATTAAGTCTCACGACTTCAAAAACGTGCCTTATCAAAATGTAGCATCTTTACTAATGATAATCTTTCTCTCTGTTTGATCATAACGTTGAAGCCTTTGACTCCAAGTCTTAATCTAATGATAATCACCTTCTTTGTTTATGATTCTAATCTATCATTCTGCACATAAGAGCAAGTTGTATGTCTAAACACCATTATGAGCTCATAATCTCTAACAAGATACCTTGATCATATCTTCTTTGTGGTCTTCTACCTATAAAAAGCAGATGCAACAAGACAAGCATAATCTATGGCCTCAACACAATAGATTCTACCTAATCTAAAATTGGATAACATATACTAAATATTCACCACCAAAGTAGATTCATCCTTTTTTGCCACCTTGTTCTATTGTAGCGTTTCCCAAATTGTGAATCGGTGCTCTATCATAACTGTCCAACACTCTTACAAAAATGCATTCAATGTGTATCACATATTTTTTGATTTGATACAATGAATGTTTTTATCACTTGATTCTTAATCTACTTCTTCTAAGTTAAGAAAATCTTCAGTACTTCACTTTTATTCTTTATGATACATACTCAAACATATTTAGAGTATATTTGATAAAAGAGACCAAGTGTCCCTACCCACTGAATGATGGAATCTTTTTCAGGCCTTAATCATTTGTATGATCAAGTTCTAAAATAACATTTGTAATGTGGATAACGGTAACAAAGGATACATATTTATTTTTGTCAAACTTAATATGCTTATAAAAAATGAGGTTATATGTGCTCTCTCCTTTGATCAATCATTGTTTCACTAAAGCCTGAGGTTATGCCACTTTAGCATACACTAGCTGCTGATGCAATAATGTAGTGGTATTAAGAGAATCTTCAAAAGAAGTAAACATTTCAATCACTATACTACCCTAAAGATAATACAGGTTATGATGGTGAACTTTTTGCACAAAAATTAATACTTTTGACATATTCTTTAAACTCTTGTCTCTATAACTACCCTATAGCTCTTAGCCTCAAAGAACCCAGCAAACGATAAATTTTTTTTATATAGAAAATGTCTAACATCAATCAGCTCCCTCTTGTCTCCATCATGTATCCTAATAAAGATACTCCTGACACTAATACTATGACAACTTGATCATTGCTTATAGTCACCACGCCACTATCACACTTCTTGTATGTACATGGATAAAAGTGATAGATAAAAATTTATGAGAAATTACAAATAAAGATATATTTGGATTTGTCTCGTCACGCTTCTCACAATAACATTTACTTTCACCTTATAAGGAATCTTTAGACAATTTCTCATTCAATGGATTGACTCCAAACATACAGAACACTATTTTTTCTCAAGACTAAACCCATGAGACTTATCCCAATTTTGAGTAGTATCATCGCTACCCCCTTCTTTGCCCAAATTTTCAACTACATAGATCTGTCATGTTGGAGTGTAAGTTCCTCAATAAACTCAATCTTTACGAACTCCCTGTTCATTTGATAGAACTCATGCTTTGCCAATGTTATATTCACCTTGCCAAAATTTAAGATTTCTTTTCCATGAATGAGTCTCATCATGATTTTTTTTACTCATTTGGAAGTGAATTCAAAATAATAGTGCCTTGTCTTCATCAATAAACTCCTAATCCATATTTAAAAGATATGTCAAGATCTTTATAAAATCATTCAAGTGCTCATCAACAATAACCCCATATCTCATCTGAAACTTTTAGATTCAACACTTTGTATGAATATAATTCACCATGATCTCCATTTAATATTTATTCTCCCCTATTATTAACAATTTTTTTAATAGAAATCTGCAAAATCACCCAATATTTGATCTCCTTAGATATGGAATTTTGGATCAAGTTATAAGCACTCTAATTCATCTTCAACCAATCACTTTCATACAAATCCTCAGAATGTTCATTGATATCAAGACTTCCTCTAAATTCAAGGAACACATTGCATCTATCACTTTGCTTCACCACATGCTAATTTTCTCTTTATCATCAAATCTCGTCACATTTATTTTGACAGAACACATAAACAACTGATGAATCGACTTCTTTTCCACCACCGCGATGAATATTGAAATACCTAACAACCTGCTATTATTCATGGCTCAACCAAATCTCATAACCTAATTTGCACTGATCTCTTTGACTTGTGTTTGTGACTTCATTGAAATCATAGCCGCCTGTTGTAGGAATCACACCAATATGTCTATGATGTTAATTAGTGTGAAAAATAATACAAGAAAAAAAATCACACAACCAACAAAAAATTAAAAATGATGTAATTTACGTGATTTAATGTAAATCCATCTCCATCTACAAGGAGGGGTTATTCCATTATCAACAAGTGAGGAGAAAAAAAGATGAATGAAATAAAGTTACAACTCCGCATATAAAAATTAGCCTTAATCCATCTTATAAATAAAAGAAGATTAAGGAATAATTAAAAAAAAAGAAAATGACCTATTATATATAAGCCTCTAATACAATAATATTAAACAACCTTAATAAGATAGTTATAAATAACATCGCATTCTCGGATAGAAATTTATAGTAAATCCATCTAGACCAAGAAATTTATCTTTTTCAATATGGTATAAAGCCTCTTTTATTTCATTACTCTTAAAATCAATCTTAATATGAGCTTGGTCAGAGGTCAAGTTATAGTCACACCACCCTAAGAATAATCTTTGAGATGGAACTAAGAAGTAGAGGTGTGCCATTTAAAATTTAGAGAAAAAATAGAGATCTAACAACAATACTAATTTTATTTAAAGTAATTGATTAAGTCACTTTAATAATATTACAATTCTATTTGTCTTTAATATGTTGATTTAGAAATATAATGCTATCTTTTCATTTTGAGATCCAAACACATTTGGAGTCTTAATTAACCCACCATACATCCATAGATGTGATTTTTATGATATTCTCTTGAATAAGCAAAAATCTGTAAAAGAACTTTTTATACGTAATGAGACTCCAAAGTTTGAGAGTGGCAACTTGATCATGTTTGAGATCAATGATGGCTTAAGAAATTATGAAGGAATTATTGCAATTTAGATTTTTTGAAATCATCTTGTTATTCTTCAGAAAGTTACAAAAAGTAAATATTTGATCACGTAGAACAACAATGCACTGAGACATTGTCTACTAAATCATAAAATTTTGTAAAAAATTCTAATTAATTTAAAAAAGAAATCCATTATTAGAGGGAGGTGAAAAAAAAGTTATTTTGCAATACTAAGGGAATACATAAAACTACTGACTGATTATCGACTCAAAAAGTTATACAATAAAAATTATTGTCGCAAACAGTTTTTGATTGAAATTTTTTCATGAAAATTTTTGTGTATGATTATTCAATCGCCCAATATATTTTTACCAAATCGATGAGCCATAAAATTATCCTTAGAAGCTTTTGACTCCATAATAGTGGATGAGTTACGCCTGAGTTTTTCAGCCGCCAATTACTGGTAAAAAATTTATCAGCAAATCAACTACAAATATGTATAGAAACAATATCAAAAATCAACAAAAAATGTTCATACCTACATTAAAATACAATGCAAAGATCACAATAATTAGCACAAGCATCAACAATATCTCACAAAAAAAAATGAATAAGAATATACAATGATGAAAATCATCGTGGAAATCTCAAATAAACTAACTATTCATACAATACAATAGTTCATAAAATATTTGCAAAATACAAATAATGTAACATCCAAACATGAAAGAAAAAATAGTACATAGAAGTCCTAATGGTCATCCTCATTCTCATTCTCATCCTCATGTGCATGTCACTCGCAGATCAATTGCCACGATGATGTATGTCGTGCTTTAGCTACTTAAGGGTTGTGTCAAGCCTCTTGACTATGGCATCTCTGACATGTTACTTAACTTTGAAGCTTTCCCATAACTTTATAGTGAGTGTGAAGACACTCTTGGCAAGTTCATCCTCAACGATTGATT
>NEWO01000006.1:1891474-1905767 GCA_003013225.1 Phalaenopsis aphrodite
TATATATATATATATATATATATATATATATATATATATATATATATATATATATATATATATATAACAATCTAATTTATCCAATGTTGATTACATTTTACAAAGGATGTGTATGTGTTCTTAAAGGATGTCAAAGTCAAAGATCGATAAGACTTGTGTGCTCTAATGCCAAGTTATCATATTAGTTAGACTTTAAGATCTGGGGCTGCTGAAGGGAGAAAAAAGGGAAGGGTGTTTGAGCTCAAAGCTCAAGGATTCATTTATGAGGCGCAACACTCTCATTCTAGTCTCATCGGTTGATGATGAAGTCATTAGGTGTGTTTCCACAATCACCCATGAGTTACATATGCATGACATGGGGTCTAGGATGAGAAAGAGGGACCAAGAGAGGGATGTCAGAGTCGAGAGCCAAGAGGCAACCATTCTGGAGTGTTAATCTCACTTTTGGTCAATCTTCTCATACCTAAAACCTTAATCCTTTCATCCTTGGGTGTGTTTTAAAACAAGGGTAATGGACTTGAAAGGAGCTCAATATCACTTAGATCCCAAAAATCCCCTGATCTGCATATCGCTACACTATAGCCTGACAATGTTACTTAACATTCAGCATAACTACACCAGTAGTTGCATAGATATGCTACCTAAAACCTTGGTGTCACCCCCAATGCGCCTATGCAATCTCACCAGCATAAATATGTTGGTGTGTAGCATAATTATGGCACCCTTATAAAAAGGTTGGTATAATTATGCCGCCAAAGCTACATACTTATGCTATAAATCTCCTCCCTCCCCCCGGCCTCCACTTTGTTCCCTAGACCCTAGCATTAAAAGGAGTTTAAACTTCTCATTTAAGAAGAACATTTGAAAACACAGATAAAGTTGTTCACTTCTCCTCTCCCCTCCTTCATTCAATCTCCCATTCTGGCGCTCCCTCGTTTGGTCTTCTTTTTGATGTTCTTCGACTTCTCCATTATAAGTCTTCAATTATTTTCTTCCTCTCACCATTGTACACGACTATTCTTCTCCTTCTTCTCCTTCTTCTTCTTCATCTTCTTTCTCTTTTTCTCTCCACTACACTTCTTTTCTAATTATTATTATTCTCCTTCTTCTTCATCTTCTCACCACCACTCCTTTTCTTCTTCTTCTTCTTCTTCTTCTTCTTCTTCTTCTTCTTCTTCTTCTTCTACTTCTTATTCTCTTCATTGCAGTACCACCCTTTCTCACTCTCCTTCTTCTTCTTCTTCTTCTTTTCTTCTCACCCACATCCTCATCTTTCTTTTTTCCTCTCCTTCTTTCACTTTCTTCATCTGCTTCTTTCTCTAGCGGAACAAACCACCACTCTTTTTCTTTTCTTCCCTTTCTCACTTTCTCTTCTTCCCATTCCGTGGTAGAACCCTAACACCAATAAATTCTCCCTTTCTCTTCATGAATTTTTTTTATGTGGTTTACTAATATGAAATTTCTCTCATGAGAATTTTGTTTATGTGATGTTCATTTTCAAATGATTTCCTTATGTGAAGTTAGTTTGCATATGCAATTTATTTAAGTAAATTTATTACTTATATGTAGTTTATATAAAGTGTAGTTAGGCTTTTTCCGACAACCACAATTCGTCGGTTATGATAACAAAAACTGTCGTTTTTAATGGTACTAACGGTAGTAAAGCACTTGTTGGTAATTCTAAAACCAACTGATGTTATGATGTTATAAATTTATGAATGATTGTCTGATAATTAATGTCATAGCATTTTTAAAGAAAATTTGAGTCATTGATAATCGTTAATTCGTATAACCGATAGTTTTTCCATCGGTAATAGTGACAAAATGGGCGTCGAAAAAGTGTCGCACTCGTCAGTTTTTTGAAGTAAAAAGAATCGTCAGTTATACATCTTTTATGCGTCGTTTTTCATAACCGACATATTAACTATTGAAAAAGTGTCGCGGCTGTCGGTTTTTTGATGTAGGTAAAAACCAACTGCTAAGTATCATTTATGTGTCATTCTTTTTAACCAATGGGTTAACTGTCATAAAAATATTATGTTCATCATTTTTGTGTGACGCACCTTGGACCATCAGTTATGCGTCGGTAAAAATGTTCATCGAGTAGACGTCAATTTCTCCTACGGATAAGTTTGGAACCGTCACAAAACCGACGGTAATCAATTGGAAACCTGTAGGATAAGAAAAATAAATAATTTCTTTCTTTTATATTTATATTACCACACCTACTATCACAGTATTTAATATATAATTTCAAGCATTTAACAAAATAACATAGCTGTCAAATAGTAAATAATCCAATTAAATAAAAAAATGAGAAAGTACATTTACTCTAAAATATGTACATCACTGTTCACAGAAACAATATTAGTCCAAATGTACATAAACATAAAAAAAAAGAAAAAGAAAAAAGCCCCTCCTAATCATCATCTATCTTGTCAACCTTATCCTCATCTGATCAGTCTGAAACTCACCTATGATCAATCAACCCAAAGTGAATTCGTGCTAACTCAGATCAGTCATAAACTCACCTCTGATTAGTCTGACCTAACTTAAGTTAATCTGAACTCAAGCTAGACTTAGGTGACTTGGGGTTAAGAAGTGTTTGACTTCTCATAAGAGAACAAAAGCCCACTTAGATCTAGTCGAGGGTAATTTTAGCTAAGGAACAAACAAAGATAAAAGATACGACATAAAGCCCACCCTAAAAGACACTAAAACATTAACTTTAACCATAAAATGCAACCTAGTTTGAGAAGCTATTTTGGACGAGGCAACTCATGACTGCTAGCAAAGTATCTTCTAGTCACTTGTGACTAATTAAACCACAAAGACAATGACCACGAGACGACGAAATCATGAGAGCTTGACCGGATCATTTAAAATATTAAAAATAAAACACAAAATAACAAAAATCTAATCAGCTAAAAAGTATAAAGCAACCTAAAATTTTTACCCCTATAATCCAAAAAAAAACATTAAAACTTACATGAAACCCCAATGAACACCGAACACAACTTGAATCCTACTACATTAGTCTAAAAAGATTACTTAGACAACACAACCCATGGTTTCTGACAGAAATCTTCCAGGCGGACTATCTTTGATCGCCTCCTCAGAATAAGTAGGTCAGGGAACTTAAAAACCCTAGGACGATGAAAAGCCATGGACATGTTAACCAGATTTTCCTGAATAAAAATAACAACCAATCAATCAAATTTATTTTTTTTTTTTATGTTAACTCTATTTTGCAGGAGCAGCTAAAGACAAAAGGCGAACGTCACCCTAACTTTACTTTGCATGTTATTAAGGTGTGCTAACTTTTATTTGCATGGACAGACATTCAAAAATTGAAGCAGAGGATGAACTTCAACTAAACTATTGACAACAACTCAAAACCATATGATAGATTCGGGACCTTGATAGGGTTCTTCCAAACCCTTAAGCATTTGCTACCCTTCTTCTTTAAGATAGGGCTTCAAAATTCCTTTCCTCGGAAACAACAACAATCAAATTTTCTTAGGATGATTTACAATCTTAATAGGGAGTTTTCTTAAGCACCACCCCCAGTTGCTTAAGATATAACTAACTATAGGGGATTGCCATTGTAGGATGAAACAAACCCCAGAATAGGTACAACAACCTGAATCTCTGGTCGTGGGTTTGCTTTCATAGGGTTTTCATTTTGAGAGTAACTCTGAAGTGTCTTATGCAGAACTTACCTTAGATATACACTTTAGAGCTATCTACGCAAAGTCTACCTTACAAAAACTTTCCCACATGTTTCTTTTTATCCCCGTCGTTGTATACCTTATCCCTCTGATCTCTTCTCTCTTCAAATCATTCACACGAACAGAGAGAGTTACTCAGACAAAGAGGTTATACGAAAGTAAAAGAATGGCGACTCCACCACCACAACCAAAAATCGAGCGACCAAACAACAACACACTGTCAAATTGAATATGACCAATCAGTGGCGGCCATCAACGTCATAGTTCATTACGAATGAAATCATCTAGAATGACACCATGGCTTGGTAGTGTCAGGTGAGTTGCATGAGATGGGTGAGTGGAACTTGCATTTTTTGGGTGATCAACATCACAACATGACAGGAGAAGTGTTCCTTCTTGGGGAAGAGGCCGGTAGGAGTTCCTCTGAGTGGTGTGTTTCATGTAGTTCGCTGAGTAGTAAACGAACTTCATTCAATGGTGTGGGCAGCAGTTGTTGAGCCCCGCGTAGGAGTTGTATGATATCTAGTTGAGACTCCTCCATTATGCGCATTCCGTCTTCCAGAAAAAGACATGACACACCTCCGTCAGTAGGATAATGTCTCTCACGACAAGAAGATGAAGAGGAATCATGGCCTTGGCTTGTGACTGCTCCCTGCAACGATGAGTGTTGGATTGAAATGCTCTGTTGACACGAATATTATGTTTGATGGCCACGTAATAAGCCTTGCAAGTACNATTACGAATGAAATCATCTAGAATGACACCATGGCTTGGTAGTGTCAGGTGAGTTACGTGAGATAGGTGAGTGGAACTTGCATTTTTTGGGTGTTCAACATCACGACATGACAGGAGAAGTGTTCCTTCTTGGGGAAGAGGCCGGTGGGAGTTCCTTTGAGCGGTGTGTTTCGTGTAGTTCGCTGAGTAATGTAAATGAACTTCATTCAATGGTGTGGGCAGCAGTTATTGAGCCTCTCGTAGGAGTTGTATGATATCTAGTTGAGACTCCTCCATTCTGCGCATTCCGTCTTCCAGAAAAAGACATGACACGCCTCCATCAGTAGGATAATGTCTCTCACGACAAGAAGATGAAGAGGAATCATGGCCTTAGCTTTGTGACTGCTCCCTGCAACGATGAGTGTTGGATTGAAATGCTCTGTTGACACGAATATTATGTTTGATGGCCACGTAATAAGCCTTGCAAGTACTTCAGTGGTGGGATTGAAATTCCAACATTAGGCGTCAAACTGATGGGTGCTAGAAAATTTGCCATAATATAGTAGCATATTCTCGTCTTAGCGTGGTACGAAGACAACACACACATAGAAAAAAGAAATCAACTAATAATGACATCAGAAGTTCTTACATGAAAAACTCCAAAAAGAAAAAACTAAGGGGCTTGACCCAGCTAAAGAGTTTTACTATTAAAAAATGATTATAGCTGCAACCACTTATTACACGTCGACATGCTGATGAATTTTTGCCAGTAACAGACGACGTCCAATAGCGATTAGATGCATCCTGTTGGTGGTGGTCGACGATGTTTGTCTATGATCGACGACGGTTAGCGGTGGTCGACGGTGGTTGCCGATAAATTGACGACGGCCAACAGTGGTTGACGACGATCGTCGATGGAGGTCAGTGGTTGTCAATGGTTGTCAGCGGTGGTGGTGTTGGACTCCAGCTCATTCTCAAAACTTCAATCTCTTCCTCAAGTGTCATGTTCTTCTCCCTCATGAGAAGGGAGGGGCTCTATTTGTAGTGTTCTTGGTGCAATTAATGCATGAATATGAATCACTTTGATCGGACGATCCGGAGAGCTTCCTTCGATCAGATGATGTTTGATGAACCTTTGAGTGTCTTAACAATATCGTAATTGAGCATTCTTGGACTCGCTAAATTCTTCTTGCCGAGACGGTCGATTCAACTACATATTTATTAGATTTAAAATTCATTTGAGCTTCTAAAAATATATTAAAAAGAATAGTTTAATGACTTCATTTGAGCTTGACTTGACTCGAATTTGACTAATTTTAATATCATTGGGTCCGTCTCATTGAGCCAGTAAGTTTAACTGTAAGTTTGTTGAAATCAGAGTTCTAAATGACTTTTTTATCAATGCTTGAATATTTTTCACTCAAAAGATTGTTTCGAGATCCATCCTATGTCTCGAGACTCATGATAGATGATAAAAATTTGTTGGAGTCTTATAATATTTTAACCAATTTTTTAATGTTCAACTTTACTAACAAACTTATGAACACAAAAGAGAGATTTTATCTTGATGAAATTTTTTTTTTAAAAAAAAAAACTTATCCAAAAAATAATTAATACAATAAATATTATATGAACCTTAAAAAGTCAAATTTTTTATTTATTTTGTTTCAAAAATAAATATAGACAATTTGTGATTGTTATTTTTTTCTAAAACAAAGTAGGATGATTTTATTTATTATGTTTGTTTTAGGACTATTATAATCTTAAGAAAATTAGTTGATCACATGTTATATTTATTACATCTATTCAAGATATTCTGCCAAAAAATTTGAAAGTGAGGCTGCGAAAGATCCGGTGGATTGACGCATTGAGCGAATTGAAGTCACGTTCTACTGAAAAGTGACAACTCTTTTATTTGCTTATTTTTATACTTATAATATTTATTATTTTTCCGTTCACTGTTCCATATGTTTCTATTCTTAGCCGTGGCGATGAGACGGTCGCATCGGAATGAGGCGTACGGGGGTACAGTGAAGCCACGTCTACTTCGACTCCGACGCGTCTTCCACCGATAAGCCCGTACCTGAACGTCGCTAATCGGTAAGCGAACGACAAGTAACATCGTCCGAATGGTAACAATTTTTTGTAGTATTTTTGTATGAAGGTAAATTTATCTTTATATTTAAAAATGATCATAAGATGATCTATATGAATATCAAAAGTTATCTGCAGAAAGACTGATTTAATTACTATCGGCTGACTTTTTTAGAGGGCTCAGCCATTGAACTACTTTTCCCTCCAAACAATCATTATTACTATCACTCGGGTGATATTGTAGTTTACTTTTTGACCCTCATATCATCTATAAATAGAAGAGCCCGCTCATTTAAAGTGTTTTGGTCTCCTCTTACTTGTAAGCTCCATTTTTATGAAATAAGATGGGCCCACGAGCTCTGGAACACCCTGATTCGCCCTCGAGGGCGCAAATCTTTAGATTCTTATCTTTCCTTCTTCTCTCACTCTCACCCATAATTTTCTTCCATCGGTTTCACGCGCTATTTCTTGTATAAGATCTACCAGATAATTTTGGATTTAACATTTTAAAAAGTGTAGTGAGTGTAGATCGCAAAGAGATGATCTCAACAAAAAATGTAAAGGGAACTTGCACGAGAATAAATCGTCTATTCTCTTGTGGATCTGTGTATGCTCTATTTATTTTTCAGCTCTAGATTGACGTTTGGACCCAAAAGAACCTCTGGGCTCTTGAGGAGAATATATTTTAAAGTGCCGCAACAGTTGCTAGTGCCTTGTTTGAAGTTCAAAGCTTTCCATCCAGGCTTACCTATCTCCATTTTATTGAGCTTAGGAGGTAAATGGACAACTGCAGATTTGGGCAATTAACGAGGAAAAATTCAGCTAAGAACTACAGCTATTGAAACACACAAGTCCCATGAAATTTATAGTCAGGCCACTCTACTTTTGGCACATTATGAAGGCATGGATACTTGAGATGGGGAAGCCACCCCAAGGATGGAAGAGTTTCCCACTCTGAACACTTACGCAGGCAGATAGAGTAGAGATCAAATCAGCATTGTAGACCCATATTGTAGGCCTCCTCATGTACACGGATCTCTTATGGCCGGCCATCCAGAAGTCGTCGGTCGCCCCATCTTGAATCCGTCGATTGTTAGATTTTAAGGCCACCGACTACTGGAAAATTACTCATAAATGTTGAGATATTTTTCTAGTTTTTTTTTAAATTTGTTGCTTTATAAATATCCTATCAAGGTCACATAACACCCTTTATAGTTCTCATTTTTTCATTTACACTTTTATCTTCATTTTCTCCTCCTCTAATGACCACTCTTATAGTGAATTCTATGTTAAAGAAGTTATTTAAGATCTTTAAGGATTTTAAGTTCTCCACTCTCTTTTGTCATCTCATGAAGGTCTTCTAGACATTATATGAAACTTGAGAGAACAATATCATCCTTCGTGGTTCATATTAGTATGGTTTGATGAGCTATAGTTTTAGTGTGACTAATTTTTAACTTCTTCTCTCAACCCATTTTTCTTGAGGGATTATTTATGTCCTCAAATTTATAAAGTCATATTTTTCATTATCCAAACACATTTTTAAGTATTTTTTTTTACTTTGGAGTTTACATGAAAGAGTGGAAGGTTGCTTGGAACAAAGATTTTAAAAGATTGGTGTTTTTTTTTTTTTCATGCAACCATGTGAGGATGACCAGGCTTCAGAATAAGTATATTAAGTATAAACAATGATAGTTTTCGAGAAGACATTTTTTGGGTTAGTTATTTTGCCTCATCCACCATGAAACTAAACTTCTACAAAAAAATAACTTGTATAAAACTTTTCCAAAGAAATTTTGTTGAACCCAAAAAAATTGATGCAGTAAAAGATAATAATTATTTATATTTTAATATTTTAAAGAATTTTTTTTTAAAATAAATGTATTTTTAAATTTTTTTAATAAATCAATGTTGAATTAATAAGAAATTTTTTTAAATTAAGATATAATTTAATTTGATTTGAACTTCTAATTCTATTTCTATAAGTAATAAATTTATAGCTTCTATTTGCATTAATGATTACATAATATAAGAGCAAAGATCTTGCCCACACCCCTTGCCCTTCCTTGCATCTAATTCTTCATTAAGAAGAGTATCAATAACTATCAAGATTAAATGGAGAACACAACTTCTTAAGGTAAAAAAGTAGGGCACAAAGAAATTCAAATTTTGGATTACCAAGCATGAAACTATAAATTATACTTTTGAAGAAATCTTGGACAAGACTTTTTATAGAAATAGTGTAACCAATGACTTTTTTAAAAAGAGGGACGATGCATTAAAAAAAAAAGAAAATTACAAAATTAAAAAATTCAAGTTAATGTTAATCATGACTGAAAGTTTATATTAATTTATAAATATATGAGAGAAACAAAAAATGTAAAGGAAATTGATAAGGAATCATTTGAGAGACCAACCATCCATGTATATTTTCTCATCAAGGAAAGGATAATCCTATTATGGTTTAAGTTTAAGTCAAATAAGGCTTGCACAAGCCCAATAACCTACATGCTTATCATCCCCATCAGCCTTATCCTAAGTATATTTTCATAAATATAATCAATCACTATCCCAAAAAAAGTAAACCAAAAGGTATAACGTCAGAGAATGTAAGAGTCAAAAGAAAACCTCATTGAATTGAAGCAATTCAGTCTTTTAGTCGTGAAAAATTCTTCAAATTTAAGATATTTAGAATACGAAAACACTTTCATTAGAAAACCAAAATTTTTAACAATAAAGAAAATTTATATAGAGGTTGAGATAACTCAATGTCACCAATCACCTTTTCGGGTTCATTTGGTTCACAAGTTTATTCAAAGATAATTGAAGTAATAACCTATGTGTTTAACCCTTGTGTTAAATGTTTTTATAGTAATATCTAAGAAATGAGTGGGAAAAAAAAATAAGAAAGCAAAAATAAAAATAAAGAAATGGAGAGAAGGGAAAAAGTGCTATTTCACTCTTCATTTCTACATTTTCCTTCTTTTTTTTTTTTAAATAATATTGCTTCTTCATTTCATTTAGAAGAATGAAGTTTGTGCTATACATGTATTTACAATTTGAATGCTCCCTATTTCTTGGAATTATGTTTCTCACCCTAACACATTACATTAGCAAAACAAAAAGAAAATGTGAGCTTTTTATACAATGTGAGCATAGCTTTTTTTACTATTGGAGAAATCAAGCTAGAAATAGAATATTCACGAAAATAAAGTGCAAGAAGGTGAAAGACCTATGTAAACACAAATAAAATGAAGAAATTAAACTATTGTTAATTAAATGATCATGACTAGTCATAAAGAGCTTGGAAAAGTAAGAACTTTAAGAATTAAAGGCATGTCCCTCATGCCATATCTCCCCCACAAATTGTGAGTATTAAAATATGTATGGCAAAAACAATTATTGATTGGTATTTATGAGAATCATTTAAGTAATAGCAAAATAAAATAAATGCAAAAAGAGAAAATTATAAGGGTGCCCAAAATATGTGGGGTTTATAGGAGGACCATAGTGTGAAGAGGGAGATTAATGCAGATGAGATTATTAAGGAGATTTAAGAAATATAATCCATAGTTTTAAAAAAGAAAAGAGAAGATAAAGGTAATGCTCTCAACAAAATTATATGAGGTGATTAGAGAAATTATTAATTATTCTAAGTTTAAAGACAAATTTTACTATTTAGAACAATCTTAGAAGAATTAATTAAAATGTGCTACTATGCTCCATATATGGATTAAAGCAGTTGCACTAAATAGATGTATACAAGAATATGAAATTCATTGACTATAATAATGCTACACAATAGAGATGCTATCTAGGCATGCCACATTTTGATACCAAATGCTACATAATCCACCCAATGAATATTCTTTTAGAGCAAGAGACTAACTATTTTGAGAAAATGATCACAAGCAGTCAGTCAGAGTTAAAATTGCTTATCATGTAGAGTACAAATTCACTAGTGCATTTCTTATACTCCTTACCATTGCTTAGTATTCTACTTATAGCAAAACTTCGATAACACAATTGAAATCACTGAAAATTTCTTCATTCAAATCCCTGAAAATAAGCATGCCCTTTTGTCTACAATATACAAAATTAGATGTACAAAATTACATGGATTACATCAAAGCAATATTCATCAGGTGACAAAGTTATGAGTGTCTTACGCTTTGATTGGAGAACTCAATTTGCGGAATTCTCTATAAGCTGGAAAAAGAGGGAAGTAAAAGGTTGCAGGAAAGAAAGACTCCGTTGAAAGTATGCTCAAATTATCTCGATCATGCACTTTAGTAGGCGAAAAATGAGCCCACAGATGGGCCTTAACTATCATTGTGATCGGAAGCACTGCTTATAAGAGTTCAACTTTCACCATCAGCATCTCCAAAATCAGAAGTAGAACTGGCATCACAATTTTCGATCTGCATTTCCTCAGAATCAGCTTCTGTAGATGAGCTTTGCTGCTGTTCAGAATCAGTGCCTCTTTGTGCGAAACTCAAATCATTCCTCCTCACTATACTCAGTACAATGCCGTTTTGAATCCTTTCAGGCTGCAACAAATCACCTTCATTAACCAGGATTCTGGTGGAAGCAATTGGAAGCCTACCGACTGATTCTTGAGAACACGAGTCGGAGTTCACCGAACTTCTATCAGTAGAAACTCTAGAGTTGTTATACAAAGAATCTCTTCTTTCCGGCTGAGTCCCAATGGTATTGGACTGTGCAGCTGAAACATCAACTTCATCATCCCTCTGTGAACTAATGAACTCCGAGTCAGTTTCCAGATTTTGCATGAAGTTGATAAATTTGTTTGCCGAGGCAGTTCTCATTAATGGTCCTCCACTTCTTGTCCATGAATTAAGGTCTATGCTTTCTGATTCACTATCACTAACATCATGTATAATAATTTGGCTATGGTTACTGCTTAAGGAGCCAGTAACATGGCTCTGATGTTTTGAAGTACTGGGGTCAGCAAAAGTTTCTTCGTCCAGTGACCCGGATGAGTTTTCTCTAGCAATACAATTCCATGATGGAATCCTTCTTGAAGCACTCAATTTTACAGTGCTTGCAAGCCCATGAGAAGAGGCGGCCCTCTCAACGCTCCTCTTGAGCCTACGCATGTGGTTGAGAAGGGCAACACATTCATCCAATGCAAGTTCTATAGCACAATTGGCCTTTATGGCAGACAGCTTCTCCCAGGTGCACCTTCGGCCTTGGTTGACAGCCTTTTGGAGCTCCACGTAAGATGGATTTTGTATGATTTTTGAATACTGAGAAAACAAGAGAAAAAATGCCGGATATATTTTAGTTTTGCCTAAGAACTTTACTTAGATTAGCATCTATCTGACACGCTTAGCCGTAGAAGATTTGCTTAATACCTGGGCCAGTGTAGCAGGCATGACAATAGTCACATCACCTTCCCATTCTTGGGCAAACAATTTTGCTAGGCCTCCCAGAGGAAACCCGAGTTCAAGAATTTGATTGCATCTGTGTTTAATCTCCATCTCAGCAAGATGAGCAAGCTACTTAATTGAGACAAAGTAAAGCCAAGTCAGAATGTTGCAAAATGTGAAAAAAAAAAGTAATTACAAATTCAATAACTTTCTAAGACCAAACATTAAAGGAACCGAAACAAGAAGAACACAAAAAATCAAGCATGCCCCTAGCTAGAAGGGATAATTACATGCATAGCACTCGAAATATTGTTATTTACAAAACTAGCACCCAAGTGATCATTTTTAAGAAGATTTACAAACCACTCAATTCTTATTTATTTATATATCTAACACCTAAATTTCAAGTTTCACATACAAACCACCATACCTTTGCCTGAAAATGTGCATTTCACTTTTCTAAAGTTAAAGTGGTGGTATTTTTCATGTGATATAAAAGATTTCGGCGGTATAAATGTAAAAAAGCAAAGTTTAAGTGTTAGATGTGTAAATACATAGGATATAGGTGGAATATATGTAATGCTTATTTTTTAAAACTACTGAACCAATGCATTTATGCACGCCACGATCAATCTAATAAAATTGACAAAATATGGGTTGGGATTTTATCATGAATTTTCATATTTGAGTGAGAATTTGATAAATGAATAAAAGTTGGTGCTAAATTTGTAAATATCAAAGTTAGAGTGCTATGCATGTAATTGCCGCTAGCAAGAAATAGGTGAAAGATGCTGAGAGCTAATAGATAATAAAGTACCTTAGCTGCAAAATTGCCTCCATAAGCTCTCACAAGTTCCTTTAACCTCAACAGCGGTGCTATATGAGGATTGGCTTGGCTAACAATAAAATGATTGACATTGAATAACTCCTTCAACTGCAACGTAGGTAAATCACTTTCCAAGCTTCCATCCCTCCATCGCCGAGTAGAAGCTCCTGACAACTGCTCCAGTCCCCCTGAAAAGGGTGCATGAAAAGGTACAATCTCTCCAAATCTATCCTTTGCCATCAACTCCTGAGCTTCAAATAGACCCGGGAAAGCACAAGATGCAGTCACTGCACTCCATATAACAACATGCGGGGAAGTCAAGTAGTTAAGACATCGTGGGGGTTCATGCTTCCTTGGGGAGCAAACTGTGATGCCTAGTATACGGCCTGTAACATCATAAGCCTCCTGGAAAGTTAAATTGCTGGTAAGATGTCTCAAAAGCTTCTGCAGCTGTCTTATTTCATGAACCGCCCCATGTGTCATCACCCTCTTAACCACTGTGAAAATCCCACCCATCTGATCAAAGAACTGAAGTGAATGCCAAGAGTCCTCGAAGAAACTCTCAAGCTCAGGCCAAGACCGCGTTGCAACAATAGCACAAACGATGGAACCTACACTAGACCCAGCAATTATGCGGGGTAAAAGCTTGTGCTCAACTAATGTTTTCACTACACCTACATGGAAAGCACCTAAAGAAGCACCCCCACTCAACAGAAGTGCTGTTCTGCCAAAGGAATGCCTTGTCTCATGCATGAAAGTAAGTTTCTCTTCTAAGAGCAACTCCTCGGAATCAGAGTTGCATACCATTTTCAGTTGGGTTGAGACTTCATCAATGTATTCCTTAATTAGTTTGGGAATCTGCAAGCAAACAAACGAATTAATAGCAATTAAGTTTTAAAATGAAACATAAAGAATTAACTTCAACCTTGACAAATCTGCTCAACAGCCAGCCATCAATCGAGTCACTAAACTTCTTCCAGACACTAATCTGATGAACAAATACATTATTGTTATTTTCTGCAGGTCACTTTTTATTGTTTTAATTTTATCTTCCATGTCTTAGTGACTTCACTATTGCTGTTTTCAAAATTTCGATACTATTAAATATCCATACAATTAAATCTGTCTCGACAAAAGCTTCTGGATGAATTAAGATTTGATGGGTGCAGAACTATCCTCACACTTAGAAATTTTTGTTTTGATCTTCACTAAACTGGGAAAGGAAGGTACGGTATTGTTATTGCTGATTTTGAATGTGATTTCAATAGCAAAACTATATGTTTATTAGAGAATCGGAGTTTGTAGAAACCAAGTTAATCAAATAAGATAAAAATAGACATTCCCATTTTTTTATTTACCATGTTTTTCTTATATAGTGGAACTTAGTTTGGGGTTAAGGCACATGGTTTTGAAAATAAAAAATAACAGCACTCTATGTTGGCTCTAAGAGATTTGAGAGGGAGGACCCCTCTAGCGTTTAGAGTTCAGAGAAAGAGAAAGAGAGAGAGAGAGAGAGAGAGAGAGAGAGAGAGAGA
>NEWO01000006.1:1906037-1921182 GCA_003013225.1 Phalaenopsis aphrodite
AAGCATTATGCCGGATAAAAAATGATCAAGGATTGTTATGAAAGATAGCAAGCTAAAAGTAGGTATATCTAAACACTAGTTAAGAAAACTGTTCCATGATTTCATCACAACAAAAAAATGTTATACGCTCATATGTATCTAACTATTTGATTTGAAAATAACAAACTTTTATTTGGAGTCATCTCGTATATTTCAAATTAGTTGCTTTTAAAGTATATCAAGGTCATCAATTCTAGTGACCATCAAAATGAAAAGCTAATTTGATTACTACTTAAATGTGTGGTTGCTTGGAGGATAAGTTCAAAGAAAATTCAAGATGACTCAAATAACAGAATCAAGCTCTAAGGTGAAATTGGAATAATGTGTAAGATGCATTAAAGAATTCATGTAAATTGTTTGAGTTGATTTACCAATGAACTCAAAGATGATGAACACTCTAATAAATTGGTTAAATTTATTCAAACTTGTTTTCAAGAATGTGAAAATCATCCTATTTTGGAAATTTAACCAGGTTGATTTTCTTTTTATTAAGTTGTTTCTATTTTCTTTCTTGTGATATTATTTTAATCATTATTTTAATTTTTTATCATTTGGTTAATTTTATTATTTAATGATCTTTATTCAAGTATGTGTGATTTCAATTAAGCAAACTCAAAATTTTCGATAGATTATCGTAAATTATTTCATAGAGCTTTCTGTCTTTATTGATTCTAATCAACTAACCTAAAAAATTAAGCTTAATTATAATGTGGTTGTTATGGTGTGGAGCTTAATTTGGAGCAACCAAAAACACTGCAAAGCGCAACACCTACCCAAGTATCGAGCGCTCTAGCTCCCAACCCTGGCTGCCCTTTCGCCCAAGTCTCGAGCACAACAGAGGAGCGTCCTCTTTTGGACACCTAGGCACCTAATATTGGGCTCTCAAGCACCCAATATAGGGCTCTCTAGCACCCAATTCGGGCGAACATTCAACCCTAAGTGTTGCTTACCCGAGCCACAGGCACTCGAGCGCCTGGCTATGTTAAACCCAATTTGTGGTTTTAAGGGCTACTTCGAGGGCGCATCTTGGTTTTTCTTTGTTTTGTGATTCCTATGCGCGAGAGTTTCTTCGACAACAAGTTCCCGGTGAAAAAAAAAGTTGCTGAGTGGAGGATTTTCATGATTTCGACGTGCGTCTCTCTAATTGGATTCACATAAAGGACTTGGAATGAAGTACAATAAATTTCCTTCAATGTAGAGAGGAAGTTGAGCGTGCTCTCTCTAAATTCTCTAATTTTTCATAGTGAAATTTTTCTGTTGACATGGTTTCGTGGTTTTTTCCCATTCTAGGTTTTTTCACGTTAAATTCTCGTGTGTTTTTTCTAGTTTGCATTTGTTGTGCTTTTGCTCATAAGTTTGTTCTTTTATCGAATCCGCACAGTCCTATTCCATGGTTAATTTGGAAAGAGATTCTTCCGAGTTCCACAACACAATGGTATCAAAGTGGTGTTCGATTCGAGTGGAGCAATGGTCAACGAAGGTTCAAAGTGGAGAAATTTCATGAGATGAACTTCGCATTCTGAAAGATGCAAGTGGAGAATTTTCTGTAGCAGAAAACTATACTTGACACTACATGAAATTACTAGGAAGCCTGAGTCTATGCCTATGAAAGAATGAGAGGTGTTCAATCTAAAGACACTAGGTTTGATCTTGTTACTACTTCCTCATCTGTTGCGTTCAACATGATAAAGGAAAAAATCGCAGGGGAACTAATAAGAACACCGACAACAATGTATGAAAAACCTTCTACTTCCAATAAAGTTTTTCTGATGAAGAAGCTATTCAACATGAATATAATGGAAGACAGTTCAGTGGCAGAACATCTGAATAATTTCAATACTGTAACAAGTCAGCTGTGTTTTATGGGATCAATTTTGATGATGAGGCCAGAGCACATGTGATAATATTTTCATTCCCAAACAGTTGGGATGGTTTGATCATGGCGGTGAGTAATTCTTCAGGAAATTCGAAATTGAACTTCGATGACATCACAGATCTGATGTTGAATGAAGAATTTCGCAGAATATCAACGAATGGTAAATCTTCAGATTCTACGTTGAATGTTGATAAGTCGCAGAAGACCAACGAATGGTGAATCTTCAAATTCTACGTTGAATGCTGATAAAAAGAAAGGATTTTGGATAGAAATACAAGCAGAGGCAGATCCAAGTACAGAAGAGGAAAGTCCAAGTCAACAGACAAAATGAAAGAGGAGAATGTTGGAATTGCGAAAAGAATGAACATTTCAAGGACTGTAAAGCTCCAAGAAAAGTTGGTGGTGGAAAACAAGAAATGAATCTCTCTGCAAACATCTTCACTAGTAAAATCCAAAATAACTCGCAAGTGTTACCCTTAGTAAACATTGAATCTTGGATAGTAGAATCATGTGTCTCTTTTCATGCATGCCCCAATAAAAAGCTATTTAAAAACTACACTCAAAGTGATCTAGAAAATATTTATATATAAGATAACAACGTCTGCAATATCATAAGAAATTGTGATATTGATATCAAGTTGTCGAATGAAATAGTCTGAAAGCATGTTGAAGTTAAACATGTTCCAAGTCTGAGGAGAAATCTTATTTCTGTGAGCAGACTGGCAAATTTAGAACTCATGACTTCATTCACATGTGATTCATAGAAGATAACCAGGTGGCACTGGTGATGACTCGGGGCAACATTGAGAACATACTTTATCAATGAAATGATTAATTTCATTGATGTAGCTAGAACCAGGGTTGATGCAGGTCTGTAGCACCATAGACTTAGGCATATTAGCGCGAAAGGTATGAAGTCCCTATTTTCTTAAAATAAACTCCAAGATTTGAAATCAATTGATCTAGATTTCTATGAAGACCGTGTATGTATGAAAAACAGAAGAAAAACAATTTCTCTAAAAACGGGGCAATGGTGAAGCCAAAAAACTGAAGTGAATACTGAAGTATATGGGCCAACTCCAGTTCAATTTATTGGGGGTTCCCGCTATTTTATTACGTTTATTGATGACCATACAAGAAAAGTATGAGCTTACTTCTTAAAGCAAAAATCGGATGCATTTGAAATCTTTAAGAACTGAAAGGTTATGGTAGAAAATAAAACAAACATGAAGCTGAAGTGTCTCATATCAGATAATGAGTGCGAGTATAGTGATCATAAGTTCAGAAATTTTTGTACTATAGAGCGGGTAGTTCATTGTCTCAAGGACACAGCAGCAAAATAATGTAGCTGAGGGCATGAACAGAACAATCATGAAGCGTGCAAGGATCAGATGAATTTGAAATCTATAAGAAGTGAAATGTTATAGTAGAAAATAAGACAAACGTGAAGCTGAAATGTCTCAGATCAGATAATGAGTGCAAGTACTGTGATCAAAAGTTCAGAAATTTTTATACTATAGAGAGGGTAATTCATTGTCTCAAGGACACCGAAACAAAATAAAGTGGCTGAGGGCATGAACAAAACAATCATGAAGCGTGCAAGGAACATGAGGCTGCAGGCAAGTTTGCCAAAACATTTTTAGGCTGAGGTAACAAACACTGTAGTTTATCTGATAAATCGCGGTCCATCAATGCCTTTAGAGGAAGGCTTACCTAAAGAAGTCTGGAGTGACAAAAAAGTAAATTTATCTCATTTAAGGCATTTGAGTATTTCGCATGTGTGTATGTTGATGCAGGTTCCAGGTGCAAGCTCGACTCAAAATCTATCAAGTGCAGCTTCATTGGATATGACTCAGATGAGTTTGGTTACAAGTTTTGGATTATCAGAATCAGAAATTCATCATAAGCAGAAATATCACTTTTAATGAAATGAAGATGTACAATGACGATGTCAGAACTCAGGATAGCCCGTATATGTTGAGATAGAAGACACTATTCAATCATCTGCTACTGAAGTTAGAAGATCCAGCAAAGTGATACAACTTCTACATATGTATTCTCATTCGTACACCATTTTTTATTAACTGATAGTGGTGAACTAGAGTGTTTTGATGAGGCCACTCAAATTAAGGATTCAAGAGAATGAAAGCTTGCCATTGATGAAAAAATACAGTCTTTAGAGTCAAATCAGACTTGAAATTTGGCGATATTACCAAATAACAACAGAGCATTACAACAAATGGGTGTACAAGCTGAAAGATGAGTCAGACGGTGGCAAGAGCTACAAGGCAATACTTGTTGTGAAGAGTTTCCAGCTGAAAAAAAGAGTGAATTATACAGAGATCTTTTCTGCAGTGGTGAATATGATAACTGTCAGTGTTGTATTGAGTCTAGTAATATAAGAAGATCTACATCTTGAACAGATGAATGTATAAAAAAATTTCTTACATCGAAATCTGGAAGAGAAATTATACATGGTACAACCACAGGATTACAAAGTTTCAGGCAATGAAGGTTTGGTCTGTAGATTGAAGAAGAGCATCTATGGCTTGAAGCAGACCCCAAAACAGTGGTACAGGTCTCATAGTAAAAAGGTTGCAGGGGGAGATTGATATGGAGTGGAGCCTGATTTAAAGCACCCATAAACACTGCACAACGCAGCACCTACCCGAGCATCGGGTGCTCTAGCACCCAACCCCGAGTGCCCTTGGGACCAAGTCTAGGGCGCAACAGAGGAGGGCGAGCTCGAGCCCCACCCTTTGGGCGCTCAAGCGCCCAATTCAGGCATGCCTACGACTTTAGGCGTTGCTTACCCGAGTTGCAAGCACTTGAGCGCCTGCTTGTGAAAGCTCTTGCGCCAGAGGTAGTTAGCCCCGATTTGTGATTTTAATGGGTACTTTGAATGACGTGTCTTGGTTTTTTTGTTTTGTTTTGTGATTCATGTGCGCGAGACTTTCTTCAACGACAAATTCTTGGTGAGGAGAAAAGTGTAGGAGAGAAGTATTTTGATGATTGCAGCATACATCTCTCTTGATGGATTCACAGGAAGGCCTTGAAGTGAAGTGCAAGAAGTTTTCTTCAGTGTAGAGAGGAAATTGAGTGTGTTCTCTATAAACTATTTGATTATTCATAGTGTAATTTTTCTAGTAATGTGGTTCTGTTATTTTTTCTTATTGTCAGGTTTTTTCATGTTAAATTCTTGTGTGCCTTTTTTATTTGCATTTGTTGTGCTTCTGTTCATAAGTTCGTTCTGATTTTTTCTCGATTCTGCATTATCCTATTTCATGGTGAACTTGGAAGGGGATTCTTCCGATTGCACAACAGTTGTCATTATACCTCAATTATATGCATGCAAGTTGGAAATATATTTGGATTTATAAGTGTCATATATGAAATGAAATTTGCCAAATTATTTTAAATATGTTAATTAAGTATTAATTATATCCTTGAGCATGAACCTTTATACATCATCTATATAAGTATTAAATTTATCAGTTATGCGACATTCATTATTTTGGTGACTATATGTTGACAAACTCTCATATAGCTTTCCCAATAGTTATGTCATCGATACATTATATTTTATCAAGGATATTGTAATAGCCTCACGCTAGCAATTTGGTGTCTTTGCTAGCCTTTTTTTTTAGGGGTTTCTAATAAGTTTTTTTTTTAATGTTTTTAAGAGAAAAAATAAGCGATATTAAAGCCTATAAAGTCCATATATGTGAAGAGGAAAAAACACAAATGGAGAAGTGAATTTGAGATCTTACTTGCAAAACCATTCAAAGAGAATTATAAGAAAATTTTATTAAGTATTCATCTGAATCTTTATCCTCAAAAAGATTCATTTTGTTGGTAATATCTTATCCCATTCAACATCTTGGATTATTTAGTATTCAATTGTGTATCTTCACTCATTTTTATAAAGATTAAATTAAGAGATCGCCATTAGATCTCCATAAAAGCTCAAGAGAACTTTGGCTTGATGAATTTTCTCTTTTTTTTTAAGATAGTGAATAGCCTAAGTCATTTATGAATCAAGTATTTCATTAAATGGTGGTTGTGGATATAATTTCTACTCTGCTACTATGTAAGTGTAGGATAAATTTATCGACATTTAAATTATTAGTACTCTCACATATAACATAATCCCTAGTATTATTACAATAATGTATTAGTTTGGACACTCGTATAACTTAATGTTTTAGCGTATTACTTTTGACAGTTGGTATAGTAACAGACTCACTCACTTAGTTGAGTAATAAGCTAAGATTATAAGTCTATTCGTGTGGCATCATCTCTAGATTAAATTAATATATTAACAAGTGTGTCATGTCAAATATGTTTCACAACAACAAAAAAAAACTTTATCCCACTAAGTGGAGTCGGCTATATGAATCCTTTTTTCTCCATTGTGTCTTATTGAGTGTCATATTTCCATTTAATTCTAATAAATTAAGATTAATTTTATAAAATATTTACAAGTCTTTTTAGGTCCACCACCCCAACATCTCTTAACATAAGTCAAATCTAAAACATCTACTCTCATAATAGGGTTATCAGACGGTCCACGTTTAATATGATCAAACCATCTAAGGCGAATCTCTAATCTTGTATGCCACTGGAGCTCTCCAAACTGGTCACAGATATATTCGTTTTGCATTTTTTCTCTTAGTGTAAAAGCACTCATCCACTTGAGCAATCTCATCTCAAGACCACCAAATTTTATGCTTCTCTATTACAGGCCAATATTTTGAGCCATAAAGAATTGCAGGTCTCACCACCATCTTATAAATTTTTCATTTAGTCTAAGCAGTACCTTTCAATCACAAAATAAGCATGATGCATTCCTCCACTTCAACCATCCAACTTGAATTATACTAATAACATCCCCATCTATATCACCATCACTTTGAACAATAGACCCCATAAATCTACACTCCTTTTAATAACTTAATCACACTTTATAATAACTCCGCCACTAGATCTACTATTATTAAAATTATATTCCATATATTAAATTTTAGATATACTCAAACGAAAGCCTTTAGACTCCAAAGTTGATATCTATAATTAATTTTTTTCCAAAACTCTCACTCTCTTAGTCTTATCCACAAGAAGTATATAGTGAAAAGCATACACTAAGATAAATCCTCCAATAAATGTCCAGTAAGAATATCCATAACTAAAGCAAAAGGATATGAGCTTAAAGTCGGTCCCTAATGTAATCCAACTGCAATAAAAAAATACTTGGTCAATCCTCCTTGTGTAAAAATACGAGTAACAACTCTAGTATACATATCTTTAATGACTTGAACATAAGCAATATTAACACATTTCTATTTTAAAACTCTCTAAAGTACTTCTCTTGGAACTTTTTTAAATGATTTTTCTAAATCAACAAAAATCATATGTAGATCTTTCTTATTCTCTCTATACTTTTCCATCAAACCTCTCAATAAATGTATAACTTCTATAGTGGACTTGCATGGCATGAATCCAAACTGGTTTTGAGAAATCTTTATATCATGTAAACTATGTTTAAATACTCTCCCAATAGCTTTAATGTATGATACAATAACTTATTTCTTCTATATTTTGCATAATCTTGTGGATACCCTTTATCATTAAAAATAGGAACCAAAAGACACTTTCTCCACCCATTAGACATCTTTTTAGTTTTTAAAATAACATTGAAAAGTTTTATAAACAAAGAAATTATCAAATTTTCTTAACAGTTTCACATTTATATTGGAATATTATCAGAATATATCACTTTTTCACACTTCATTTTCTTTGAAGCCTCATCAACTTCTAATTTAGTAATGCGAAGATGAAAATAAAAAAAAAATACAATTATTTACAATATTAAGATCACTAATATCAATTGCACTATTATAATCTTTATTAAAAAGTTTATCAAAACATCTCATCTATGGTGAATATCCTAATCTAAAAAAATACTTTTAAATTTTTCATTTTTAATATACTTTACTTAAATTAGTTCTTTAATTTTTTATCTCTTTGTTTGGCTAGTTTATACATAATATCCTAATCTAATATATTTTTTTATCTAATATATTATAAAGATCATTAAAAATAGAATCCTCAGCATCACAAACTATTTTCTAAGACTCCATATGGGCTACCCTATATTTTTTTAATTCTCCAAACTTTACATTTAAACTAATTTTTATACAATTTTTTTTATTATCTTATATTTCACATTAGTATTTCATCACCAAATATGTTTATTCATAAGAGTTTTTCTTTTTGATTCTTCAAATACATCTACTGCAACTTATTTAATAGTACTTGTTTATTCAAAAATGAATTATATTGTGGATTGTATTAGTTTATTCACATTGGATAGACCATTTCTTTTCCATGTGTTCATGGAGTTTGTGTATTTATTTAGTTGTTTAATTGTTACATTGTTTAAGCTTCAACATAGCACTTTTACTTGCAATATTATTTAACTTCTGTTAATATATTAATGTCAGAATTTTAAGTTGGTATATTTCAAGTGAAATTCAAATTTCTAATTTACACAACTCCCACTCCCCCACATTTGGCATCCTCTCTTGAACAAGGTAGCTCCCAAGTGACCCTCATTAGGTACCTCGCAAGTAATCAAACACGATATTGTAGCCAACAAAACAAAAGTAGGCAGCCCAACTTTAAGGGGCTGATTGGTAGCACCTTTTAAGGTTTATCAACGAATTTACTAAATGTAGCCAAATGGTAAAATGCAGGAGTTTCTTGAATTTAAGAATTTCTGAATTTGGAAGCCCCCCATTTTGTCTTTGATTCAGATTAAATCCAAATTTACTAAATCCAAGAGTTAGGTGGATTTACTAAATCCTACTTGCAGCCAAACAGCTCCTAAGTGCTAGGAGCTGGATCATTACTATGGTCAAACTAATGTAGCCTACCATAGCCACCCCTCGGGGTAAGATTCCTTGAGCTTTCCTGAGACTCAAGTAGTAAGAATCATTACCCATCAGTTATAATCACAATGAAATAATCTAACAATTGCTCCAATGTCTGTCCTCTAAATTCCTACAACTCAGCTACAGCCAAGATTCTCAGAAAGCCAACTATGGAGGATGATTTCATCCAATCAAAAAACACCAAAAAAGCAACAAACTATCTCCAGCCCCCTCACTGCAGTACCAAGTCTTTACAGATCTACAATGAAGATAATCAAACAACAACATAATTTTGGAAAAGATGAATAAAACATACCTGGAGTCTACCCTTGTGGAGCTCGGGATTACACATATTACCCAAATTCCTAAGCAAATCCGCCCTCATGCAAAACACAATATCCCTCAACGACCCCTCCTCCCTCCTATGGCGCAGCTCCTGCAGCTTATTCCGCACAATCTCCTCGTCATAGAAATCAAACTCGCTCGCACCTCTTGCCGCATTCTCCCTGTCAAGCATCCGTGCGGCGTGCGCCCACTCTTCGTATGTCACAGCCGAACGCATAATATTTCTCCAGAACTTGCGCCGGTAAGCCGATTCAGCCCGCGATCGCACGTTGGTTCCGCGCCGGAGAAGAAAAGCCATCAGCATCATTGCAGCGAGAATCCCCTGAGTGTTGCGCGGGTGTAGGAAGCCGATGGCACGGCAGAGAAGAAGCGACAAACTGCTTCGGAGCTGAGAGATTGACTTGCAGAACAAAACGCGGAGGGCAATGGTGCGGCCGATGATTGAAGAGGGGCCAATCTTGAAAGGATCTAAGCTTGCTTCGTCGGTGATTGCGTCCATTAATGAAAGCCGAGAGGAGAGACTTGCTGTGGGGTGGGGTGGGGCGGGGAAGCGAAAAGGGGAGGGGACGAAGAGATGAGAGGATGGGATGAGGAATAGCGGAGAAAGAAAACGGCTGTGAGGAGAGTACTGTGGGGTTGGGCAGGGAAGGCAATAGAGGGGAGGACGAAGAGAGGAGGTGATGGGGGGAGAAAATAGCGGAGAAAGAAGAAGACCTGTGGGATGAGCCGGGAAGGGAGGGGAGCGGAGGGGAAGACAGGAGACAAGTAAGGGGGAAATGGCGGAGAAAGAAGACAATAATGACGTGGATAGCTTATCCTTTCTTGGCCCTCGGACCGGATAAACTAACAAGTGTGCAACTCACTTCGAAGTAAATATTGAATCCAAAGTCTAGATGCAGTTTTACCTCCAAAATCTAATAAAAATAAATTCATGAAGTTGTGCACTATACAATTTTTAGGGTTAGGAGTAAGAGATCTACAAGCTAATCTAGAATGGAAGCAATGAATACAAATACCAACAAAGAAAAAGTGAATAAAGGTTTTACGTAAATAGGGGTAATAGGTGGATGTAGTTATTTTTCAGTGTCTCATTTTTTGCATGTTTAAACTGTATGTAATCGAGAAATATATTGTTACGTATCAATTTTATCTCATTTGTTCAATGTATTATCCACAACTCTTCCATTATAATCATATATTCATGATTTATCATTCAAGAACAATCTATTTGATTTGATAAGATTTAGTTATCAATGTGTTAAGAAAAATATAAAATATCAATTTTAACCATATATATATTCATTTTTATTATTATTAGATAACAATGCATTTGATTTGATAAGTTTTATTTCTTTAATGTGTTAGGAAAAAAAAAATATTCATTTGTACTACTAAATACCACCACAATTCCACGATATTGCCCTCATAATACCACCATATTAGCATCATAATCCCACCATACTACCACGATAATACCACTACAGTAACATTATATCACAACCACAATACCATCAATAAATCATCAAGTATCATCATAATAACATCACAACAGCACCACAATATCACCACAATACAACACCACTACCACTAAAATATTACTATTAAACCACCATAATATAACCAATATGTCATTACAATACTACCATAATACTACAACATTATCTGTTGATATGATATTATTTATGGTGGTATAAGGATTGTGATGTGGGGGTATTATGATGATTTTTTTGTTGTAGAATTTTGTTGATATTTTGATGGTATAAAGTTGATAATATAGTGATAATATGATAATATTTTTATGGTATTATGGTAATAATATTGTGGTATGGTGTTCTTTCACACAATAGAATCAATTTTGTGATAAAAAATAGATTTTGATATAATGCACCTTTTTTGTAAGTAAAAATTTATTATGTCAGTTTTCCTCTACTAATACATTTTTGTCTTGATATGTTTTTATTTTCTAGTGAAGTCTACCCAAACATTCTTCAAATAGAATTGTTTGTGATATAATTTTTTGGCGTACGAATGTAGAAACTAAAAATATTCTGAAGGAATTACATATCCTCCAATTCTTCAATATGTCTCCAAATTATCAACAAAATTCACTGACATTACAAATGTTAAAATCCTGGGATACTGGCCAAAAGGTTTCAGAATTGGTGGCAAAAACTTAAGCTTCAACTCAAATAAAGTTAACCTAATTATTAGTATGTTGAATAGATGAGAAGTTGCTAACTTGGATAAGTATTCCTTATCCAGTGTCAATTCAATACAAATAAAGAATGTGTTGATGGAAGTTGATTTAGGGGATTACTCTACACCTGTTGTAGAATTATGCATCAAGTCTTCGTTGATAATCCTTTTTTCCATCAAGCAACAACATTATGCTTAGTAGGATGTACAGTTTTACTAAAAATGTCCATAGCTTCTCTTCTTTCAATTGGTAAAGTGCCATTTGTGCTTTTCTTATTGAGCAAATTGATGTTATTATTTGTAAAATAAGGAAAAAAAAGTCGCTAGGATAAAATGAATGGTTTTATTTTTTTTATTAGTTTCTTAACATTTAGCATGTTTTGTATAACAACAAACATATATTTTTAAGGCATTTAAACTATTGAAATTTTTTCACAGATTTAATTTATTGAGCAATATCCATGCTTGCTCCCAACTCACCTGATGCAAGGCTTCAGATGCCCAAGTAGTCAAAAATGAGAGTCTGGAGCACAATTCTGTATATATATATATATATATATAGATATATATTAACTTGCCACTAATTAGGTAACAAAATTGTTAACTTTTCCAAATATTGGGTCACAATAGTTTTGCATGCATAACATGTTCATTGTTTGATTGGTTTTTGCAATTTTTTTTATACTTTTATGGACTTAACGGTTGAGGAACAAATTCTTCTTTCTTCATTAACCCACGATTCTTTAAGTCCATTTTCTAGCTCTCTCACCACGAAGTTCAATAGCTCAACCCAACCCTCACCTCCTAGATATTGTGCGGAACTGATACTCCTTACACTCCAACTTCAATAAATTTTAAATAACAAACAAACATTGAAAAACTAGTCCATTTACTAAAATGCCAAGAGCATATTCAAGCTTCAGAATAAAATAAATCAATTAAAGGTAAGATTAGCAATTGTTGAGAGAAAACAGAAAGAAAGACTAGTATATAAATCTTATCTAAGCAGTATTTTATGGAGAGTCAAATCAAGAAAAACCTAGGAATAAAAAGAAAATTAGGATCCCCTTACACTAAATTTTAGTTCAAGAAGAAAAAAACTGATATCATTGTTGCTAAACCAGATGAGAAGGTGTCAGATGCAACTTAATTTATTGCTGACGAGGAATTAAAGGGAGTTGAAAGGGGAAGAAGGTTTCTATGCTTGTGCATGAGGAGGAAGAGGATACAAATATTGTTGCTTTAGAAAGCCCGGTAGACCCAATAATTGTTGGATTTCAAATTGGCAAGGAGAAGGAGGTTCATAGAGTGTTTGCAAATGATTACGAAATTAAGGTATCATTAAAAAATTTCTTTTTATATGTATCATAACATCACATTATCTTCTAAAAAACTTTATTATTTGTATATGAAGCATCATCATGCAGAGTCAGTTGTCGATTTTTCGTTGAAAGTGGAGATATCAACACATATGGCAGAGACGATCGACCAATGCTATTAGAGATTCAATGATAAGACAGTCTTTTTTTTTTATAAACGCTAATTAGATCCATAATGAGTTATATTTATCTATCTAGTTTTTTATATGTTGAAATTGTACTAGTGATACAATGGTTATTCAAGAATTTATAATAATGAAATTCTGACAAATTAATACTTATCCAATGAGCATGTTGATGTCTTTGTTGTTTTGTTGGATGATAAGAATTAAAAAACTTCATACTTGTACAAACCATAATTGTATATATAACTCATGTATTGGTTAATTATACACATTACCTTATAGCTTATATTATTCATAAGGAATTTACCCCCCTACGTATTTGTAATTGACATATATGCACTAATTTAGCAACCTTTTTTCTGTCATAAAACTAACAGAATGATTTTGTGAGTCACGTAAAAAATAAAAATCTTGAAAAAGCCAACCTTCTGCTGATTCCAATTGTTAATAATTGGAATCGGGTTCTATTTGGTTTAAGAATTAAAGTTGAAGAAATTATATTTATATGAATCACTCCTGAAAAAAAAAACACAAAAGGATATATTCCAACAAAATGTAAAGAAATTCATTAACACATTATTTAATTGTTCATCATCAATTTAGTTATTAATTTAAAAGTTTTTTTCAAAACTTTATTCATTTTGAAGGTCAAACTCGTTATTGAAGATGCTAACAATGTCTTTGATTCAAATTCAAATGACTTGACAATTATTGCACGCAGAGGATCACCAACACAAATAAACAACATTGACTGAAATGTTTGTTTACAAATGCATGGAAAAATTGGTGGGCATAGAGCCAATAAATTGGGATGATCACAAAGTATGGTAGCAAAGCATGTTAATATTTAGAGCAAAATTCATTTATGAACTTTGTATGTGGTTGATTTCTAGTCAAGGATAATCATGTGCACTTTAGTTATACTTCAATTGATGGATAATGCTCTTTTTTTATATGTAGTCACATTTGAAACACGTTATTGTTTGTATTCTTTGTTTATGATCTTTATTTTTTATTTTTTTTGGAGCATTAAGCTTACATTTTTTTTCAGGAAGAATTAAGCCTTTTTTTTTTTTTTTTGAAGCATTAAGCAACAAGTGATTCTACAAAATTAAGGTTACAATTTTTTCAACTAGCTAGTAGCTAAAAAAAAAGCATTGAGATATAACATGCAATCATGTTGCTTGTTTTGCATAAAGCTACAACTGTAGGATGTTTAGCCACAATATGATCAAAGTACTACCATAATATCATCATAATATTGCAATAAATCAAATACCATTACAATACAATCACAATACCAGCATAATTCCAACATAATACCAGCATAATATCCCTCTAATGTCACATAATACTGCAAAAATTACATCACATTATCACAAAAATACCACTACATTATCACCAAAAAACCATCACAATATTACCAAAATACCACCAAAATGTCACTACAATATCAGCACAAAAACACCCCAATACCACTGTAACACCACCAAAATTTCACCACATTATCATCAAAATACCGCCACAATATCACAATATCACCACCACAATAACACCAAAATATCATCAAAATACAACTACAATACCAACACAAAATCACCACAATATCATCACAATACCACTAAATATTCATCATAATAACATTACAATACCACCAATATATCATCACATTATGAAAATAATATTAGTAAAATATCACCAAAATAAAACCTTAATATCACTACATTACCACCACAATAACAACACAAAACCACCACAATAACACCATAATGCCACTAAAATTTCACTATAATACCACTAAAATACCACCAAAATACTACCACATCACCACCACTATATCATCTGAATACAATCAAAATACCACCATAATACAACACAAAATCACCACAATACCATCAAAATACCTCTAACATATCACCACAAAATTATCATAATATGTCATAATATCATCTTAATACCACTAAAATACTATCATAATGTCACCATAATACAACCAAAAGATTACCACAATGCCACCAAAAAATCATTATATTATTGTGGTGATATTGGGGTGGTATTGTGACAGTATGGTGGTGGAATTGTGATCATATTATGATGGTATTATGAAGGTATTTTGGTGACCTTGAAGTGATATTATGGTGGCCTTTTGGTTGTACTATGATGATATTGTGGTGGTATTTTGGTGATAATGATGTGATATTGTGATCATATTGTGGTGACATTATGACGTAATTATTGTATTTTTTTCTCACA
>NEWO01000006.1:1926255-1955668 GCA_003013225.1 Phalaenopsis aphrodite
AATAAAAAGAAACAAAAGCTAAAGTTGTTTCATCCAGGTTCAAAAGGAACCATTTATAGCAAATATCGCATTTGATCCGTGATTAACAAAAGAGGCTTTCATTACAAGCTTAAATAAATAGATAAATTCAAAGCCCGGATAACTACATTTACTCTGAATACTTTCACCAACACTTCAAACATGAATAATCCCCTCTGCAACTATAAGATTCTATGAGGTTGTGGACCGACTGCAAAAGGAATCTCTTGCATTTATTTTACAGGAGTTTTGAAAATCTAGACGGTTGGTTGAAAGAATTTCACATACACTGTAAAATAAGAATATATTTAAAATTCATTCTTTAATTTATTTTTTGCATATTTGGAGGGAATTCTAGATACCCAATTCTAGGTCAATTGTTCGTTGGTCACCACCTGCCACAACTGGTCACTGCCCACCACAAGCCGCCTCCACCCCACTGCCCACCCCCACCACCACCATAGTGGGTCATTAGTCATCACCCATTATAGCCATCGTCGATCGTTTCCCACCACCGCCGCTGCCACCAATCATCATCACCTCGAGTAGCCACCCGCCCGCCATGCACCATCCCCTTAGCCACCAATAATTTATACAAGGCCTCAAACACTTACAAATGTATCATTTTCATTCAATTTCAAACAAAATAGAAAAGATAAAACCGTACATTTATTTTATTCCAAATACAATGCATTACTTATACATCATTCATTTTATAATGCATTATTCTTTCAGCAAATCAAACAATCCCAAAATATCATCATTTTAAACCAAAAGAACGCGTGACACTAATTTTTTAAATTATACAAAAATACAAAATAATAAAGAATAATGAAAATAAAAAATTTAGTGAGATTACGACGATGTTTTCAAATTATCATGCCAACTAAATGGCTAATTGAGATTTCTATCTCACATTTAACCAAAAAAAAAAGCAAAAATACCCAATTGTCAATCAAGACAAAGATGTTCTTTTGCTCCTAAACATATTTCTTACATATAGATTGGATGAAATAACAATATGTGAAAAATAATATGTGTAAATAACACATGTCTTGCCATTGACTTAATTTCATTTATAACTAATTTTCACAACTTCTAAACTTCTTTCATTTCAAAATGATATTAAATATTTCTTAAGAGAGAAAATAGACTTGATGACTCCAAAGATAAATTTTATTTACAAAATTTTCTATCCATCATAGAATTGAATAAATCATGTTTACTATAACAAGAAAATTTATGTGGTTCATTCAATTAATTGATTATGGTAGCCAGAGCTCATACCCCATCACTTGGTAGACTCTTTCAAATATTTACATTTTCCCAGCACTAGCTTCCATCAGAGGAAAGGAAAAAAACAACATTTTCTTCAATAAAAAACTTAATAATTTACCTTGTCAGCCACGGTTGATAAAGAGACTAGACTGAGTTCCTATTGGTCAAACATGGCCGGCCTGGCTTAAGAGCCAGCCCAATAAAATAAATTGAACTCCATATAAGCCAAATCCAAAGCTTCCAGAATTGAAGGAATCTCTTGTAAGACCGCAATTTCAGTTCTTCCCTTCAACCACATCAGAAGAAGTTCCCCTTTTCTTGAAATCCTCAAGATTTAAGCAATTTATGCGCACCTTAAGAAAGCAGAAGTGATGAAAGCCATCCAATTCTGCAAGCACAAAACCCAAACATTGTGATACCAAGCGTTTGAGAAGCTCGGATCTTTGGACTTGAAGCCTGAAAGATGATGCCTTTAAAGCAGCAAATCGGCGGAGGTAGAGGCGGCGGAGATCAAATTAAGAAGTTAAGGAAGGAGAAATCCATGAAGGAAGCTGACCCTGACGGTTTCAGGAAAGCTCCCTTACAATCCAGCCACCTGGGACTCAGCCCGGCTCAACAGAAGAAGCCATCTCCATCCAAAGTTACCAATGGAATCAAGGACAAGCTTCAGGTATCTACTGACTCCTTATTTTCATATAGAAAGATCAAAAGCATGAATAATTTGGAGACTTCAATTTCTTCTTCCAACCACACTGGAAGTAAAACTGTTGACAAAGAACTGGTAAGGACTTCGGGTTTAAAGCCGGTGAGATCTTCCATGAAGAAGAATTCAGGGGTGGGTCTTCACCCAACCGTGAATTTAAGAAGGGCTACGTGTTCATCCACTTTTAAAATTGCCAGAAATCCAGAAAATTTGGATCTTGATGAATCCAATAGCGCTTCAAACGTGACGCTTTGCTCATACAAATACTGTTCCTTACATGGCCAGAAAAAACACGAAATGCCTTTGCCTGCATTGAAGTGTTTTTTGTCAGCCAGAAAGCAATCGGCGAATAGCGTGAAGCAAAAAGAGCGGTTATCAATGAGAAAATATGGGCGCAATGAGATCAATCATTTCAAACGACAAGGAAGTCAAGATGAAGTTGAAAGTGTAGATATTGTCAAGGGAATGAATTGGATGATACTGGGAGACCATGATGAAACAGATCAGTTGCAGGAATCCTACTCAGTCACTAGCTTTGAAGACGGACTAGACAACAACAGCGAGATTTCAATAGAAGAGATGAAGTTGTTTGAGGAACATATTCAATATATTGAGAATGAGAAGGAAAAAGCTCAACTAGAAACTGAAGAAGGAAAAAACTGCTATGTTGATTGGGAGAAAGGAGTAGGGCCATATCTTCATAGCCAGAGCAATTCTTCACTGCACTTTGAAGAGTTCCTTGGTCAAACACCAGACAGCATCCTAGAATGTGAAGCCGAATGTCTCAAGTTCACACTGAGGCAAGAGAACGCTCTGAGCACAAGTAGCCACGCTGATTCAAAATTATTGCCTGAGCCTGAAGCTGATGATGTTAAGGTAGACCTTGAAATTCGGCAAAGCACAAATTTCAGCTGTGAAAATGAAGAAGAATCTCAAAAATCCGTATATGGAAACTTACAACCTGGGGTTGAGCTACCCATTTCTTCACTGGAAACAGATTTGGAAAATTTAGAAGTTAATTGTGAGGAGCCTGTCATGAAAGTTAATATGGAAGCTGTTGAAGGTTGTGAACCTTCCAAACATGAAACAAATTATGATTCAGAGCTGGTTATAAGAAGCAATTATGATGAGGATATAGACATCTACTGTGGATTGGAAAATGAAAAGGAAAATGTAACAAATTCTGCACCAGTCATCTCTGAAATTCCCTTAGCAGAGTTGACAAATAGGCCTAAAGAAAGATACAGCTACATGAGAAAGATGACAGCAGAGAATCAGGAAAATGCAAGAGAGTTCAATCCACGACCACCTCGATTGCTTCCATTGAAGCCTGAGCAAGAAGTAGAGGTAGTCAACCTCAAGCATCAAAGTGTAGAGGAAAGAAAGACAGCTGAGGAGTGGATGGTAGACTATGCTCTTCGAAACACCCTAGGAAGAATGGCACCAGCCAGGAAGAGAAAGGTAGCATTGCTTATCGCTGCTTTTGAGTCTGTCATTCAGCAAGAGCAGTCTACGACTGTATCATGATGCAGGCTGATCTTATTCAACTGTTCTGCACCCTAAAGGCAGTAATATTTTAAGTACGAAAAGCATGTTTCTGTTTGGTTAGAAAGAATAGAAAATAGATATAGCAAGGAAATTGAATTGAAATTAGTTTTGACCATTTATTTTGATTGAAGAGAGATAGAATAACATTTTTTTACTTTTTGATTGATGAGAAAATGAGTTTTTTATTTCTTGTGAAAGAACACAAGTCAGAATGTTGATTTGATAAATTTTTCCTTATCCACTTTTCTCTATGGTCTATTAGGACAGTTTAAATGAAACATTCATTTGTTCGCATTTCCAATATAAATATAATTACCTACAAATTACATTGGAACCAAATAATCAATAAAAAATTTTCAAGTAAAATGCATTTGCATCCGCTCCAATTCCTTAGAATTAAGCATACCCTTAAACTTTGTTTGGTTTGAAGGAATTGAAAGAGGAAATGTAAAGAAAAAAAATTAAAATTAAAAAGGTAAAGGAATTTAATTCAAATTTACTTGCATCCAATTATTTGTTTGAGGATAGATTGAGTGATTTTTTTTTAAATTCATACTTGTTAGTTCTGAATTCAAAATTTTTCTCTCATAAGAGGCATGAGTCATAGTGTAAAAACACATTTTGTAATCAAGAAAAAATTTTGTATATATAACTAGGATCGCTCAAGATGAACAAAGTTGCACACACAGCATTTCTGTCTTCTTTTTATATTTTTATTTTCTGGGAGTTTTAGCAGCCACAACTATAATGGCCCGTATTTTATTCTTTTTAAGGTCATTAGAGCACACTATTTTGTTTGCCTATTGCGTTTTCTTAAAACTTTTTTGATTGCATATGTTTGCCACCTTTTGTAGACTATTTAGGATTCATACAAAGAGAAAATAGAACGAAACAACTGCGGTGTCCCCATGCCGAGAGTCAGGCTTTGGCGTTGACGTCAGTAATATGTCTAATTTTCAGCAATATGTCTAATTTTCAGTGATAGATATTCCAAACTCTTGAGTCAAGTTGGCACGAAATACATAACTCTCGAGTCTCTTTTTTCGTTTCTACCAAATAGAGAGATGTACACCTTGGCTTCCCTTAAATTCGTAGGTTCAGTTTGTGTTGAATAAAGAGATTTTCACATATATAATAAACCTTCATGTTAGATCAAACAATTATAAGTCCCACCAAATACTAAAATCCATTTGTAGGCCTTCACATAGAATATGAGCCCAATCTCTCCTTAAATCTAGATTCATCTATTCCTTGTAAATCAAATACATGCAAAAGAAAACAAACGCTAAAAGTCCTTGGTATTCTAATCCAAAACCTAAGTCAACTCAGGGCTTTCTATTTGAGAACTCATGAATACATCAAAAGTGGCTCGACAGGCTAACAAGCCAAGCTCAAGCCTGCCTTGACTCGACTCGTTAGCTCGTGAGTCAACTCATTTAAAAAATTATTGATATAAAATATAGTCAAAATATATAAAATTTTAAGATTTTATCTTTATGTGTTAAAAAAATTCAAAAAAAATATAATATTTAACATTGTATATTAGGTGATTCTTATTATTTATCGCCTAATTCTTCATTTTAATTGGCATCTTATTATAAATCTAGCTCAAATTAATATCATTTTCTCTCCTTTATAATAAACAAACCGGCTCGAACTCGTAGACTTAAACTCAAACTTGATAAAATTAATCAAGCTCAAGCTCAAGCAGAGGGTGGCTCGAGCTCGACTGGACTCGTTTACACCCCTTACTTTGCAACGTCTCATCGGGATGAAAAAGCTTTGGAATTTATGATCATTTTGGGTCAGCCTCTTCACAACTATGCTTTCAAGAAAACTGTCATAGTTCTATTTGGCTAAACTTTATTGCTATTTTTCAAAAAAAAAAATCAATGATAAAAAATTAATCTTTCATGCTAGTTATAAGAAAGTTGTTTAACATTTCTTAAAAGAATTATAATACCCACGATATAATTCCAAAAAAATTCCCAAAACACTTTTACAAACAACTGTAACCGCCCAAATGAACATTTAATCAAATTGAAAACTCATCTGCCAACTACAACCAAATCATAAACCAAAATCCTAGTCATCATCAATTTAGAGCACATTTAATGTCCTTAATCAAGAGTTCAACTATCACATTTAAGATATAATTAACCATGCTGTCTGCAATATAGCTAAACATGTGATCATTAATTTGTAGGAACATCGATAACCCAAATCTAATATAAACCATAGTTTAAAAATACTATCTAATGAATGTAACAAAGTAAAATGGTCTACATTTCAAAACTCCACATTGATGAACATTTAGTCCGTAGACTCCAAAACAAACCAAAAAGAAGGATCACACTTTAAACTCATGAATGCTTTTGAAGCCCACAATTATGAATGTCTAAAATTAACTTTTACTCGGCAATGAAACAAGTAGCACCAGTCTCTTAAATCAAGGCAATAGGTTTAGTACACTACTTTGAAGTTGATGGCACCCACATAGGCATGTCTTAGTACTGATGCTTAGAGGCATAAGCCAATGTATCGTCACATTGCCCCTCTCAATCTTTTTGACATAAGTGCCCTACTCCTCTAAATAGTGAAGATTTCTAGATATAAATTAATACATGGAAAGCCTTCAAATAATTATGCTATTTTATAGATGTTATGAGAAGATGGAAAGATTCTAATGCAAAACTCGTGCACATTTTAATAAAAAAAAGCAGAAAATTTGGTTTGGATTTGGTACCTTATAAAAAAATGTAATTTGAATGAAACAATGATTGAACTCTCACAATAGAAATTCAATCTGCAAGATAAAAGATCATAAAATCATGGCAATGGACAAAAAAATCCAAAACCCTAAAATATTGTTGTTGTGACATATCTAAGAAAAAATAATATGAGATAAATCTAGGGAAAATGAATCTCATAATACAGCCAATAAGAAAGAATAGAAGAATGGTTATAAAGTGTATAAGTGCTGAATTAAAGAAAAAAGATTCATTTTTGCATGGAAATCATGATTCCACCAATTATTTTTTAAGGTTTTTACTTGGACAACATGTAAATATTCATATTCATATTCATGGATGAAAATTTTAATTTTCAATTGACAAAAGTTCACAGATCAGCCAATTTATTTTCAAGCTCAATACTTGAAAAATTGTCGACATAGATTCCAATCTCAAATAACAAGTTGAGTGTTGTGGCAGTTCCATAGCCAATTATTAAGACTTGTACCAAAGTTTATAAATGAATCAAAAAATTGAACCAGATGTGGAGAAAAATGGATAATTCTGTTCAAAAACTATTGCAAGAGTTTTAAGAAAATTGAGAAAAAAATTATAAAAAAATAATAAGACTTAATGGTAGAGTAACAAGTTGTAAAAGGGTGTAGAAAAAGAATTCTATTTTCAAGCAGTTGCAAAAAATAAAAATTATTGAAACTTGCAAATAATTAAAAACAAGCTAGAAGTCTTATAAGATGGTAGCAAGTAACAAAATATATTGCTTTTGGTGATTTATATAATAGCCTAGGTATTAAGGAAACAGTAAAAATAAATATAAGACAGCTAAAGAAATGGATAGGAAATAATAAAACTTCAATCATATTAGATAAATAAAAAACAATTAAAATAAAATTTTATCAAGTGATGAAGCTATTAAGGAAAGATGAAATGCTACTTTAAGAAGTAATAATGAATATCATATAATGTGTACATCAGACTGATTCAAATAAGTAAAGTTACCTCAACATAACATACATAAATGTAAAATTTTACGTACATATGTGATAGATATTGAGATTTAAGGTGTTATGGGCGTGATTAAACTAGGTTGGTTAGCCAATCTTTCCAATGAAAGTTCGCATACTGAGAGAGAGCTAAATAAATGGAAGAAAAACACTATAATACTAGTATTCATAAACAAGGAAGATGTCCATGATTTTTATAATTATAAGGAGAATCATACATATATAAGTTAAACAATACGGTTATAGGAGATAATAACAAAAGAAAAACTAAAACAATTAAAATGGACATTGAAGAAGTAATTTGATTTTAAGCCAAAATGGTCCAGCATAGAGGCAATTGTGCTAGTACAACTAATAGAAATATATAAAATAAAAAAGATAATGATATGATTTTTCTTGATGTTAAGAAGGTATATGGTAGAATAAAACAAAAAATCAATTAGTACACATTAAAGGAAAAAGTGTGTAGCAAAGTTATGATAAAATTATAAAAATTAAATATAGCAAAGCGTTGACTTTGGTTTACGTAACTATTAATTGAACCAAAATATTCTTAATTAAAATAGAATCATATCAAGGATTAGTACCAAAAAATATATCTTTTGTTATTTATTATGAAATTCTTAAAAGGGGCTTTCAAAGTTAAGTACAATGAAGCTTCTAGTCGTATGTTTCTCATTGATGACATGACTCTAATTAATAAGGCATCTATTGAAAGAAGTGAAAATTAGAAATTATTATTAGAAAAACAGACTTAAGATTGTTAGAGTCAAGATTGTGTATATTATATGCATTTTAAATGGTGTGATACTATTAATTATTGACTAGTAGGAGAAAAACTTATGCCACGGTGTAAAAATTTATATATCTTAATATAGCATACAGTTAAGGATAAGGAAATAAATTCCATGATTCAGGCTGAAGGTCAAAATAGATAAGCTCCATACGGTACTACACAATAAGAGAACATCATAAGTACTTAGAGATAATCTAAGATACTCTAAATTGATGCAGAGCTTGAAATTTAAAGTCATTTATAAAACACAAGATCATCATATAGCATTTTTCTTTCCTACTATAAGATGTCTTTTCAGCATATTTGATTCTACTAGGGAGTCAAAGTACGTCTTGTGGGCATAGCAATTATAAATATAATTTTTTGAATAAAATGATTTAATATAACTTCCTCTACTTAGAACTTACAATCTAACAACGCACAAATAAATCAACCTTCTTTTCATGAGTCGAAGGAAATATGCTCATAAGAACCATTTGTATTCCTCGTCAGTATACATGAAAAAAAAAGTTAGTTTGGGGCTTTATTGATTATTTTCCTAAGTTAGTTGACCTTGTATTCATGTTATGCATGTGTGTATTGCATTATAATAAGAGTAGACTACATCATCATTAGAACCATTTGTATTCCTCGTCAGTATACATGAAAAAAGAAGTTAGTTTGGGGCTTTATTGATTATTTTCCTAAGTTAGTTGACCTTGTATTCATGTTATACATGTGTGTATTGCATTGTAATAAGAGTAGACTACATCATCATTAGCCTTAGATAAACCGTGTAGAGTCAACTTTATGAACACTTATTCTTCAATCATTCATTCAAAGTGTTGCATAAAATATTAAATCTATTTTTTTAACTTTACTATACAACTTTTATCAATGCTTTCTTTTGTTTACCCTGTTTTCTTTCAAATCCACTAATGTTAATCAATCTATCAATCTTACCAGTGCACCTTTTAAACTTCATTGCATACGTCAGAGCAACCTAAGCCTATTATTGACCACCATATCTTTAATGATACTCGTCTCAACATTACACTAATGAATCATTTTGATAGCTTATAAATCATTACAAGAAATCTGTTAAAGCATTATAGTAAAAATAAGTAAATAAAATATATTTATAGCAGTAATAATTATCATATCATTCAATGAGTACTAATAACAGCAACTTCAGCAGTGGTTGTGCAGTGAAAATGTTACCACAATAAACATTTTAAAAATGATAAATCTAGACATTCTCAATATATGAAATTCTTGCTGAGCTAATCAATTAAGATATAGTAAAAATATGTCCTAAAAATGAAAGTATGTACTTTTGGTTTTAACTTTTCAAAGCTAAAATAAAAGAATAGTAAAAGAACACATATTTGGCTACTCTAAACAACACTTAACATGTTTACACCTCACAAGTAATATATGATTCAACTAACGGAATAAAAGAGTACAATTCTGGACTCAGATTCCATGAAAACGATGACTAACAAAATGAATAGCATCCTGACCCCCAAACCCCAAATACCATTATCTATTTCTGATACCTAATCTTCAATCCCTGCCACCTCCAAAACAAAAAAAAAACGAAACGGCAGACCCAGTTTCCCATGTGAATTGGTTGCGCGAGTTAGCAAAAGTCTGCATATTGCAAAACAAAACCCTAATTCTAAATAACTGGAATAGAATTTACTTTTCCCTCTTACATTACAGTGCGAAATGAAAGATCTATTAGGTTTCCACAAAGGAATCTAACAAGGAATCTAATTCGACTCCCATTAATTTCTTGGGAGCAAAAACCAGCTCGCATAAGCTCACCTGCTTCCTTACGCTTCGGCAAAGAATGAGGGAGGAAAAGGCTTTGTCTTCAAGCCCTTTATCTGGTTTATCCTCGCCGGTGATCACTTTGAAGAGAGAGATAAATTCTTCACTTAACAGATAGGGCTGTAAACAAGCCGAGCGAGCTCAGCCGAGGGGCACGATTTAATTATTCTATTCGTTCGGCTCAGGTTCTGTACATATTTGGCTCAAAATTGGCTTATTAAAATTAAATTAAAAAAATAAGTGAAAAATATGAGATTCAAATCTGAACCAAATGTATACAAAAAAAAATGCAATAACTACATTACCACATGAGGTATTATAATTTAAACTTGTATATATATATATATATTATATAAATAGTTATTTTTTTTTCGAGCTAAAACGAGCCGAACACGAGCGAACAAAGAGTTGTTCGTGTTCGGCTTATAATTTGAGCTTTAAAAATTTGTTTGTGTTCGGCTCGTTTACTTAACGAACGAGTCGAACACAAATTACTTAACGAGCCAACACGAGCTGTTCGCAAACAACGAGCTTTTTTGACAGCGCTACCTACAGAGCAATACAAAAAGCTTAACATTGAAATTTTATTTAATCATCAAACCTATTTTTAAAAATTTTGAGAAAAAAAAATATTAAATATTTTGGTATTTAAATGAAAATTTGGAGAATGAAGGTTAACTATATTAATTTTATAAATAATCAAATTTGTACTATTATTTGTGTTATTGCCAAAAAATTAAAATTTGGAGAGTAATTTCATGTTGTGAAAATAGTCATATTATTCTATAAATCATATCAGCATAAAATTTTATTCAGTCGCGCTTACTTTACACTCATTTAAAAAATTTTATTTAATTATAATTAATTAATAAAATTTCAGCTTAATTAAATCTAGAGATTGTTTGGTTTGATAATATGCTGAGTAAAATAAGTCAAATCTTTGTGTATTTTGAACTTGTTAGATTTGGCGATTTCTAAATACAATGTCTTATATGATCTTATCAACCTTCATTCGTTGCCCAACTTCTTACATTACAGCCCACCCATGCCCTGACTGTCATTAACTGCCGATGCAGACCGTCTCATTAGCCCTTGCCTACTACTTGTTGTTGGTTGTATAATAGCTCTGTCGCAACCAATGATAGTGTTTTACATTAATTTTAGTTTTTCTTAAACCAAATAAAATATAAACTCTTGCATTTATTTTGCATCGAACTAATGGATAACTATTTTAACTACACTATATTTCATTTTTAGCAAACCAAAAGTCCCATAAATCCTGCTCATATTTTGCTACCAAACAAACCTTTAAATTAAGATAACATTACCTAATTACTATTTTTGTCAAGAGCACAAGTGCTTAAAAATTCAAGAGATCTTAACCCATTAAAAGATGAATTGATGGATCAAAATTTTGATGTGGAATGATAAGTTAAGATTGGCAAAAATTCAGACATTCTTTAAGAATATTATTCAAAGAAATTTTGACTTTGTATGCCCAATTAGGAATGAAATTTGAAAATTTTGTTCTTTAAAGTTTAATTTAAATCAAAATATCCCGATATATGTTTTTATTTATTTATTTAGAGAATGTGAGCGTGAAGTGTAGCTTTATTGAAAGAAACAAATAATATAGTACTGATTAAATACATGATAGCTCAAGATATAACTCATACAAGGAGAAAATAAACAAACACTAAGATAAAAAATTAACAGAACACAAGCAGCAACAAAGTTCACCAAGCAAATACAAAACAGCAGCAACACTAAGAAACTCTGCCAGCGATCAAACATCAACATCAACGACAACAATTCAGCCACTGGCAAAAAGAACACCAGCAACCAATGCTATCTAAACCTGCAAAAATAAAGAAAGAAAATACAAAACCAAAGATAAGAACAAACAAAATTCAAGAACAAAAACAATAAAACAGAAACAACAAAAAATCAGAAGAAGGAACCAAAAGAAAACATCAGAAAAAGATAAAGGGCATCAAATCCTGAGCTTAGAAATTACCTAAAAGAAAAATAAAATTTTCATCATATATTTAGAAAAGAAAAATATTAAAAATCTAATTGATGTTTAATTTTGGATAGAATTTATCAAAGGCCATAACCAATCTCAGTAATTAGAAAAAGTCAAAGAAGAAAGTCAATCAAATCAAAAATCAAACCACAATATAGGAAGTATCAGCCCAAACCCAAACAATAGAAACCAAATGTCAAAAAATATGAAAAACCAACATCAAAACCAACTACTATAGCAGAACACATAAAACTTGGTAGAATAAAAAGAAATCCGAACAAATGCACCTCCAACAAAAACCAAAACCAAAGAATATTACCACTGGTGAACAACAACATCGCCAACAACAACACCAACAACAAACCTCTGTAACAACAGAAATAAATAAATAAAAACCAAGTGAAACCTCTAGAGAAAGGAAAAGGACATTATACTCGAGCTTAAAACTTACCTTCATGAAAATATTAACATTCCTTCCATGATTTTAAATATATAAACATATCTTAATAATTTGGTTTTTTTTAAGTATATTCATAATCTGGTAAAATATTAATAATAGTTGGAATTTGTCAAAGCACAAAACCAATATTAGCACAATTGCTAGCAACCGAACAATACGTAAGACAACAACAAACCAAAAGAGCCAACAACCAACATCAAGGTCACAAACCACAACCAACAACCTCCAGACCTAAAAGAATATTGAAGCAACAAAGAAAGGAAGAAACAAAATAAAGGAAATAGATCAAACAAAGCCAACCAATAGCAAAGAGAAGCAAATAAACCACTAAATCAAAGATTCAAACAAACAGAAACTTCAAAGGCTATGAAAATTTACAATATTATTAGGAATGTCTCTTTTAAATTTTCAATTTCTACTCTCATAAATGATTAATCAATGAATATGATGAATAAGATTGCCGACATAATGATAATTATTCTTGAAATTCTCAAGTTCCTTTCATGCCAACTATGTTAATCTCTAACTATCATAGCAAATAAATGAAATCTTTTTTGAATTTTATAAGAGATTTTATCGAAACTGTATAAAACTTGAAATGTATTTGGAGGAGCTATAAAAAAATAATAATAAGGCAACACTTATTGAGAAGATAATGAGAGAAAGTGCATTCAATGAAAAGTTGAGCACGAACATCAAATTTATGACCACAAAGAACACTTATACTATTAATATTCATACCTCTAAGAGAATGGATATCACAAGTCATTAAACTATTATGAATAATTTTCCAATTATGAATAGCATATTTTATGAAATGTCCTTTGAACCAAATAAGTTTAAACCAATCAACCAAAGATAGGAGATTACATAAAAACATAGATAAAAATGACATGTGAGGGTTTCTTTTGGGACATCAACTACTGAGATGTTGATGGATCACATTTTTTTTAACACTTCAACTTAGATATTCATGTATATGATTAATGTGAGACGATGTAAAAATTTTTTGTGATGGTTTGTTGGAAGTATATGGAGAATTTCTTCCCTTTGTCTAAATTATTTGAATGACAAATTTTCATTTGTTTGAGAAGCATATGGAGTCTCAAAGTGGCTTATAAGTTGGAAAATAAGGGGTAAGGGAAATGACGTAAAACTACATTCATGTTCATATAGTTGAAACTTTTAGACCAATAATTGATTAGTAGTTGCCCTTCTCACTTCTTTAGGTTGTTGATAGCTTCAACCCCAGCTCTGAAAGACTTGTGAACTACATCTTTATAACATCAATTACTGGAAAGTTGGAAATTACAATATTACCAAAAAAACATCACATTACATACATATGACACATACGATTGAGAATTCTTACCCTTTACTTGTTCACTTGTTAGACAACTGGTAATGATTAGTAGTTGCCCGACCTTAAGAAGTGTTTTATTGATGACTACTATTTAATATTGGTATATAGACTTCGATGTCTCGGTTGCTTGTGGGATTATGATGGATGAGTTTATAAATGAGCCCATCCCCATCATAACTTCTTATACCCCATTTTGATTTTCCTTATGCTTGTGGGATTATGATGTCTCGGTTGCTTGGTTCTCTCTTCTCTCTTTTCTTTTCTCGGAACAAGACAACGATGCGGTCAAGTGACGATTCATCTTTGAGCAGTGGTCGAGACGATAACAAAAAGTATAAGAAGGAGCCTCAATTTGAATGTTTCATAAATTTAAATAATATACACCTTTAGGACTTCGAGGTTGTTCGTCTTGCATGACGTAAATTCTAATGCTATTTTTTAAACTTTCATAAGATTGTATATCATGCGATATAAGTCATAAACTCTTTTTAGAATTCCAAGATTATTTGTTTGGTACAGTGTAAACTTTTCTATCTTCCCAGCTATTTGCACAATCAGATATCGTGCGAATGTAAGTCCTAAATTCTAAATAAACTATAAGATTAAAACATATTCTCTTTCAAAGATGTAAAGTCAAACCATATGTTAGTTTGAGATGTCACTGAAGCTTCTTTGGTATCTTCGACATCTCCTATTATTCACTTCTTTGTATTCCAAAAACAACCATTGCCATTTGACTTTCCTATTACTAATCGTGGAAACAAAACTTTAAAATCTTGAAGATAAAACCTTGATCTTAATCAAAAGTTTTCTTAGGTGACTTTGGTTGCCTGAGATGTAATTAACTATAAGGGTTTGTCTCTATAGGGATTTAAAAATCTGGATTAATCTAAACTCTGTCTAATCTGTGTATTAAATAGAGGAATTGTCGGCTATAAAATTCACAGATCAAAATAGAGTTATAAACTTTTAAGTTTAAATAGTTAAGCCTACTAGCAAGTGATACGTTCATCTTTCAAGATGATATATCATTTATGTTATCGTGTTCAGCTATATAAACTATTAGTTATATGAAATCTATCTGGTCTCTTTGTTTTTAAAAAAACAAAATAAAATATTTTCAAAACCAAAATTACATTATTATTAAATTCAAATTTAAAATTTAATTTTAAAAAAAATTAGCCGTTAATTTGAGATATTATGAATATGAATGCTTGTTTTTTTGCGTGGAAATCTTCATTTGCAAGGGGACCCTATTTATTTATTTTTTCTGTTATAGGTTATAGATTGATTAGCAGCTGATGATTCAGCCACTAATGGCCGGTTGAAAATTCAGCTGCTAACTTTTGCGGCTGAATAGATGGTAACTTATCAGTTGTAAATTTAATGATTGGTTCTTTCAGTCGAAATTATTTTGGCAGCCAAATATTCTTATGCTAATCCGCAGTTGAATTATTCTATCGTTAACCCATAGCAGCTGAATTAATCAGCTGCCACTATTTTTCCAACAAAACTTTTCCAGACCGAGATAAATTGCTAATCAACGATTCATTTTTCAGCCGTTAAATAGTGACTTTCTGGTGTAACAATCCTAGTTCATGCAACCTAACATGAACCATATAATAGAGTTATTAACGGAGTATTTATAAACACTTGCTATCATGACAAATAATATGATGTGGATAAGTAATATTATGCTCAAAATTGTTGTCTAACATATTACTTTCTATTGAGAGCACAATCCGACACATCTTTCTTAAGATTTGCAAGGAATTTTTATCAAATAAATTAACTGATGTAGATTACTGCTGTTAAAAAATGGAAAAAAAAAATTGTCGATCATTTTAGGATTAATTTCAATGTTCAAGCCACGCTTAATTTGGTTTCATGTCCAGCTCAATTCAAAGCCTAAGATGGATTTATGGCACACTACCTAAATATATATATTTTGCTTGAACTGTTAAATTGCTCAAGTCTGAAGCATTAAAGCGGTAAATTAGAAACCGAGGGTAAATATGACAAGGCAAATGAAAAGTTCGAAGCTTTTCTACCATACTGATTTTTGCATGATCATATCGTTTCCTCTCTTCCATCTTAAATTGAAGTGCTTATACCAACAATGCCAAGCAATTCTATATTAATGTAAAATTTAAACCTTACTTTGATAAATTATCTAAAATTACCTCGACATATCATAAAAATCAAAAGTCATGAATGCAATTATGAAATTAACTTTTGACATATTGTGATTTGATGTACATCATTATTAACATCAGATTAAATGATTATTTGTATTGTTGAGTATTGTGGAGCTCGGTCCACTTTCTTGTATTGGTTTTCATGCATCTATGGAAATTACCTGAATTGTTTTTATTTTTATTTTTTATTTTAATCTTTCCTTATGGTTTGGAAAAGTCTAAACTCTCGCATCTTTCCTTTCCGGTATCTCACTTTTTTGGTCTCCTAGAGCCCGCCTGTTCTCGCGATAAAAGGGCACGCCCTCCTGCTATTCACACACAGTATTTGACTCTGTTTGAAGGAAGAAGAAGTTCTGAGTGACGAAAGGAAGAAGTTCAAAACGAAGAAGGTGTTCCGAGCTACATAGGGAGTTCCAAGCGGCTAAAGCAATTGCGAACAACAGAACCAGACAAAGTCGCGGGCAACAAAATAGAGGAAGAATATAACTAGGAAAGTGGAGTCAGTGTATAGTATCTCTGTTAAGAAACTGTGTAATCCTTAAAGCAATAAAATTCTCTGCAAATTCGTGAACGTTGACAATTTGTTGAACCACGTAAATCATGTTAGGATTTGCAATTTATAAAATCCAACTTCATGACCCAAAATTCATAAAATTAAATGACAAAGATCTTTGAATTTATGGTTTTCACATACTCATAAATGAGATATATGTACATGTATTCATGATCGTATAATTCAATATGAAGACATGACATTTCTCTCTCTAATCCTTATTTCTTTCAGTACTTTCTGGTGGAGAGAAAAGATACATTTCTTCTTGGGAGAGAGAGGACCCCTCTCTTATTTATAAGAGAAAAGATAAGTCTCTTGGGAAGAGACACAACATTTCTCTTAATTATCCATTATTAACCATCATCCATCATGATGATTATTGACCAATAGGATTTATGATAATTTAATTAATTAATTAAAGCGAAAGAATACGATGTCGACAATTCCTAGTCCTAAAATAAAATTCTGCATCCATAATCCCTGAATTGTAGCTTCGAAGCATGCCACCAGCTTCCATAGTGGATGCAACAATGATGAACTGCTTCGCACTTTTTCATGAGATTGCTCTTTCAGCCAAAAGGAATAGATAATCAAATGTTGATTTTCTAGTATCAACACAACCAGCAAAATCTGAATATGAATACCTTATCACTTCAAGATCATTAGATTTTCTATAAGCGAGCATGTGGTCCTTTGTTCCTTGCAGGTACCTCAAAAATTTCTTTGCAGTTTTCCAATGAGTTATTCTTGTATAACTTTGATACCTGCCCAACATCCCGACATCAAAGTTAATATCTGACATGATACAAGTCTGTGCATACATTAAGCTTCCAACAATAGATGCATAATGAATTTCTTTCATTTGTTTACGTTCCAAATCATTCTTTGGACACTACATAAGACTGAATTTATCTCCTTTCTGAATTGGAGCAACACTTGCAGGGCAACCTTCCATATTGAATCTCTTAAGAACTCTATCAACATATGATTTCTGAGACAATCCTAACAATCCTTGTGATCTTTCACGAAATATTTCAATTACAATCACATAGGATGTCTTGCCCATATCTTTCATTTCAAAGTTCTTTAAGAGAAAATTATTGGTTTCATACAATAAGACAAGATCATTAGTAGCCAGCAAGATATCATCAACATACATAATGAGAAATATGATCTTTCTCCCACTAACCTTCAGATATATACATTGATCAACAACGTTTTCCTTAAATCCAAAGGAAGTGATAATATCATTGAACTTAATATACCATTGTTAGAAAACTTGGTCAAGTTCGTATATTAATTTCTTAAGTTTACACACCATGTGTTCCTTTCCTTTAACCGAAAATCTTTTAGATTGACTCATGTTGACATCTTAATCTAAACTCCCATTCAGAAAAATATTTTTCAAATCCATTAAGTGTAACTCCAAATCATAATGAGCTACTAGTGCCATGATAATTCTAAATGAATCTTTCTTAAAAATTGGAGAAAATGTTTCTTTATAATCAATGTCATCTTTCTGTGTGAAACCTTTGGCAACAAGTCTGACTTTATATCGTTTAATATTGCCATTCGAGTCGTGTTTGGACCCATTTACACACGACTCTTTTACAACCTTCAAGTAATTCAACAACATCCCAAACTTTATTGTAATCCATCAATTTCATCTCATATTTCATTGCATATAACTATTTAGAAGAATTTGCACTTTTTTATGGCTTGTGAAAATGAAACTGGACCTTCATTGACTCCCAAGTCAAATTCAAACTCATGTAGATAAACCACGTAATCATCAGAAGTAGCAGACCTTCTCTGTCATTGAGACCTTCTAGGTACAACTTCATTTGGTTCATCTAATGTAGGTTCATTAGTGACAGTTTCATTAAAGGATGTTTGATCATTTATCTGTTGTTCCTGTTAGTTGTCAGACTGTTCAACTACTGTAGGAATAATAACTTGAGAAGAAATTTTAGGTAAAGAAACTTGAACCTTAATTTCTTGGATTTCCACTTTACGTGATTCCAAACTCCCACTAACTTCACAATTTTCAATGAACTTAGCATTTCTAGCTTTAATAATTCTCGTACTGTGGTTAGGACAATAAAACCTACACTCTTTCAATTTTTCTGGATAACCAATGAAGAAACCATTGGTTGTTCTTAAGTCCAGTTTCTTTTCATGTGGATTATAAATTTTTAGTTCCGTTGGACAACCCTAAACATGTAGGTGCCCTAAACATGGTTTCATTCATGTCCACAGTTCAAAGGGAGTCATTGAAACTGCTTTACTAGGAATCATATTTAACAAATATATAGCAATCTTTAAAGCATGCATCCACAATGATAAGGGTAAAGAATAATTGCTCATCATACTCCTAACCATTTCCATCAAAGTATGGTTTCGCCTTTCTGCAACACCATTTTGTTGTAGTGTTTTGGGCATAGTGTATTGAGCAAATATGTCATTAGTTTGAAAGAATTTAGCAAATGAACATGTACATTATCCAGATTCATTGTACCTTCCATAATATTCACAACCTCTATCAGATTTGATGATTTTCACTTTTCTGTCTAATTGTCTCTCAACCTCAGTTATAAACACCTTTAAGGCATCTAGTGATTGAGATTTTTCATGCAATAAGTAGACATATCCATAAAGTAAAAAATCATCGATAAATGTGATAAAATATTTTTCTCCACCAAAAGATCAAACATCAAAAGGCCCACAAACATCAGTGTGTATAATTTCAAAGAGATATGTGCTTCTTGTGACAACTTTCTTAAGTGTGGGTTTTCCCTTAATACAATCCACACAGATGTTAAGATCAGTGAAATCCAAATCATCAATGATTTCATTCTTTATCAATCTTTCAATTCTTTCTTTGAATATATGACCCAAACATTTATGCCACTAATAAGATGAACTTTCATTCATAAAATCGTGTTTAGTACCAGCATTATGATGCAAGGTCATGAGAGTCTTAGCAAAAATGTTATCAAGCTTAAGCTTATATAAACCATCACAAAGAATACCTGGACCAATAAAATGATTGTTTTGTAATAAACTGAAACATCCCTTCCCAAACTTAAAAGAGTATCCAACATAATCAAGTTTAGACAATGAAATTAAATTGCGAGAAACAAAAGGAACATAAAGTGTTTGAAAATGTCTAAATGATGTCCAGTATCTAAAATCAATTGATAGGTTCCAATGGCTTCAACTGGATCTTTGACTCGGTTTCCCATGAATTTTTTTTTTTAATTTTGGTCTATGGTTTGGGTTGTAAGGAATCTCTACATCATAACGACCATAATCAATCCACTAAGTATTATAAGTAACTTCTGCCAAATTTGATTTGAAACACATGGTTTACCTTTCTTTTTGAACTAATCTTTGCACTTCTGACACTCATTTTGATAGTGTCTAACCTTTCTACAAAAATGACACTTAATTTTTTTATGTTCCCCTTTGTAGATTAGAGCAGATGACACATTAATCTTTAGTGGTCCTTGCTTGTCATTTCCATTTTTCTTTCCATATTTCTTTAGAGCTCTTCTTTAATGACCCATGAGATTAATGAAGTGATTTCCTCCTTTCTTAAGCCTTGCTTCCTCTTGAATGAGCATACATTGCAGTTCATTCACATTCTACTTATCTTTCATAGTGTTATAATTCATGTGAAATGGACCATACTCGGGAGGCAAGGAGTTAAAAATAAACTGCACAAGGAAATTTTCATTCACTTTTCATTTCTAGAGTCTTAGGTCTTGCTGCTATGTTTGTCATTTCAACGACATGCTCATGCATAGTACGAGAACCATCATATTTCATGTTGGTTAACGTACTTAATAATTTTCCAGCAAGAGATTTATCAGCAGAGTCAGACTGAGAACATTCCTCAACAAATTTCATGAATTCCATGGCATTTTCAGTGTTAGAAAATGTACACTTTATGTTGTTTGCTATAGTCATTCGCATAAACATTAAGCTTAATTTGTTCAGTTTCTCCCAAGCTTTATAGAAAGATTTCTGCTCAACACTGCTAGAATCAGTAGAAGCATGGGGTTTCTCAATCGTGAGTATCAAATCAAGATCCAGAACACCAAGGTGAAACTAAACTTGCTCACGTCATTTAGAGAAATTAAGGCCATTAAATTTCTGAACAGATGTAGCTTGCGAATGAAAAGAAACATGAATAGATACTACAAATAAATAAAATATGTTCATACATCAATGCTTCGAGTATTAAACTTAAATAGATATTCATGTCTAATCAGATTAAATTAAAACTTTAGTAGTGTATTGAAAATCTCATTTGGGTGATATAACAATGCACAATAATAAACATAAGTGATGCTTAAATTCTTAGTTTAACATAATTAGCAATTTTTTATACTTAAATTATATATGCATATTATATTTGGATATATATACATATCTAACCAAGTATATAAGTATGTCGCAATCATATTCAATAATTATAAAACAAATAATCAACCTTTGAGTGATCCATAAATATTTTATAATCAATGAGTTTCAATATACTCATAATTAAATATAAAATTGATTCATAATAAGCATCACATATGTATGAATAATTGAATTTATTTAATTTGACATCTATTAAACATACTAATTTGGCCACTTTGGTGACTAACAAATTAAACATAATATAGACATCAAATAAATAATAATATCTCAATTCACCAATTAACTTTAGTGATCTAATTCCAAGATTTAATTTACAGCAAAAATTTTATGCAATTAACATAAATAAAAATTAAATGAAAAATCACAAATTCAACAATCGATGCTCTGATACCACATGTTAGGATTTGTAAATTATAAAATCCAACTTCATGACCCAAAATTCATAAAATTAAATGACCAATATCTTTGAATTTTTTATTTTGACATACCTATAAATGAGATATACATACATGTATTCATGATCGTAGAATTCAATTTGAAGAGATAAAATTTCTCTCTCTAATCCTTATTTCTTTTTGTACTTTCCGATGGAGAGAAGATATACATTTCTTCTTGGGAGAGAGAAGACCCTTCTCTTATTTATAAGAGAAAAGATAAGTCTCTTGGAAAGAGACACAACCATCATGATGATTATTGACCAATAGGATTTATGATAATTTAATTAATTAATTAAAGCGAAAAAATACAATGTCTTTTGGGAAGAGACAGGACTCTTCATTTAGGATAATTGAATTAATTAATTAACACAAAATGATGCGGTGTCTATTGGGAAGAGACATGACCCTCTTTTTTTTTTTAGTTAATGAACTACTATTAAAATAAATGACAGTTGACCATATAAATAAATTAATGAAAAACTAACATCCATGTATCTTGTGTGATACTCTTATTTATATTCTTCACTTTATCATTAATCTTTTTTCACAATGGAGCTCGAATAAAAGATAGACGACATAATTTTATTACTTAAAAGATGTATGTAATTTATTATTGATCCATCAAATAACATATGCTTTATAATAATACATATCTAAAACTTCTTATGCCTCCTAATCCTCTCTTCTCTCCTCTCACTTAAATTTGAGACAAGCCACGTGAAAAATATTTATCAATCATCTATTTATGTATAAATTATAAACAATATTTTAATTTCAAAGCAAGAAATGCATGCCAAACGATCCGCTTCTGAATCGACGTCATCAATGGAGCACTCAAAACACTTATGGCCGTTCAAATAACATAATATTCAAGTCTCCATCTTCAATAACCCTTCTAATCCAAACAACATGTTAACGTAGAGAAATGAAACACCAAATTGATCCAACACGCTTTCCTCATTTCCTTTAAAACATCAAAAAGAGAACTCACCTTCTCCTCAACTTCGATGCCATGGCAACTCTCTGTGTCTTCTTCTTCTTTCCCCTGTTCTCTTCCTTATTGTCATCCACATCTGCTTCATTTTCTTCTTCTTATTACTGTCCTGTATTGGCAGGATCGAAAGATGAGTTTAAGAACCTCACGGCAATGAGGATTCATGATAGGAGGATTTTAGCAGATTGTATTGATCCAAATCCATATCTGTTTATTAATGCGAGCGCCAAAGGGCCATTGGCTGACGAGACTAATGTTACGGTGACGGTGGGTGGAGTGTTGTTCCCTGATAAATCAGATTGGATAGCCATGATTACGCCATCAAATGCAGAGTATTTATATATATATATATATAGAAAGAGAGAGAGATATATATTTAATGATTTTGTTGAGTATTTTATACTGATTAAAGTGTATTTTAATGTGTTTTTATGTTTAATTTTGACCTGCAGAATATCAAGTTGTCCTCTGAACAGTTTGTATTATGTACAAACCGGAGATATTAGCTGTCTTCCTCTTCTTTGCCACTATCCTGTCAAGGTGAAGTACGTAAATACAATATGCTATTTTGGCTTGTTTAATTTACGGGGCATTTACATACCCACCGCCCAATTCCCTTATATTTACATATTTAAGAGCTAAATTTTACTTTTTTTACATTTATAATATGAAATATATCATTTTTTTTATGTAAGGATAAAGTGTCATATATATATATATATATATCTGGGAGATAGATATATAAATACAGAGAAATTACATGGTATGTATGCAAATCTTCCTCAAGTTATTTATACAACTAATGTAAAAAATTTCTTAAAATTTGTCATTCTATATTTGATTTTATGAACGTATAAGCTCAGTTATATATCATGATTTTTTTATTTTTATCATCATAAATATGACAAAAATGAACAATGCATTCACAGTACTAAAAAGAATTCTGTCTTACTTTTATACAATCAATCAAATGCAGATTGTGAGAAATTAAGAGAAAACTACCGCATTAATTATTTTTTTAGATAGTATTAAAAATAATTATATTTTAATGAAGATTGTTAAGAATTCAAAATGTTCACATTTTCAACAATAAATGCAATGACCAGAAACGTTTGTTGGCATGATTTTATCACATCGCACTCATTCTACTTGCTTTCGTCGGAAGCAAAATATTGGAGAATATTTCCAGGATATTCTTCATTTGAAAAGATGCCATGGAAAAAGAGGGAAGCTCTCTTCTTTTCTAATTGCAGTGATGAAGACTCAAATAGAAAAATATTCACGTATGGAGTACGCACGTAGTTATGCGTGCGTAAAAAGGTAATTCAAGAGGTATTTGAGGGTTATATCAGTGTTATTGGGGTTAATACTCCCAATAACCTAACAAAGCTTCCAAATAACAACAAAAAAAAGAGAGTTGATCTCTGAAATGTATTGGAAGGTTAACTCCAATAACCTCTCAATAACCTCCAATAACGAAGTTATTGGAAGGTTTTTTGGGGCAGTACGCATGCAGAACTGTATGTGTACTCCGTACGTAAATAACGCTCCTCAAATAGGGGGTATTAATCAACATATAAAATTTTGTACTCATAAAATATTTTTAGTACTGTAATCACATTAATATTTATGTATATAACTAAACTAATGTATTTCTCTTTATGAAAATACCAGTAATATATCTGATGTAATATTAAAGTCTTACTTGTTATAAAAATAAATATTAAAATTTTAAGTATTAGTTAAATAAATACTTAAATATGAAAGTTTTGGCACTTAAATTCATTGATTTGAAAATTTAATATTAAATCAACATATAACTAATAAATAAATCATAGGTGTTGTTATTAACAGGCCCAATATGTGAGCAGTGATCCATCTTATCTGAACTGTGGAAAGAAGAAATGTGAAGTTTATGAAAATGATGAATGTCTGGTGCACAGTTGCAGCGCATCAATCACATTTCATGTTGTAAATTTCAGAACAGATATAGAGTTTGTATTCTTCTCCGGAGGCTTCGCCACTCCTTGCATTCTCAAGCGGTCGGATCCAATAAGTTTTGCTAATCCCAACCAGCCTCTGTATGGTCATCTCTCAAGCATTGACTCGGCTGCAACAAAGGTATTTCTTCGTTGTTTTTATGGAAAGTAATTTCTTATTTCTTGTTGATTAGTGTTTAGTTAATTTTTTATATATCATAGATGAGGGTAACATGGGTTAGTGGAGATGAGAACATTCAGGTAGTAGAGTATGGACATGGGAGATCATCAAGTTCTCAAGTGTCAACATTCACACAGGATGATATGTGTAGTAAGTTGCCTTGCAAATTAACATTAATATTATTAAATTAACTCTATTATATTTTTGCTTTCTCTCTCACTCTCTCGTTGGAGAAAATATTACATTAGGACTCCTGACGTAAGTTGTGTATGGAGTCCAATAGTGGGGTGTCACATGTCAAGTGGGCTCACTTAACACGTGGCACCTCACTATTGGACTTCGGATATATCCAGAGTCCTGATCTAATATTTTTTCCTCTCGCTGACACATACACACACACACACTCCTCAGTTTAAAAAAAATGCTATCTTGATATATCAACATGTAGCATAATATTGATCCAATGCATAAGAAAGCTTGCAAGGCATGTTAATCTTATAATCCACATTTTACTAATTTGGATTGCGTGAGTGTAACAAACTGTTGTTTCTTATTTGATTAATATTTGGGTTTGTATTGCTTTATTTAATATTTGTTGTGATTGCTAAATTTCTATTTCATCCAGCACTAAATTTTATGTAACATATGAACGTCAAAATACTAGAAAATGTCAAAATTAAATGTTAGTTATCATTTGTTATGTTTATGAATTCGTTCACCAATAGCATTTTTAGGTTATGACTGCTAATTCAATACAATTTATTAGAAGGATATGAAAAAACATGAATTTCTTATATTAAAATAAGTTTACAAAACAAAAGAAATAAAAATACAACTTATCTCACAATCTTTCTCAAATAAATCCTTAGAAGTAATCTCCAAGTTTTTCTCTCTTTACAACCGCTCCCAAATCTCTCTTAGAAGTGTATTGAAGAAGAAATCTTTCATGTTCCCTCTCCTCTTACAACTCTAGAAGAAAATCTCCTCCTCTCTCCCTCGCGCCACACTTTTTCTCTCCCTCACGCCACACACTTGACAAATGAGAAGTCTTCTTATTTTATTTTGGGTTGCCTCCTTTGGAAAAGAATTCAAAATTCCCTCCAAAATTCCCTCCAAAGGTCAACTCTTTTGAATTCAAAAGATGTATCATTTGATCCAAGAGACAAATCCTTTCATAAAAGAACCCTCCAAAGTATCTAGATGCATTGAATTACACTTGACAAATTCAAAAGATGTATCTAGATGCAATTATAAGAAACAATTAGAATGGGCAGTTTTACCAATAGCATCTTTAGGATGATATGTGTATTTCATCATCAATATTATACGGTTAGATATGATCTTTTTCTTGTTTTTCACCTACATTGAGCATTCATTTCCCCTTTTTTTTGTAAAAAAATATCATATTAATTGTTCCCAATCACATGTTGACTCTAAGTCATTTTGCCTTCATATAATGCCATATTTATCAATAATGTCACATTTTATGCTAGTTCATCTTATCTCATCAATACGGCTAGAAAAGAGAGTTTAGCTTTAAAAATCATAACAAACTTCATTATTCATATACTGTTATTCCTAAAATTAATCGTGGTTTCATTATTGGTTGGCTATCACTCATTGTTGGATGTCCCTTGCCAAATTTACCATCAAATATATGATTTCATTCTGTTTTATATGTAGAATACTCTCCCTAATTTCCAAATAATTGCAAGAATTAGTGATGAAATGTCCTTAAAATAGTACAACATTTGGGTAAAACTTCCGAGTTACACTTAGATCGTTGCAGAAAACTCAGTCCAAATCATCAAAAGTATGTTAAATCAATTGTAATATCAAAACTGCCCATTCAAGCTCCCAAAAAATAAAACTGGCTCGGGTCACAATGTTTGTCATCCCTAGGGGTGCAAACGAATCGAACACGAACGAACAGAGCTTGTGTTCGTGTTCGGTTCGTTAAAAATTTAGTTTGTTTGAAACAAACTCGTGTTTGAAATTGTTCGTGAAGTCACTGTTCGTGTTCGTTTTTTAACGAACGAGTAGAGCACGAGCCAAACACGAGTTGTTCGTGAATGACGAGCCAGTTTGACATCCCTAATATTAATATATATAAATAATATATTATGTTAATCATATAACTTATATTATATAAATATATAATATCTATATTAGTATATTACTAATATAGTATATTGCTATATTATTATTATTAATTTATTATATATTATAAATTATAAAATTTAATTTTTTAAAATATCATAAATTTTTAATATATAATTATTTTAAATTATGTTATATTTCAAACAATAACGATTCATACACGAACAAACGCATCATTGTTCGTGTTGGATTCGTTTAACTAACCGAACGAAAAAAAAATTGTTCGTGTTCGTCTCGTTTACTTATCGAACGAATCGAACAAGAACTCATTAACTAATCAAACACGAACTGTTCACGAACAATGAGCTTTTTTGACAGCCCTACTCATGCCCGATCAACTCCAAAGTCTTGTAGAAATTGCTTATATTTTATTAAATCTACAACTTAATCTTTTTTTATTTGAACTAGTACTGGGTTTATTATTTTTTTAGCATTCGTTATTCTTATTTTTTATTTTATTTTTTTAAATATATATTTTAAATTTTCTTGTTCACAAAAGTCATTCAATCCTTTCACACAAATAATATTAGGGGTATTTACATACATAAAACCTAGTACATATTAATGTGAGGTAGAAGATTCACGGTGGCACACAATCATGTAATTAAAGTGACAATTAGTGACACCAAAAATTTTTTCGTGAGCTGAAAGAAGGAAATGAACACATAACCTAGCCCAGTTGAAACAATTCATTATGTAATGATGAGTACACAAACCCGCTCTTTTCCCGAATTAGGGAAAATGAAATTACAAAGTTGATGTACAAAGGTGTTTTAACAATAAGTCATAACATGCCAAAAAGACCAAAATCAATTGTTATGGAGACAATAGTTCATCGTTAATGTTGCAAATGATGGTTGTAGTGTCAGCTTGTCGTGGAAACCATAATTGAATGCCATTGTAGTAGTTGGTCATGTGAGTCATAGATTGTTGCTCCAAAAGTGTCGGTTGACCACAAGACTATTGTTGGTAGATGAAATAACGTGTGTAGGCCGTATAGATTGGAGTTGGGAGCTACATGAGCTGTAAGCTGTGAGGTCGTAGTTGACCACATGGCCATAGTGGGGAGCTATAATAACGCACATAAGTTGCAGATGACATAATTGGATGCTACATGAATTGTGATAACGTTTGCAGGCCACAAAAGTACTAGTTGGGAATTGCAAGAGCTGTGATAATATTTGTAGGCCAAAGGTGCAAGAATTGTGAGCTAGATGATTTTTCATAACGTCCATAAGACACATAGGCTAGAGTTGGGAGCAGCATGAGTTGTGATAACTTTTGCATGCCTAAGTGGCCAGAGTTGGGAGCTGCACGAATTATGCATCATATAGATCGTAGTTGGTAACATAGGTCGTAGTGGTGGCTGCAAGGAAGAGTTTCAAGAGCCCAAAGAAAGTCATAATATCTTGAGTATGATGGTTGAAAGCAGTTGTTGCATGGTGCATTATTACACCGTGTTCGAAAAACAACATGGCTTCATATGCGAAGGGAGAAATTACACTATATTTTGGGTGTGTTATTATGTCGTATTCATGGTGCATCTTTACACTATCTTTGGGGCGTGTTGCAACACTGTAAGTGGGATGCGCGTTGCACCATTTTTGGGGTGTTGTTACACCATCTTTGGGGCATATTGTCACACTGTATGAAGTGTGCAATGTTGCAATATATGTGGGGCACATCGTTGCATCATATTGTGGGTGCATTGTTACATCATATTTGATGTGCATTATTACACCTTTTTTGGGATACGTTGCTCTTTAAGAAGCTTCATTATTCAAAGAGATCGGTCATTACTCTGCATAGTGCTTCCTTACTTCACAATGTATGTCATGATCTCCTCTGTAAGGGGCTTCATTGCAACAAGCAGATGGGTTGATGGCGGTTGATGGAGATTGGCGAGCGGTGATCAACGGTGATCAGCAACTCCATAAGTAGGTGGCATTCATTGGATTTTCACTGTAGAACATTGGACCTCAACTCCTTCTCCTCCAAGCTCTGATCTTCCTCTAGCTCCCACTCCAGGTTTCCCTTTCAAGAATGGAGTAGGGCTTTTTTATGGAGTCTAAGAGTAGCCTTTCTGCAAATAAGAAATAAATAAAAACCACTCCATAGGATGTCCCAAAAAGATTCCCTCAATCGAACAACATTCTGTGGGCATTTGAGTGTCATAACAATATCAAAATTGAGTGATCTTAGGCTCATTGGATTGGTCTTGTGCCACAACAATATCAAAATTGAGTAATTTTAGGCTCGTAAGATTTGAAATTTGTTTGACCTTCCAATTAAAAACCACCAAAAGCTTTTAAAAATAGTATAACAGCTTGATTTGGGACCAATCTTACTTGGATTTGATCAATTCAAGCTTCATTGAGTCCCTCTCGTCGAGCCGGTCAGTTTGATCATAAGTTTGTTGAAATTGGACTGCTGGATAATTTTTAATTTAAATTTGAGTGTTTCTCATTCGAAAATATTATGAGATTCGTGCCACGCTTTCAGATTTTTTCATGACGTATCACATTACATATCTTAAGCATAAATTTACTTTATTTCTTAATGTCAAAACACTCAGATTTTTCATATAATATAAAAAATATTGTTATTTTAACTTAAAAAAATAGAATACACATACATACATTCATATATATACATACATACATATATATACATATATACATACATACATACATATATACATACATACATAATATATATA
>NEWO01000006.1:1955684-1971128 GCA_003013225.1 Phalaenopsis aphrodite
CATCGTTGCATCATATTGTGGGTGCATTGTTACACCATATTTGATGTGCATTATTACACCTTCTTCGGGATACATTGCTCTTTAAGAGGCTCCATTACTCAGCAAGGTCGGTCATTACTCTACGTAGTGCTTCCTTACTTCACAACGTATGTCATGATCTTCTCTGTAAGGGGCTTCATTGCAACAAGCAGAGGGATTGATGGCGGTTGATGGAGATTGGCGAGCGGTGATCAACGGTGATCAACAGCTCCATAAGTAGGTGGCATTCATTAGATTTCCACTGTAAAACATTGGGCCTCAAATCCTTCTCCTCCAAGCTCTGATCTTCCTCTAGCTCCCACTCCAAGTCTCCCTTTCAAGAATGGAGTAGGGCTTTTTTATAGAGTCTAAGAGCAGCCTTTCTGCAAATAGGAAATAAATAAAAACCACTCGATGAGATGTCCCAAAAAGATTCTCTCGATCGAACGACATTCTGTGGGCATTTGAGTGCCATAGCAATTTCAAAATTGATTGATCTTAGGCTCTTTGGATTGGTCTTGTGCCATAACAATATCAAAATTGAGTGATTTTAGGCTCGTCAGATTTGGAATTTGTTTGACATTCCAATTAAAAACCACCAAAAGCTTTTTAAAATAGCATAACAGCTTGATTTGGGACCAATCTGACTTGGATTGGATCAATTCTAGCTTCATTGAGTCACTCTCGTCGAGCCGGTCAATTTAACTATAAGTTTGTTGAAATTGGACTGCTGCATGATTTTTAATTTAAATTTGAGTGTTTCTCATTCGAAAATATTATGAGTTTCGTGTCACGCTTTCAGATTCATGTAAGATGATAAAAGTTTTTTTCATCACGTATCATATTACATATCTTAAGCATAAATTTGCTTTATTTCTTAATGTCAAAACACTCAAATTTTTTATATAATATAAAAAATATTGTTATTTTAACTTAAAAAAATAGAATATATATATATATATATATATATATATATATATGTCAAAATTTATGAAATTCTTTTAATATATACACAAGAATTTATTTTTTTTGTTTATATAGGGTATATTGCCTAGACCACAGAAAAAGATTGAGTGTTTCTCATTCGAATACATTTATACCGCTGTAATGAACGGATGGATTTTTTCATGACGTATCACATTACATATCTTAAGCATAAATTTACTTTATTTCTTAATGTCAAAACACTCAGATTTTTTATATAATATAAAAAATATTGTTATTTTAACTTAAAAAAATAGAATATATATATATATATATATATATATATATATGTCAAAATTTAAATGAAATTCTTTTAATATATACAAGAAATTTTATTTTTTGTTTAAATAGGTGGTATATTGCCTAGCCCAGCAAAGGATTTTGGATGGCACGAACCTGGATACATTCATACCGCTGTAATGAACGGGCTCCTTCCCAATCAAACCTACTCATATAGATATGGAAGGTAACAATTTATATCTCTTTACTAAGTTTATTACTTTAATTAATCATGTTGTAGTGATATTTCCTAAACACGAGTTAATTAATTATTATAATTTTAGATCTAATGATGATTAGATGTATTTTAATGACTTTAGATTTATTTTAATTCAAATTTTCTTCACTATTATAAAATAAGTTAGATAATGTCGATAAGAGAAGTTCTAAGTTTATGAAAATATGAATGTAATGATTATTAATTTTATTTTTAAAATTTTAATATTCACTTAATTGCTATGATAATATTCACCTACTTTATATATAATGAATATTTGATTGAACTTTAGCTATTTAACTACGTATTTACATACCTAACACCTAAAACTTATTTGTTACATTTATACCACCCAAGTTTTCATATCATATTAAAAATATCACTATTTTAACTTTTAAACAGTGAAATGCAGCTTCTCATGCATATTGAAGATGACATGTGCACGTAAAAATTAATGTGTAAGTATTAGATATGTAAATACATACAAATTAAGTGGTATGTACGTAAATCTTCCTTAAGATTTTGATAGTGTTAAAAATGAAAAAAATGTAACATATATTTTCACAGCGATTTAGCTGGCTGGAGTGAGCAAATTAAATTCAAGACACCACCAGCTAGTGGGTCAAATGAAGTAAAGTTTCTTGCTTATGGTGATATGGGCAAAGCACCACTTGATCCATCAATGGAACATTATATTCAGGTAATTTATATAGATGTTTTCTATTATCTTAATTTTTATAGAGATTTTTTTTTTTAAATTATTGAAAAGGTATTTATATGATGTATAAAGTGATGCACAAATAGAGCATTTATTTAAAAAAAAAAATTATAAAACATGGAAATAAAAATATTATTTATTGTTAACAATGTAAATACTTCTATAAAATATTATAAAAAAAATCAACTATATGGAAGAAAAAAAAAAGACTATGACACTTTACTATAAGCATACAATCGCAATGAAAGAGATGAATATGAAATATGATTTCTAAAAATCAGTGTAAATATTCCGTATGGGAAAATAAGCATGTTCATAGAGCTTGATGAATCAGGGGGGTGAAAATGTGTCTTTTGGGGATGACTTAGACATGATTGAACTAGAGTGTGACCACTGATCCACTTTTAAGAAGTAAACCATACCTTTTTGGCATGATCGTCAATAAATTTGACAAAGTATTGGGAACCTCAGTGGACTTAAATAGAGTGGGACCGCATACATTAATATGCATTAATTCCAGTTTTTTAAACTTCACAACTGATCCACTTTTAGAGAGAAAAATTTCTTCTACTTGTCATATATACAATCTTTACAGAAATCCAAATCTTCTAATTTCAAACCCTTAAGTTTGTGTTTTGAAAGTAAGAACTTCAAACCTTTCTTACTCATATGACCAAGTCTACGATGCCACAAGACTGTATCCACCTTAGATTCAACCACATCAATGAAATCCAAAATTTCATTGATTAACTAAAGAGTGCCTTCGGTGTTACTGTGAGTCATCACCATTGCCTCCCTAGTCACCTTTCATAAGTCACTCATGAAAGTAGACAGGAATCCTGATTTTCCTAGTTGACTAGTAGAGATGAGATTTCTCTTCAGACTTGGAACATGTCTAACTTCAGAAAGATTCCAGACTGTTCTTTTTGGCAACTTGATATTAACATCACCCTTTATTACAATATTGTAAAAAAATTTTTCGGCCAAATAAATATTTCCTAGAGCACTCTGAGTGTAATTTATAATATCTCTTTATTAGGGCATGCATGACAAGAGGTATCAAAATCTACTATCCAAGTTTTAATACTAACTAGGGATAATACCAAGGAGTCACATTGTATTTCAAATGTGAAGGCATTTGTAGAGATATTTCTTTACTGCCCTCCACCATCAGATTTTCTTATAGCTTTACAGTCCTTCTTGAAATGCTCTTCCTTTCCATAGTTTTAGTATTCTTCACTACCATTTCCTCAACTTAACTTAAAATTTCCCTTATAACCTTAAAATTTTCTTGGTCTGTATTTCTATTCAGATTTCTTTCTTTATTTTCAACATTCAACACATAGCTTGAAGATTCACTATTCGTTGGATTTCTATGAACTTCTCATTCAGTACCAACACCACGATGTCATAAAGTTCATCTTTATATTTCTAGAAAAGTTACCATCATGGTTAAACCATCCCAGCTATCAATAATTAATATAATACCAACAATGACTAAAAATCGTTATCAAATTTGATCCCTACATAAGAAAAATGACTCGTTATAGTGCTGAAATTATTCATATGTTTTGAAGTGTCTTCCACCAACTCCAAGTTGAATAATTTTTTCACAAGAAGAATCTAATTTAAAGCAAAAAGTCTTACATACATCCTTGTTAGTACCACTATGATATGTATTATAGTGTTCTCAATTACTATATTGAATGCAATAGAAGAGGAAAGTGATAAATCAGTCAAACTTAAGGTTATTTGATCTAGCACCTTCCTCTCTTTTATGGTAATAGACTTAGTCTTCTCCGAGATACATTGTAGTAAAAAATATCATTTTTTATGATAAGCACATTCACCACTTACATCCTCTATAATGCAAAGTTTGTCCAATTGAGCTTCTCCACTTCGTATCATACATTTTCGGCCATTACTTCTACTCGAATCAAACATTCTGCTATGATACCACTTATTGGGATGAAAATTTTATATACTTTAATTAGGGGGCTTCGATCAATTATAAATCAAAACAACACCTTAGAATAAAATTCCACTAATTTGATATATGGAACAAAAAAAAAATAGATCAAACATAATCACAACAAAATAATTCCTGAAAAATAAGCAACAGATTTAAAGCAAAAAAATCTCAAGAAAGGGAAAAAATCATAGATCCACACCACCAAGAAATTTCAAGCATGAAGAGCCACAAATGTGCAGTCTAATTCACTTAGATCTCCTCTCTATAAGGAATGGAACTTACAAATTCTTTCTCTAAATTCTTTTAAGAGAAAAAGAATGTTGAAATCCTCCTCCTAGACTCTTTTCTCCTTCACGAGAACCCTTGTCAAAAGTGTCACATGCGAGAGTGTACCTTCCTTCATAGCTCAAAATCATAAAGTTAAGGATCATAACCGGACCAACCACTCGATGGTGTGGTCATGTTGACTGTAGGTGTAATTATTTTGCCTACTAGGACAAAACCTATGTCTATTGATCCTTTGTGATGTGGCTATGCTCATTGCAATGTAGTTACACCTCCCGACATAGCTAATGCATAGGAAATTTTGTGTTTATGAGTTGTTGGATGTTGTGGGCTTCTTTGGTTTTGAGTGATTTTGGCTCCACAACATAACGTTAAACTTAGGGAAACTATCTATAAACAATTCATGATATTCACACAAAAATAAATACTCATTTTTAATAGAAATTTGGTAAGTTAATTACTATATTTTTTATCTTAAGAATAAAATATTTTTTTCTTAACATTCAAAATGATATTGCTAAGTTTCACAAAATTTGTTATGAAGTTGCTTATATGCTATGACATTTTCTAGTTAAATACCTCAATTTGGGAGGATTATAGTTACTTCTAAAAAATAAGATGGTGTGAGGACTACATTACATCAAACATCTTGATCAATCATGTGAATTATGTCTCCTTAAGAAATATTTAAGAAAAAACATTTTAAGGGAATTAAGTTCAAGCCATTAAAAGTCACTTTATACTATACAAACATATGTTTAAAATTTAATAAAGTAAAGCTTACTAGGTAAGTGCATCAATTTTCTTCTTTTCATAGATGATTTTCTAATAAAAATTTTGGTATATTATTTGAAGCAAAAATTAGAGGGTGTATTCATCAACTTTAAAGTTGCAATCTATAGAAAAATAAAGTGAACTTAAGATCAAAGCTATGTATTTTTTATATGCCCAAATGTTTATGAAGCACCACTAACCCCACAAGTATATGCATTGTTTAAGTAATACATAAAGGGTGAGATTGTGTATTAATACAAAAAAAAATAGATTAATTAACCATATCAAGAAAAATCTCTAGTATATTGGTTTTGAGTCTAGCTTAAATTGTTCAAGTGGTTGGGGTCTTTCTAAAGTTTCTACTATTATTGTCACAAAAATTTAAAAACCAAGGTTACTTTGTTAAAATTTTATGTGGTTTTCTATATATCTAGCAAATGAATCTTTGTTGAATTGGATCTCATTTATTCTTGTTTAACTATGTGATTAAATTATGGTTGGCAACCAGAAACAAAACTCCTCTTTATCCCCTCTCAAGCATTTAAGAAGGTTCAAAAATCAAATAGGTTTAGTTTCTTAAATCAAGTGATGGATTGGATCTTATAAATTATGGTTAAAGTATGTGATCAAAATATGGGTGAAAATCAAGAACAAAACTCCTCTTTATCTCCTCCCGGAGGTCTAAGAAGGTTAAAAAATCAAACAGGTTTAGTTTTCTAAATCAAGTGATTATCTCAGGATCCTGTAATTCTTTATACAATCAAACTAACCTAGAAGTAATATTCCCATTATCTCTAGTCAATATTTGTAACCTAATTTGTTCCACTAGCATGTCCCACACAAGTGGATCACAAAATAAAAGTCAATTAGTTTCAGAAGGTTTATCTATCATCTTTATGCAATTTTAATCGAATCACAATTCTACATTAACATAGAATTTCTAGACAACCAGTTCAAAGGCGAAATAGAGATTCTAATCTCTACCCAAGCTTTGTATCATAAAAATCACCATTTTATTTAACAAAACACACTAAATTCAGAAGTTAGAAGGAAATAAACTTATTAAGTATAGTAATATTGTTGGATATTTCCTTAACAACACTAGTTGCAACTACTAAAAAAATAATAAAAATCTTCATAACTTTAATCGAGAATTCAAGTGAAAGAGTAACATGCATTAAGAGTTAGACAGATTTTTGTTAGGTAACTGAGATAAAGGTAATTTTAAATTAATTTTTTCAATGTGTTGAAGGCAAGCCTATAAACTTTGAAGAAGTTATTGATAAAAAAATTTTGAAATAATTAAAAGAATGACACATGAGAGCTAGCTTCATTTCTCGTAGATCATAATGCAATTGGTATAAAGTATGTGTAGAATGTAAAGAAGAATATTGCAAAAGAATAAGTTGAAAAGCACCAATAATGATTTGTGGCAAACGACATATGATGAAGTCTTTGCTCGTGCTCAATTATAAACATTTTGACTAATTATTTTTCAAAGCTAAAAATAAATGAAAAATATGTCAAATAAATATAAAATATATCATATTGAATGGAATCCTAGAAGAAGAGGTATCTATTCAACAACCCTTAAGTTTCAATGTAAAAGGATATGAATCAATATTGTGAAGTTAAAAAAGGTTCTTTACAAGTTGAAGCAAGAACCAAGGACACATAATAATCGAATAGATAGTACATAGAATAAGGCTTCATTAAAGGTCCTTAGAAGCATTTTTTTTATCTCGATTACTTAAATTTTAATAGAAATAATTCAAGCATTTTTATAGAAATCAAACAAGTAATAAGAAAGTGTTTTTAATGATTGATATAGGGCTCATGCATGACATACTACATGCGAGTCAAACAATTGAAAAATGACATCTTCATCTCATAAAAAAAGATATGCAAATTTAAAAAAAAAAATATTTAAAAAAATAAGATGGATAATTATAGACCCATAAATACTCTTATAGAATGTGGAGTCAAGTAATCAAAATTTAATATGGGAGAAAGAATTAATCCAAGGCATTATAAGAATTTAGTTTGGCTTTTATGCAACATAACATACATAGCCTTCATATTCTCTTTGTTGTTGGAATTTGGGTTATTAAGTTGAGGCTCCAATTGTGTCCCATTTCAGGTTGCTAAGAGAAACTTATGTAATATCAATAGTATAATTAATTTTGGCTTGCATTATTTACCATCTAAAAATTTTAAGCTTATAAGATATAGTGTAGTAATTGGACTGGAGACATCATGAATAATAGAAAATTGTACCACAAGCTTTACTTATAAATTAAAGAATCAATTGATTGTCATTGTTTCTACTTACAAAGTAGAGTATGTTGCTGCAACTTCATATATTTATTGTATAATTTGACATCAAAACTTATTCAAAGAATTAAGTTTACCAAAAGAAGGATTAACAAAGACTCGGATTGATATCAAATATGTAATAGTCTTAGTCAAGAATCTAGTTTTTTATGATAGAAGCAAGCTTATTGATACACATTATCACTACAATGAAGAAATTAGCATAAGAAAAGATTTACAAATTGAGTATCTGAATCCTCAAAACTAACTTGTAGCCATTTTCACCAAGCACTCAAAAGTGAGGATTTATTTATAACATGATGTTCGCTTGGAGTTGCAAATCTAACTTTAAAAAAAGAGTTTGAAATTAAACTTGATTTGTTCCATATGTAGTTGGGTTATAGTTGTCTAAAAATGAATCTATAATCAAGAGTGATCTTTAGAAGATTCTAGAGACATTCTAGAGGGGTCTTTAAGGGCTTCGAGAGATATAATTTAGTAGAATATAGAAAATATATAGTATAAATAATTAATGTTTTTTGTATAGGAAGATAGGAGAGAAGTCTAGAGAGTCCATAATAGCCATAAAATTCAATTTTATTGGCAAAATCCTAAAGGAGCGACAAAAGCATAAATAGAAGTGATGCTTTTGAGTTTGTATCAAATACAAAATAACAATAAAATTATCACGACTTTCAGAGAAACTGCTCTACAAACATGTCACAGTACGAGCAATGTTATATATATATAGCTAAAACAAGCATACTCATCTATGTTGAACTGCAACAAAACTATTTTTTATCAGCAACTATTAACCCAAAACTAATTTTGTTAAGGTTTAATCTTAAAATTATAGTTCCAACATCTATAAATCACAAAAAAATGCAATGTTTAGTGATAATTTAGCAATGCCAAATAATATTTTTATATAATATTTTCATTTTTTAAAAACTGTTCTGAATAATATTAGTAAAAAGTTTATGATGCAAATATGAATAGCCTGGTTCCGTATCTGTGGTCAAAGCTTTGGCAAATGAGGTTGCATCTGGCAATGTGGATTCAATTTTTCATATTGGAGATATAAGCTATGCTACTGGTTTCTTGGTTGAATGGGATTTCTTCCTCAGTTTTATTGCACCACTTGCATCCCATGTGGCTTACATGACAGCCATAGGCAACCATGAGAGGTTAGTAATTATTATTATTTCGTTTCTTCCTATTCTCTGCTTATTTCAAAGCATTAAAAGAAACTCTTATTTATAAGTCAAATATACATTTTCTTAATTAGTAATACTCCATTTTTCACTCTTTTTGCTTTATTCTCGACATACATGTACATATTGTTAATCCTTGATATATATATATATATAATTAAAAGAATGACCAGAGGCTATTATACGAGCCTTCAACCAACTCTAATATGCCTAACAAATTGAGTACTAACTTCATAAGACCGACTGTGCCAGAGGGGATTCAAACCCCTGACCTGAGGGATCTTATACCGTGGATGCCAACCAACAGACTTTAATCCTTATATATATATACATATATAAAATTAAAACTAAGTAGAGCAACAAAATTAAAATAAGTTAATTGTAAATTTTTAAATCATTACTGAAAGTTTTATTTCAACTTATTTACAAGTAAAAAATATATAATCACAAATGTTGGATACAATTCTTCAAAAATAACTGCAATTCTAAGTTCAAATTATGACTGAAATGTTTATGTTAGTCATAATTTTTAATGAAATTATGGTTAAAACATAATATATATTTATCTAAACTTCTTATATAATTCATGACTATAAATCAATCAAATTTATTCGACATAAAAGTCTCATAAATATTCAAAAAAGTATAAATTATTCTTAAAATTAATAACTTTTTTTAATGCTTTTGAAGAGATTATGAAGGATCCGGATCAGTTTATATTACACCAGATTCTGGAGGTGAATGTGGAGTTGCATATGAGACATATTTTCCAATGCCTTCAGTGGGGAAAGATAAGCCTTGGTATTCTCTTGAACAAGCAACCGTTCACTTCACAGTGATCTCTACTGAGCATGAATGGAAACTTAATTCCGAACAAGTAATCTTCTTAATATATATATTTTTTTATAATTAAGTTGTTTATGACATAATCAAATAATTCTGAAATTTTTGCAATCATGTAATAATCTTGACAGTATAACTGGATCTATGAGGACTTGGCATCAATTGATAGAAGAACAACACCTTGGTCAATTCTCTTGGGGTATTGTCCTGAACAAGCTCATGATTATTACTTTCATGCATGAAATTTACACACATACCACACTATTCTTCTGCATTTACATATCTGACATATGTTTGATATTTCACCTTTGAAAAGATATGATGGTGGTATTTTTGATGTGATGATAAAGATGAGTGAATGTTGAGGTGTAAGATATGTAAATACAAAAAAGTTGTGTGATATGTATGTAAATTTTTTATGTTCATTTTTTTAGTAGTTTATATTATTCTTTTCATTTCAGAAAAGTACTAGTTCAAATTCATTGTAAAGAAGCTTCTACTAAAGCTAATCTAAGTGATGATCTTAATTGCCAAAAAAAAAATACAGACAAAGTATTTATATCTTTGTGAACTTTACATTGTCTTATATTTACTTGAATAGGTTCCATTTGCAGGCATAGACCGATGTATTCTTCTTATAGCTCCATATTGCCAAGCGTAGATTCTGGATTTGTTGAGTCAATCGAGCCGGTTTTAATGAAAAATAAGGTATTCAATAAACATGAAAGTAGCATCTTTTTTTTTTTAATAAATAATTAAACATGCAATTTATATACAGTATAATTAGTTACTTTATTCATAAGTATTATTGCAATGAGAATTATTGCAATGAGAAATAGGATTGCAAACATTATCCATGGCAGAAGTATTATTGCAATGCATGATTATTGGTTTTAGTAAGGGGATTGCTGAAATCTTTTAAGTCTTAGGAACCAAATTAATTTTGTGGCAACATAGGATAAATCTTAATATTCTTCCTCAGTTGAGGAACATGCTACTGTGGGTCACTTTTAGATCTGTCAAGTGACAAGATTGGTGCTAAGGTATAAAAAGAAGCTGGTGATAGAGCACCAATCAAATGAGTCTCTTGCCCACTTGGCGTTAAAATAGTTCAGTAATGTAAGAGGTTTGGGTCTTAGTGGAAGATCAAGATTGATACCCCTTTTAATGTATCAAAGAAGGCATTTAAGTTATCAGAAATGCAGATAGAGGGGATTGTGGAGGTATTAAGATAGATAGTTGACATTAAATGCAATATAGAGCTTGGTTATGGTATGATAGTAAAGAGAACCAACTAGGTGTCAGAATAATTTGGGATCTACAAAGTGTTATTTGGATTCTTGAGAGGTAGTAGGGGTGAGGCATAGTGGATTGGAGAGAGGTTTACAATCAACCATACCAGCTTTGGTAACAATGATGGAGACATATGAAGTTAGATAGAGGAGGAGGCAATAAGTGGTCTGTTGCATGTGAAAGCTAAAAAATGTGGAAGCAGATCCCAAAAGATTCATGAAAATTTTTTTTTGTAGATCAGTGAGTAGTTGATGCATGACCTTAATATTGTTACTCCTCAACAAAATATACAACATATAATTGACGATAAAGACAACTGGACTTGTTCTTGTATGTAAGCCGGGAAGGATCTGCATCACTTCTTTAAAAACTGAATTGAATGTCCAGAAGCTTTTTGGAGACCATAGAGGGCCTTTTTGAGAGCAAACAAGATGTGGAAACTTGGATTCATAAATGTAGATTGTCTATTCTAATGTACCATGGTTCGTGGAGGGATAGAGGCCTCACAACAAGCTCCATAAAAAAGTGTTTAGTGTATAATTTGATCCTTAATTATATAGCCAGAGAACTAAAACATAACAAAAAAATTATTCTCAGACGCAAGCTATGAATTAGAGCAAGATTATGTGATATATATGGGTCATGAAGTAGATTGGATAGATAGCGCTCTTGAGTTAAGGTGAAAAATATTCCTTGGCTATACTGTTGTATAGGTTCATAGTTGGCATTACCAACAAAGACTTAATATGTTCCTTGTTAAGATTCAAATTGTTGCATATTATAAAGGTCAGTGTTAAAATGGTTGGATGTTCCTATATCCAAATTACCAGACACTAGGGTGCGTTAAGGAAGTGACAAGAGCTATATTGAATTAATTTTTATGCCATTACCAACAAGACTTGATATGTTCCTTTATAAGGTTCAAATTCTTGTAAATCATAAAGGTGAGTAGTAAAATGGTTGGATGCTTCTATGTCCAAATGCTGGGTGTTGGGGTGGGTTGAGGAAGTAAGAATAGTTGTATTGAATGAATTTTTGGTACTTGATGGTTTGTGTGGTTGGTAATTCCTATTGATCTTGTGCCAACCTTAAATAATAATGTGGCATTGTTTATTACAGATCTGACAGAAAATTGGGTTTGTATTTTGGCTTGTTGAGGCTATTAAGGTCCATAGAGGCATTGTTTGGAAGGGTTCTCATCCTTTGTTAGAATATGATCTATTATAATGTGAGTAGAGAGCTGCTCAAAGATTATGTGGAGTTGATTCTTGCAGTAGTTCGTTTGAAAAGTTAATTTTTCATTATATAAAATATTTGTCTTCTAATTTGATTGTGTAAAGTGTGATTTTTATGGCTATTTTGAATGCTTGATAAGATTAAAGTAATCCTTGGAAAATATAAACAGTGATATCTTTAGTGTCATTGAAGAATCAATAGCTAAAATATTGTCCGTTAAAGTCTTGATTTGAGTAAGATATTAGATCATTATTTGATTCTTCATTGATAAATTGCGTAGTTAATTTTTAAGTTGGATTGCCTTATATTGATTTATGGCTTCTAATCTTCTTTTAAATGTTGCCCAAATTTATGAATAGGTTTTGAGATTCATAACATAAGAAAAGATAGTAGATATTTGATTTTGGGTAGTGACACTAGTTACAACTGCTGTAATTCTTGCTGGCTGAGGAATGGATTCATCAATAAAGCCCTTGAATCCATTAGCCTTGATTATTTTGAGAATTATTGATTGCCTTAGAGGAAAGTTGTCACCAGAGAGGAAGATGTCGGTTGCCAATTTGATATTGTATGTAAGGAATTTTAGAGAATTGAAGACTCCTGAATCTTAAGAGAAGCAAGTTTCTTATTTAGAGAGGAAGAAGTAGCATAGTCGGCCATTAGGAGAAGAAGTATTTCTTAGTACAATGCAGTGAAGCTAAGGTTTTGATACCATGTAAACAAATAACGTTTAGCTGTAATATGAAAACTAGGGGGAAAGAAAATACTAACAGAGAAAATTAAAAGCCTTAATGCATATAGATAGCTGTTGTACGAGGTATATGTAGGTTTGAAAAGGGAGGGCCTATGCATGCAAATCATAAAAAAAAATATATATATATATTAGGCCTTAGAATTACTTGTCCAGTGTTTATCTTCACCCAAGCTTTTGTACATGAATTTTCAGAGTTTTAATGTATATCTTTAATGCACTAAAAATTTATCTATTTGTTGATACGATAATCAGGTAGATTTGGTATTCTTCGGTCATGTTCATAACTATGAGAGAACATGTTCAGTATATCAAAAGACATGCAAAGGATTACCAACAAAGGTTAATGGCATTGATACCTATGATAACACCAACTACACTGCTCCAATTCATGCAACCATAGGAATGGGAGGTTTTACCTTGGATGACTTCTCTGATGAAGTAAGCCCCTTTCTCTCCAATTAAAATTTAAAGTTCTGCTGTCAAAATTTATACTGATTTTTATCTTAATTGAACTTACCTCAATTTTATTTTAATTTAGCTTGAAATTTTTAATCTTAAGGAGATGGTGAGGATATAAAAATGAGAAATAAAATATTAATTTTAAAATAGAGCTTTAAATTTCACTTATTTCGATTTGAAATAGAATCAAATGATAAGTTTTGAGTTAATACTGCTTTTTGGATTTCAATTTCAAATTACATATTTTGTGAGGAACTTGCATTATAAACTAGACAATTTGGCTTCATAAATTTGTCACAAAGGTTTTTAAGTTACTTTTATTTTAAATTTGAATGCAGGCTGCTGAATGGAGTTTAATTAGAATTTCTGAATTTGGTTATGTGAGAGTACATGCCACGACAGATAAACTAAGTGTTGAGGTTCGTATAGGCTACCATTAATCATGCTCTGCATTAATTATCTTTTCTATTCATCTTTACTTGCCAGGATTATAACAATCAAATTACTAAAATCATATCAATAATAGCATACTGGTTTACTGTTAAAAAGTGAAATACACCTCTTCATTTATAAGTTTTTGACATTAAAGAATTATAAATGTAATATACATAAAAATGTGTCAGCACGAATCTTAAAAAGATCTGATGACCGATAGAGAAGATGATGTGACAAACCTGGACCCATCAGGAGCAGTTCAAGGGCCCATATTTTTCCGGCGGCTTTTGCGTGCCTGGAGAAATATAGACTTAAGACAAAGAATTCAACTATCCTACAAAAATCTACTGGCATGAAACTCTCGTGAACAAATCCACCTACATACCTCAACCAAGTCGGGCGAACACTGAAACCACCCGGATCTAAACCAAATGGGCGGGGCCTCCCAGTCTATCTTTCAACAATAACCGCCCAGAAAATGACCTAATCGGTCATTCCCTCTAGCTCCCAACATGTGGCCACCAGTCCCAACATCCGGTCGGGTGCCATCCCAATCTCCTGACCCCATCAGGTCGGGTGACATTTCAGGCTCTCGACCCTATAATTATATATTGACCTAAACGCCCCCTCTATACCTTTATTCATGAAGGACCACCAAACTGACATGGCATAAGCCGCCCTGAAGCAGCTCCTGGTTTTGTTACAGCCTAAGTTTGCACGAACCCTAGGGTTTGTTTGAATTGCTGGAAATGGCTAACAAGTACGTCATCATTGAGGAGAGCATCCCCCAATCGGAGACGACAAGATCGTCGGGTCCAGAAGCGAGCCCTACCAAGAAGAGGGTGGAAACCGAGGGAGGATTCCAGACTGCCCGTTCAACCGAGGTACGAAGACAGTAGAGGGTCCAACTAGCGAAACAACCAGAGAGATCAGGTAAGCAACTGAACCACTGACCGACTTAGTATTATGAGAGTCTATCCTAACATTATGAACAACCTTCGATGAGTTCAAAGGACCCCAAATCACTCCCTTGAGAATGTCAATAGGATTATAGAGTCCCTTCGTCTTAAAGGCTAGATTCCTGATGGCACATCATAGAAAGTTCTTCCTCCAGTTTTTCCGGCCGCGCTTTCTGAGGATGAGCGCAGTGAGCTTCCTGGTTCAGTGGTGTTTCCACCCCAAGAATTTGTAGGCCAGCCGAGTCGTGCTTCTTCGACGTGTCGGCTGCCTTAGCCAAATCAAATATTGGACAAGCCGCAGAGTCTGATCGTAGTCCTTCTGAACGTCTAAAACCGTCAATGGATCTGAAATCCACGTTCTATGGGAGGTGGGGTGTTAGTTCCCACGCCAGATAACGAGCTCATCATCTTATGTGAATTCGAGGTAGTAAGAGGGAAAACTTCCTCCACAGTTTCTAGCTCCACAGATGAGGGAAGGGCTCACAGGCAGAGGATCATGGGATTCCTCTTGAATGGTCACCCTCAATTCCACCGACAACATCATCATAGCTGCAAGATCTTGCCTCTGCTCTTCCGCCAGCATAGAAGGATTTTGGGCCAAAGTTAACGGTTGCGCCGCCCTACCCTCTAGACGGCTTGTGCCCGTCGTCCGACGTTTCTTCACTAGGAAGCCGCCCTCCTCAAATGTAGG
>NEWO01000006.1:1974144-2098322 GCA_003013225.1 Phalaenopsis aphrodite
ATTCTCATATGTATAAGACCTGAATATTACAATCTTTCTTAAAAAAATGAAATATCTTTCTCAACATTTCATTGCTTGTACTTAGCCAGAGAAGAAATATGGGTATAGTTGTCTCATCTAAAGCACTTTCTCCCAAGTAGTTTTTTTTTTTTCAGACATATATTTTTATTGAACTTGCACCATTAGAATATATTTATTTCTCAATTCCTTGACATGAAATGCTAATATACAATCAAGTTTTTCTTGATAAGAGAGGATATGTTGCATTTTACTTCATCTTTAAATACAATAATGTATCATTGATAAACACAATCTCAAGTTGAATTAAGTATGAATTAAGCTCTTAATTCACCAAGTCCATGAAGGTTGAAGGTGCATTAATCACTCTAAAGGGCATGCTAAAAACTCATAATGACTATAATTTGTACTGAATACTAACTTAGCTATGTTCTTCTACTATTCCTTTAATTAATGATATCCTGATCTTAAGCCAATCTTAGATAATATTCATATGGCCTATAACTGATTAAATAAGTCCTCAATTACATGCCGACATATCTAGTTGTCATGGAATATCTAGTAGGTATCATAATTGGCAAACTCATTTTTTTAAGCAATATAAAATAAGTCTAAACAAATATAAAATTTCTTGGCTATAAATGAATGACTTGCACCAAAATAAGAGAAAATATTGTAATATTGATTGAAATAAAAATTTTACTTGCCGCCACAATAGATGTACTCTTTACTTCTTGCTGAGTCAAATTATACAGCGTAACGTGCACTAGAGTAAATATCTCTGAAGTATTCTAGTCTCTCTGATTCTAACCAGGCTTTATAATTATAGTTCTACCTCTTGCTCTGCTTCCTTCTTGGCTTGAATAATTAGATCTAAACTATGACATTTCCTCAAGTCTACGGGGTCAATCAACCATCTATTATCCAAAACATCAAGTAGATAACACATTCTTAAATGCTTTCTCTTGCAAGTAGTATATGCTGATATATTATTGACTCGTGTTATAGAACCCTTCTTTGACTCATATGGTCCAAATCTAATTTTATTTCCATTAAAACTGTTTTCGAACATTTCTCCATCACATCTCATTCTACTCATATCACATCTCTACTAAGATACAGACAAATCATTTTCTGTTAATTTTGCTCTTTTCACTAACTCTAAAAACTCTTGAATCCTCAGTAAAACCAGTGGATGTCTTAATCATCTATGAGTCCTCCCAAAAGGTGATGATATTTCTCCTCAATAGGACTAACTAACTGTGATGCATATCTGGGCATAGTAGTAAAATTATCCTCATATTACATAATAGTATTACTCTCCTCGCTAACCTCATGAAAGCCTCTTATATTTGTTGTCTAGCAAATGGAGACACAAAGCACTCTTTGAAAGTAGGTACAAATTCCTAACAAGTTATCAGTAAATTCAAATTACCTTGAAACAACTTCCTCTACTGGTCTAACCACTAATACTTTGTTTTTCCTTCAAATAAAAATACAGTCAATGGTATCTTATGATTATTTGAAAATTATATGTTATCAAAGATATTTGATATCATTAGTAACCAATTTTCTACTATATAGAGCTCTACCGCACCCTTTAAATGTGGAAGCTTCAATCTATGAAATATTTGTAAATATTTCTCACATTCATTTGCCTTACTAGTAAACATCTTGTTTTGTCCATCTCAACTAACAAGTTGTAACATAGATTCTAGCATCATAGCCCTCATAGTTGTCTGCATAGGTAATGATTGACTAGAATTATGTTCATTAATCATTTCTAGTTCTAGGGAATCTATAATATCTCAACCATAATACTCTCAAATCTGAACAATCATATATAATTACTCAAATGATGCATATTTATGCATAAAAAATAAAAAATAAAAGATTCTTAAACTACCAAAATCTTACTACCCATCTCATAATCAATCTTATGATATGTATTTTATCAATTCCTCCAAAAACTATTGCTCTAATACCATTTTAATCTATCACAACCGAGCCTAATATAACATATATAAGAAAATAGATTATATCAAGTCAACTACTTAATAGATATTTAGATCAAGATGTATTTGAACGAGACTTATTTAATCTTCTAATTTATATTACAAAACTATTTACATCCAAAAGATTTATATACATGACTGTGACCGGTTTTTACTTAGCCACCATCTAAAACTTAAAAAAATAACAACCTAAAGACCTAAAATCTTAACATTTCATTCCAACCACCCTAACCCTTCCTCCCTTCGTTTCAGTCACTCCATCGCCTGCTGCTCCCACTCCATCTCCCTCCATATAAAATTGACCGCACAGCTAAGGTGGCATATATATGTAAAAGGAACAATTTAGTGTTATGTATGTAAATCTGTGTTGAATTTTTATTTGACCATCCTATTCCAAGTTTGGTGGCATATCCAATCCCCTGCTGTTTCTTCAACTTCTCAGCTTAAAAGGCAACGTTAGAATCATGCAAACTAAAGTTTGTAACATCCTCAAGAAGAGAACTTGCAACCCCAGCAAAGGATGACTGATCTTGTTTAGCTGATAGCAGTGATATGCTTGATAAGCCTTGCTTTGTACATGAGCAGATGATACAATTAATTAATGATATGCTAATCTTAATTGTATCAAAACTTTGGTTTGAACGAGTCATTCATTTTGGCATTAAATTTGGTGTGAACATAGCTGTAAGAGTCATGTAAGTCATGCGAGTCTAAGTGAAGCTATCTTATAATATGGAAGATGTTTTATTTATGGTTTATTTGCTAGGCTCGATTGTGATATATGTGTATTTTGTAAGTTTATGTTTGGGCATGTAAATTTTTATATCCTTTTGGTAGCCTTGACAGGATCTAAATTACCATCATTCCCTATGATTCAATTTGACGAGCATTACTCATGAATATATGGTTGTAATTAAAAAAAGCTCATCAACCCATCCTCCCATGCAAAGTACATATCTCCACCAACCTGAATCTAGTACTCTGTCTTTCTTGCATATACATACATTTTATAATATCCTATCATATTTGAGCAGTTATATCATACTCAATATCAATTACACTATATATGTAAAACTTATATATAAAACAAAATAGTAAAATCCACACTATGCAACAACATGATTAAACAATGTACACTAACTAAAACAAAAACTACACATTAAGCTTACTTGTAATGACCAATATGCCTGCACTTTTGTAATATATAATTTTAATTACATTTTCATAAAATTTTATATACTTCAAGTTAGACATTTTGTCTCAAACAAATGAACACAACGTGAAAATTCACTATGTTCATTTCAAAATGTGTAAGATAATTATGACGACAAAATACAAATATATCATAAATTTTATAAGTTTTGAACAATCAAAAATTTGAAAAATATAAAAAAATTCAATATCTCAAAATAATTAAATCAGAGGTTGTGACGGTGTTCCATCTTAAGTCGGTTAACTTTTCCAATGGACCGTTCAGACGAAATCAAACCACGGGGTCTTAAAAATCCATTCTCTCCGTCTCCATCCCATGAAATAGGGAAAAAATTTGCTTGCGATAGACATACGCAGCGCTGCGTGTGATATTGAGGTATACCAAGGGTACATGGGGGTTACATTCACGGTATAAGCCCTTTTAACCTCCCTGTAACCTCTCTGTAACTTACGTGTAACCTCTTAATATATGATAACAGAAGCGCGAAACTTATTTTGGGGTACAAATATGTTACAACATGTTACAGGGAAGTTACAAGGGGTTATACCGCGGATGTAACCCCCTTGTACCCTCGGTATAACCCCAATATTGCACGCAGCGCTGCGTACGTCTATCACACGCAAATTTTTTCCATGAAATAGTGATTAGAGCTGTCAAAACCGCTCGTTGTTCATGAACAACTGGTGTTCGGCTCGTTCGTTAAGTTAACGAGCTAAACATTTATTTGTTCGTGTTCGGCTCGTTTTGACTCGAAATAATGCTAATCAATTATATATATATTGCAAGCTAACATTTCTAATATTGCATACATTAGAAACTAGTCTGTAAATAAAAAAAAAATTTAATTTTTTATAAAACAAAATTGATCTTAGAGTTCTGACTAATTTTATTTCGTTCATCATAGAGGCGTCAAATTATTCCCACATGTTGACTCAACCTAAACCCAACTCAAAAAAATTAGGCTTGGGTTGACCCGAATAATATTCTGCTCGGGTTCAGGTTGAAGAACCTAACCCGTTTAATTTTTCAGATCAGGTTCAGATTGACAAGTCAAGTCTAAAATGACTCGAAATTAACCCACCAACTCGAAAATGACTCGAAATTGACCCGCCAACTTTTATTTTACTTAAAATCAACTTATCGACCCTAAATTGACCAGAAATTGCCCCAATTTTAACCCAAATAACAATTTTCCTTATGCTAAACATGTCTACTTAATGTTGAAGGGTTGAATGCAGGTTGGGTTCGGGTTGGCGGATTATACACTGGTCGAGTTTGGGCTGGGAAATTCGGACCATATAATAATTTGGGTCACTTTTTTTTAGTCAGGTCAATTTCAAGTTGAACTGAACCCAACCCATTGACCCAAATTGACACCCGTAGTTCATCATTCTATTGTTAAATAAACTAAAAAAATCAGTCCATCTCAAATGACAAATAAGGGAAAAAAATTAGATATGAAAATACATTGAGAAAAATGGATTTTTTTTTTTCTTTTCTCATATTTATTTGCTATCTTATTTTCCTTATTTTTGAAAAGTACTTTTTTTTTGCATTTTTTTAATAACTCTAATATTTATAACTAATTGATAAAACCGTATTCTCATAACCAATGATAAAATTTAAATTTTGATTGAAAGGGGAAATAAAAATCTATTACAAAAATAAATAAATAAATAAATAAAATTAGGTTTTTTAAATTAAAGGAATAATTTTCCCTACTGCCCATAAACATTTGCAATACAATCTTTTAGAATAACTGTGTGTCACGGACAAGAAGTCTCATATCGGCTAAGTGTAAGACCAAAAAACAATATTTAAGTCTTGGGCTGCCCACCACTCCGAAGAGCTCTTTTGAGAGGTGACAAGTGGTGTCAGAGTAGATTACTGCTTACCAGGTGTGTGGACTCTTCATGGTCCAACAGGACTCTCGGAGGAGCAGATCCGAAATGAGGGCGTCACATGATTAGGTGGAGGAGAATGTCACAGACAAAAAGTCCCAAGGTGTAAGACCGAAGAGCTCTTTTAGGAGTTGACAGGTGGGTCAATTGAAAAATCATACGTGCCAAGCATTGGAAATAGTAACAAGACATGGTCAATTATATAATTATTTCAAAGTCGGGCCCGCCTCAGATTATGACAAGCTAACAAACTAATATAATTAATGCTTTGAACCGCGTCCTCTTTCCATTAAATTAAAAAGTCATTTACATTCATGCCACCCAATTTTTATGTATTTACATGCCGACAAACATCAAGTCAATATCAAATGTACATTTCATATGCCTCAAAGTACTCTTTACTGCCTTCTAATGAATCCATTCTGAATCAGGCATGAACTTGTTCACAACTCCACCCGCTTGTGCAAAGTATAGTCTAGTACAAATTATTAAATATATTAGACTACCCTACACTAGAACAATGACTCAATCACATCTCTTTTCTCTCACAGTCATCTTTAAGACATTGATCTGAACTCAACTAAAAATAAGATGCAATGGGTAAATTAATCATGTTGCCCACGTTTTAATCTCAAATTTTTAAGTACCTTCCAAGCATATGCTCCTTATGAGCGCAAAAAATTTCCAGCTGGCTTATATATATATATATAATGAGTATTATTTTTAAATAATTTAATTGACCACAAGGCTATAAAGATTACAATAAATTAAAATTAGTAATTTAAAATATAGTAAAATATATTGAATTCTACTAAAATAAATATTTTAAATTAAATATTAAGATTTAAATCTTTTCCTACACTTAACATCCCACGATTGTGTTACTAGGGCTGTTAAAATGGTTCATTGTTCATGAACAACTCGTGTTCGACTGGATAAGAAAATGAGTCAAACACAAATAAATTTTTTGAGTCGATATATAAACGAATCAAACACAAACAATGATATTTTTTAACAAACTAAACAAAAGACGAGCCTGGGCTCGCCCAAGCTCAGCCCGTTTACACCTCTAACAATTGTGCGACTAGGATTGTCAAAATGATTCTTTGTTTGCGAACAATTCATGTTCAACTCTCTAAGCAAATGAGGCAAACATAAAAACTTTTTTTTGTTCAAAATATAAATGAGTCGATCACAAACAGTGGTATTTTTTGACGAGCCAAACATGAGCTGAGCCCAGACTCACTCGTGTTCGGCTCGTTTACAACCCTAACCATAGTCCTACGCCTACGCGCCATAGACTGGTGCCTGGGTGCCTAAAGTCCTACTTTAAAAGTCGCATGTCATACGAATAACTTAGAAAAAGGGTGTTAGCATTGTAGGGCCTAGGCACTAGAGCTTAGTGCCTAGGTGCCATATTCCAGCGCCTAGGGGCCAAGTCATTTATACGATTATATTTTATCATTTAACAAAGGGAGACTATTTGCTTTACCAAATCATTGAGGGCGGGGTTTGGTTATTATGGAGAGTTTTATTTACTTTCGTAAGTGTGGAGAGATTTTTTGTGATGAGAGTGTGAGAGGAATTTTAGAGCATCCTGCTTGTGTAATCTTGATAAACTTGTGGAGGAGGAAAGAAGCCAGGTGTACACTCCTTAGTTTTTTCCATGGTGTTTTTCATTCCTAACTCTTTCTTTAATTGATATGATGAAAAAAGTGTTTGTTGTTTCAAAGCCAGAGTAGTGAGTAGATCTCTCTTTCTCCTTTTGATTGGTAAGTTAATAATTTTGTGTTCAACTTTTAAGATGTGATTAAACCAGAGTTTTGTAGTGGTGATGTGTTGTGATCTACTTAGGTGGGAGTAGACTAGATGAACAATCAAGTTAACTCACACCGACTTGGAAGGATAGGAATATTGTTTTTTGGATAGTGCCAACGTAATGATAAATATTAAGTTAATGAACTAAACCTACATGATTTCTAAACCTTATTAGACGCCCAAGTGGGGATAAAGAAGAGATCTGTTCATGATTGTCACCAATAAATTTCATCACGCAATTAAACTCAGATTCCTAAATATTTGATTTAGGGAAGAATTCTTTAATTGAAAGAAAATCTCACTGCATTCTCACTACTTTCCTCTAGCTTTTACTTTTTTCAAAATTTAGGAATATTAACTTTAAAATCATTAAATTTCAAATATTTTAGGTTAGACTTAAAACTAGAAGGCTAAAACTATTTCAAAATTGGAAATTAATAACTTCCCCATGGCATTGATATACAAACTCAAATTTTGTATATTACTTGTCCAACACTAATACTTACATGATTGTTGGTTATTCACAACATTTCCGGCATATCATACTGTTAAAAGGGTGTAATACAAAGAGTGAAGTCACTCTCTGTGGCATGGTTTAAAGGTTGAATAACTTTGTGAGATCAAGTGCGGGTGTCTGAGAAGATTGTGAGGGTGAGTGCGAGAAAAATAAGCTGTAACAACTTCTCAGCTTTACGGCTGCTTCATCCTACAGAACTTCTTCGACATGCAAAGCTTACACAACAATTATACAAACGTATGATTCAAAACTTCTTATTTCATTAACTTTATAAAGCACTACAGAAAGAACATACTCCCTATAACATAATGTCAGAATTGGCTACATGCAGACGACAAATGTATAGTCCTGATTTCATCTGATGCACCTCCAACAAATCACAAAATACAGAACGCTGAAACGACAAATTACTTCATGGTCTCGTCACATTCTAGAAATCAAGAATGATAAAATGTATAATTAAAATTAATCTAAAATATTTATTTTCCCCTTTTTTTTCCTCCCTTGAAAACTCGGTTATAAGATGAGAAAGGCAGCACTATTTGACTCAAAGTTCTTCAACCATGGTTGACCAAATAACGGAGCTCAATTATAAATTTTCTTCATTGAAGTCAAATGCATTAATTAGAGTTTGAAGGAGAGCCACACGCTTTGACCCGGTGGTCTTTTCCATTTTTAGCGGTTTTGCAACACTAATTAATGTAGAAATATGGCCAAATGAAATGCCTTAGTAAATTAATTTAAAACCATTATTATAAATAATGAATTAATTTTTATCATTTATTCATTTTAAAACAAAATTTAAAATTATTAAAATACATTCTAATTAATTTATAGTGAGAAAATATTCACATAATACCTTGGATTAGGGGTGTGACACGAGCGAGTCCAGGTTCAGCTCGTGTTTAGCTCGTTTATATTTCAAGCTCAAAAAGTGTGTTCGTGTTCGACTCGTTTGGTTAGCGAGCTGAACACGAGTCGTTCACGAACAAAGAGTCTTTTTGACAACTCTAATCATGTAGTCATAAGATGTTAAAGATTGAGGCAAGATTTAAACCATCATTTGAATCTAATTTAATAATTTTTATTCTATTTTCTTAATTAATATTTTTAATTGTTTATAAATCTTTGCAGCCTTGTAGTTAATTAAACTTTTTTAAAATACTACTCATCAAATATATATGTATGATTAGTAGTATTTCAAGCCAAAACGAGCCGAACACGAACAAACAAATATTTATTCGTGTTATTCGTGTTCAGCTCGTTAACTTAGCGAACGAGCCGAACACGATCTGTCCGCGAACAACAAACCGTTTTGAAAGCCCTATCTTGGATTATAAATTTTTTTTAAAATTATGTAATTATTGTCTATTTAAGAGATTAAATTTATTAAAAAAAATGACTTTGACGTAATGTAAGAGGCCTCTTATTCGACTCCTCTACGCAGGACGCGTGTAAACACCTAGAAGGAGTATTCTTTTCAAAATTATTAATACATGTAATTTGTCTAATAAATAAATTTATGTAAATTCCAGTTATCCGCAGACTATTTTCTATTGAACGGCTTAAAATAGAGCTGATAATTCTAGCTAAATGAATAATATGCAATATGAATATTTTATTCAAACTATAAGGGATAGAGAGATTAACACGAAGACTTTTGGACTGTATAACAATCCCTTATTATTTAATGATTAATACTTTGAACTATAATAAGATTTTTATTAAAATGCAACAAAATATTAAGTTCTTATAATCCATTTTAGAAAAAAAATTATGACTAGAATTAGTTTCCTTAGCTCCAAAGTCTTGTTTAGTTTTATAAAAAGTTGACTAATTCAACAACTTAATTTTAGACACAGTTCTTCGTATTTGCGTAGCAGATCTCAGCTTTTATGTTGCACACATAACAGTCAAATCTTTAATATCACATCAAAAATATCATTATTACCTCTTCTTAAATGTGAAATACATATATTCATGCCACAAAATTAAAGCACCAATAAGATATTAACTTATAATCATATATCATATATTTAAGTATGAGTAAGTTTATATTTATGAGATATTCATAATAATTGCAAATCCACATCATAGACCTTTTAAACGTACGTTTCGAACATGCGGCAAATATGAAACCAAAAGGATAAAAGTATGCGGAAGGAACCATCGCGCCATTTAGAAAGGTCTTCTTCAACGTACCGTAGGCGCAAATTGAATTCTCTCACTCCTTCCTTCATATATATAACCCAATGCCTGCATGAAAACTTACTTCCTCCATTCGTAGCATCAAGATCTCATGCGAAGCAGCTCAGGAAGAAGGAAAGGGAGAGAAACTATACACTAAAAAATCTCTCTTTCTCTCTTAAAGCCCGTTTGAGGCAGCTTATTTGGTGCGGTTGTGTTCTAAAATCGCACTTATCCTATTTGTAATAGCCACCACATCTAACTTATCGGCAAATTATTCGATAAACTGCATCTGCCCCCAAACAGATCTTAACTTCACCATGAAACACTTTCTCATCCTCTGTCTATTATCTCTTTCCTTCACATATTTGGCTCTCTCTTCTTCGTCTTCTTACTCTGAGATTTCGAAGTTCAAAGGCATAAACAGAAGAGTTCTGAAGGAGTGCCCTCATTTGAATCCTTATCTCTCCATTAATGTCAGCATGAGCTCGATGCTGCCGGACGAAGGAAACATAACTGTAACTGTGAGCGGGGTGCTTGATACTGATGAGTCTGACTGGATAGCCATGATCTCGCCTTCCAATATTGAGTACTGATTCATACTTTCTCGTTGATTTTTTTAAAGTACAATTCATCCTTCATTTTGTTTTTTTATTAATATAGCAGTTATTTTATTATTCAAAACAGTAAAACTGGCCGCTTAGGTTTTTTTTTTATTATTTTTATTATATGAAAGATAATTAAATATTAGGTACCGTTCACACGTAACTATGTTTACTTGCTTCGATTATGAGAAAAATTGACATATGGAAGACTTACGCAGCGTTATTTATGTCAGCGAGATTATTTAGATGGTATTGAGAGGTCATATCCGTGTTATACTCCTTGTAACTTCTTTGTAACCTACCTATAACCTTCTAGTAAGTTTCGTGTTTTTGTTTTCATATATTTATAAGTTACAAGTAAGTTACAAGGATGTTACAAGAGGTATAACGCAGATATAATCCCCCAATAACCTCTGAATAACCTCCCTGACGTACGCAGCGCTGCGTACGTCTTACATACGCAAATTTTTCTCGTAAATTACAAGGTGGTTATTATTATTATTATTTACAAATGGGAAAATCTGCATGTCATAATCTTCATGCATCCATACACACACCGATATATATATATATTTGTTAATTTTTTCTAACCTTCATTTATAATGATGTGCAGCGTGAAGGATTGTCCGTTGAACGCGGCAATGTACGCACAAACTGGAGATCTGAGCGATCTGCCGCTTCTGTGCCATTATCCAGTGAAGGTAATTAATTAGTAACACATTAATTTTTGTAATTTTTAATCCTTAACAAGATATTCATTGAACATGATATAATTTTAAAGTTAATTAATTGGGAACTACAATTAATTTATATTCCATGGCATTATTCAATTCAAAACGAATGTGGAAATAGCATTAATTTATTTAAAAATTAGAAATATTCTTCCAACTACGTCATAGGTATATTGACTCCCAAAACAATTAAATATGTGTTAGCGCAGTTAAATAGATCTATCAATATGTTTAATTTTGAATTAAAGGTAAGATTAATTACAGTAATTAGTGAATAATTTGAATGTTTAAACTCAGGCCCAAAAAATGAGCAATGATCCCTCCTACCTGAGCTGCAACAAAACAGAATGCAAGCATTATGGAGAAGACAACGAGTGTTTGATAGAAAGCTGCAGTGGTTCTGTTACATTCCATTTTGTGAATATTAGAACTGAGTTAGAGTTTGTGTTCTTCGCTGGTGGTTTTGATGTCCCATGCATACTCAAGAGATCAGCTCCAATTGGTTTTGCAAACCCCAATCAGCCATTATATGGCCATCTTTCCAGTGCTGATTCTACTGGAACAACAGTATGTGTTTATTTTCTGCATGTACGTAATTTAATTATCATGTGTGAGTAACTTTATAAATGGTGGATATGGATTTGTTTGTCATGAGCAGATGAAGTTAACTTGGGTCAGTGGAGATGGGAAGCCCCAACAAGTTCAATATGCGGATGGGAATTCATCAACTTCTGTGGTTACAACATTTAAACCACAGGATATGTGCAGTGAGTCTCTTTCCTTTTCTCATTATCCCCCACTTAGGTGCAATATTTGATTTTGCATGGTAAGTAGTAAACTTTTTAATAAAAAGAGTTTAGGAGGGAAACTTAAAATTACACTTGTATTCAGATCAGTTAGTTGGGCATCTGTTTGTAAGTTGTAAGTTCCTTCTGATCTAGGGTTCGAATCCCCCCAAGTGTAAAGTGTGATACTCAAATTCTTAGGCGCATGAATGATGATCAAGACCCGTATAATAACATACGACCATTCCTCTTGAAAGCAGTTGTCTTATTATGAGATTGCAATCTTAGTATGTTGTTAAATAAATAAATTATTTGAATTAATTATTTGACTAATCATTAATTAATTCATGTTCTTAGGTGACCTAAGTCCTGCTAAGGATTTTGGATGGCATGATCCTGGATATATCCATTCAGCCATAATTACAGGACTCCAACCTTCCACTTCCTACTTCTACAAATATGGAAGGTAACACTATCTATTAATTGAACTTATTTATAATACAAATTAATTAGTTTGTGTTTTATAGCTAAAAAACTAGTTAACTAAAATAAACTCATTTTAATTTGAGTTTATATTATTTATTATTTTCATCAAGTAATTCTTTCATCATATATTAACCTTGATTTTTTTTTTCCAAATAAAGTGACTCTGTTGGATGGAGTAAGGATATCAAATTCTCAACACCCCCAGCAGCTGGAGGAAATGAAACTACATTTTTAGCTTATGGAGATATGGGAAAAGCTCCTAGAGATCTATCAGTTGAACACTACATACAGGTATGAATGTTCTTATGCCTGTTAATTTCATGTCATACATCATATATTAAGAAGATTTATAAAACAATTGTACATAATATAATGTGGCTACCTAATTATTAAGTTCAAACAACTTAAAATAATTCTGATCAATGATATTAATTGATAAATTGCAGCCAGGATCAATATCTGTAGTTGAGGCCTTGACTGATGAAGTTGCAGCTGGGAAAATTGATTCAATTTTACATATTGGGGACATAAGTTATGCAACTGGATTTTTGGTGGAGTGGGATTTCTTCCTCAATCTTATTACACCTGTGGCTGGCCAACTTTCCTACATGACAGCTATAGGAAATCATGAAAGGTAAGCTTTATTTCATTTAAGTTTCTTCTCAATCTGATAAAATATATTTTGGTTATGTTATCATTTAGATAATAAAATTTAAAGGATTTTTAAGGTTGAATTTTTCTTATAAATCCAATTTTAACATATAAAAAGATAATGTAACCTTGTATGTTTATAAGTGCATGATATGTAGTAAATACATTGTATTTACATGAAATGATGAGGGATTATATGTATTGTAGGGACTATCCAGATTCTGGGTCTGTGTATGTTACACCAGACTCAGGTGGAGAGTGCGGTGTTGCTTACGAGAGCTATTTTCAAATGCCTACGAGTGCAAAGGATAAACCATGGTACTCCTTTGAACAAGCTACCGTTCACATAACAGTTGTATCAACAGAACATGACTGGACTGAGAATTCTGAACAGGTAAATAATAAAATTAGAAATTAAGAAAAAAAAATACTACTTTCTTATGATTATGAAAGCATAGAGTTTGAGTATGATAAATATATTTAATGAATTTTATTTTATTTATTTAATTTTCGCAGTATGCTTGGATTAAAAAAGATTTGGCATCTGTTGACAGACTGAAGACTCCGTGGCTAGTTTTTACTGGGTAATTACTTAAATTTTGTTCCATTTTTATTTCATAATATTTGTTAATGATAAAATAAGCTTAGTAGCATATCATGTTAATCTTTGTTTGTTAATGATAGAATATGTTTTTCAGCACATTATATTAATCTTTTGATATATAAAACATAATAATAAAATACAAATTTTGTCTAATTCCAATATAAAGATTAAAAAGTGAAGTGATGTATTGAGGGGTTATATTAATTCCAATTAATAATAATAATCCTATTTCCATTAACACATATGTTCTTGATATTGATGACGGAATAATGTGCAATTTATAATACAATTTTTAATTACTAATAAAAAATAGTAAAATTATTTGTACTGCTAGCATTCAAGGGTGCCCTAAACATGATAGAACATTCAATGGACATTGATTCTTAATTATCATAAAATCAAGTTCCATTTCATCAATATATTATAATTAATAATATAACTTAATTATTTATTTTCTAAATATTATATTTCAATGATTCATTTCATTTCATTAATGCATTTAACATGTTAATTAAGAGTCATCTTGAAAATTAATATGATTTTTTTTTCTTTGGTAATTATAAATTACAGGCACAGACCAATGTATTCATCTCAGGATAGCATTCTTCCAAGTGTAGATTCAGGCTTTGTTGACTCAGTTGAGCCTCTCCTAATGGAACATAAAGTAAGATTAAATACTATTTCATCTTTTATATATATATATACTAAATTATAAGATTTACTTGATAATTGAATTAAAAAAGGATAATTTTTGTTTATAATGCTAATTTATGATTAAATATTATAGGTGGACTTGGCATTATTTGGGCATGTGCATAACTATGAAAGAACCTGTGCAGTTTATAAAAATGAATGTAGGGGAATGCCAATAAAAGGCAGTAATGGAGTGGATGCTTACTATAATGGCAATTATACAGCTCCAGTTCATGCAGTCATTGGAATGGCTGGGTTCAAGCTTGATATCTTTCCAAGCCAAGTAAGTATTTTTACCTTAGTTTTTATTATATTATAGTTTATATTTTACAAACTTTAAGATATATAGATTTATATTTACATTTGTGCCTTCACTAATAATGTTTTGTATTATGTCTGTAGGTTGATAATGTATGGAGCTTAAAGAGGATTTCTGAATATGGTTACACAAAAGTTCATGCCACAAAGGAAAAATTAAGCTTTGAGGTAAGGCTTGTGGATATTTGAACTTCATACAATTACCTACCTTGAACTTCACTAATTAATTAAATAAATGCCTTTGCCAAGAGTCTCATCGAACTTGCTAATTGGCATCATTTTCCAAATATCTAATTAATAGATGTTATGTAAATGTGCGTTACATGTACTTCAGTTTTTTGATTGGTATCCACGGTATAAAACCCCTCAGGTTGAGGGTTCAAATCACCTCCAACATAGTTGGCCTATGAAAGTGGTACTCAAATTGTTAGGCACATTAGGTGTGATTGGATGCTCGTATAATAACTTCACGCCATTCATTTTTTAAATATATATATGTATGTATATAGGCACAGTTGGCCTTGAGGAGATGATACTTGAATTGCTAGACACATTATGTGTGCCTGAAGGCTCATACAATAGCCCCTGGCCATTCCTTTTTAATATATATATAATCTTATTTTTAATCTAATTTCTTAATGTTTTAATGGCTACAGTTTGTGAATTCAAACACAAGGGAAGTGAGAGATAGCTTCTACATCACCAAAGAGACAAAGTAGTTGGTGCCATGGAGGGAAATATCAACATCAAATTTTCTATTAATTACATGTACCATATTGTAATAAAAATGGGTAGATGCATAAGAAAATTATTTTATTTTGTACAATTTGTAAAACAAAGAATTTCATTTTCTTTGTGGTGGGGTAGTTCAGGATGATTTTCTTTTGCACATGTTGATGTTGAACAGCATTTTTTGATATTTGATGTTAAATAAAATTTCATTTTATACAAGCAATTTTATGTTTCCATTATATAGAAAATCTGAAATTATTGAAAAATACATAGCTTGCAGCAGCAACAGGGTATAATTCATATTACCCAGAGGCAAAATTTGGCATCCCAGCAGCATAACCACACCAAAGATGCTGCTTATTCTTGAAACATTTACATACACACCACCCAATTCCGATGTATTTATTTACATATCTGACACCTAAGCTTCAATTGGTACATATATGCCACTCCTTATGAATAGATGAAAATGTGTATTCACTTTTTAAAAATTTAAAAAAAAAGTTGAATTTTTATTCATGTGATATGAAATATTTGGGTGGTATAAATGTAAGAAAAAATAAGATACGTAAATACATAAGAATTTGGTGATATGTATGTAAATTCCCATTGTTTATGTGTCATGGGACCTTACCAGGAATACAAATTGTTTTGAAAGATAACTCTAACTGCTTCTATTTATTTGCATTCTTCTTGGCTACCATAACTCATTTTTGACAAATATGGTAAGGCAAAATTATTAATTGAGGGTAGACAAATTGGAATGGAGACTAGAGTTACAAATGAGAGTTTAATAAGTTATTCATGGCTCGCTTTAAGTAAAGCTTGTTCATTATCATTTGAATAATTAATCAAACGAGATTGAATTTTTTGACAAGTACTAAACTACTAAATGAACAAGTGTCAAGAGTTTGCTATTTAATTCATTTATATTTATGAATAATATCATTTAAAGCTTATAAACATTGACGATTATAATTTGATTGCAACCGATTCATAAGCATATCACTCGAATGTTTATTGGCTCATCAAGCCTTATTTAATATGGATTATTTGCTTTTCCCCACAAAATGCTCTTATAAAATTTGAGTAAGGCAATTAAGGCTCGATCATTGCTTAATTATAGCTCATTTATTTTTTTGCAAATAAGTTGTTATTTAATGAGCTCGATAATCTCAATAAGAAGAGAGACCAAATATTTTATGAATAGAGCCCAAATATGTTGTGCATAACGATGCAGAAAATAAACTCCAACAACAAATAAACAACCAACTATAGTGCAATTTACTAGGTTCTACGCAAATCCACCTATGTCCATAGGGAGGTTATTCCACTATCAATAGGTGAGAAGAAAGAAAAAATTGGCAGAATTAGAGTTACAACTCAACACAGACCCCAAATCGTCAATAATCCCTCCTAAAAATAAGAGAGGATTATGACAAACAAATTAGAACTACTTCAAGTATATGAAAGATCATGTAATTAGATCTCCTATAATTAGATTTCATACGATAGAAAAGATTATACAATTTGATCTCCTCAACTTAGTTTAGGTAATATCAATCTTCCTAATTATAAGCGATTTCATACTTTCCATCACAATTTCCGCCTCAAATCTCACTTTCAGATAAGTAGGAGATGACNACGCAAATCCACCTACGTCCATAGGGAGGTTATTCCACTATCAATAGGTGAGAAGAAAGAAAAAATTGGCAGAATTAGAGTTACAACTCAACACAAACCCCAAATCCTCAATAATCCCTCCTAAAAATAAGAGAGGATTATGACAAACAAGTTAGAACTACTTCAAGTATATGAAATATCATGTAATTAGATCTCCTATAATTAGATTTCATATGATAGAAAAGATTATACAATTTGATCTCCTCAACTTAGTTTAGCTAATATCAATCTTCCTAATTATAAGCAATTTCATACTTTCCATCACAATTTCCGCCTCAAATCTCACTTTCAGATAAGTAGGAGATGACCAAGATGAGTTCCTATAACATAACTACTGGACTAAGATGGTTGCCTGCATACTCCCTCCATATAAAAGCAAGCACATGAACACACAATTAGCTAACTTTTTAAAATATGCACAATAATTGTATTGATTCCTCGTGTACTCCTATCCCATCATGAATTAATCAAACTAATTATATACCCCTAATGTGGTGAATACTTTAACCCATAAAAGAACTTATCCAATATAAACTTCTTCAACACCTAAACATATGCTCCATGTGAGAGCTAAATCTTTCCAACTGCCTTATCACCGAGAATTTCCATGCCAAGAATATTGCAAGCTTCTCCGAACTCCCATCTCAAAATATTATGATAATTTCTTCTATCTTATCAACCACGGTTAGACAAGCAAATACAATCAACATGTCGTCAATATATAGAAGCAAGCAGATGAACTCACCATTGGCTAACCTTTTAAAATACACAATGATTGCATTGAGTTTTCGTGTACTCATATTCCATCATGAACTGATCAAACTGCTTATACCACTAACATGGTGACTACATTAACCCAGATAAGGACTTATCCAATTTGTAGATTAAGTCTTTTGAGGCTCCATATATAGGTGTCTACTGCATATCATATGATTCCCCATATCAGAATGCAGTCTTGACATAAAGCCACTCCAAAATCAGATCGCACTGTGTTATAAGTGTTACAAGAACACGGATAAAAAGATGCTTAACCACTTAAGAGAAAACCCTCATCATAGGCATTATGTTTTCGTTGCACAAAGCCTTTTGCCACTAACCTTACCTTCTATCGCTCAACAGCTCTATGAGATTCTTCCTTTTTTACATACAACACCCAATAACTTTCCTTCTCGAAGGAATCACTAGCCTCCAAATAACATTCTTTGAAAGAGACTCCATCTCTACATCCATTGTGCCTCTCCAAAGATCAGCATCTGGGTTTTCCATAACTTCTATAGTGACAAGGAATTTCAGCCTTTGTAGCTAAAAGTTCAAATGTAATGTGATATCTCAACCAAGCTTATTTTTAGATATTTCAACACTGACATTGCTCCTAGCAATAAATTATTGAGCATAGAGCTCATTCTCAACATTTTCTTCCACCTCTCGATGTGTACCTCTTAAGATGCGATGAAATTATGTGCCTGAGTAGAAATGGACGAATTCTAAATAACAATTGGAGTTGCATTAAAATATAACTTCTATTGTATATCTATGATAACCCTCTACCAGCTTCAAGTCAAGGATGCCTCATCAAATGTAATATTCATGTTAATGAAAATATTCTTCTCTGTCTGATCATAAAGTTTGAAACCCTTGACTCCACATCTAAAGCTAGTGAAGATTGCCTTCCTTGCTCGAGATTTCAGTTTATCATTCTGCACATGGAAGTTAGCTAGACAAAAAACACTCATATGTTCATAATCTCTAGCAAGATGCATCGACCAAATCTTCTTTGAGGTCTTCTTTCTAAAAACTATAAAATACAGATAATTCATCAAGTGATAAGCCTATAGCTTATGGCCTCGATTCAATAAACTATCCAACCTAACATTCGAAAACATACACAAAATTTTCTTCACCAAAGTACATTTCATCCCTTTTGTCAAACTGTTCTATTGTGGTGTCTCTCAAACAGTGAAATGGTGATCTATCCCAACACTCTTAACACTCTTGCAAGAACACATCTGATGGGCATTTGGCCCATTGTCTGCTCTAATACATCAGATCTTTTTATCAGTCTGAGTCTCAATCCACTTCTTCCAAATTATCAAAACCTCAAGTACCTTGCTCTTTGCACTTCATAGTGTACACTAAAACATCTCTGGAGCAATCATCGATAAAAGAGACATAATATATCTACCATCCAAACGATGTTATGTTTCTTTGGTCCCAATCATTTCTGTGTAGGGCTGTCAATTTGGCTCGTTGTTCGTGAACAACTCGTGTTCGGCTCGTTAAGCAGCTCGTGTTCGGCTCGTTCGTTAAGCCTAACGAGCCGAACACGAACACACTGTTCCCGAGCCGATTTCGAACACGAGCCGATTTCGAACACGAGCTATTTCGAACGAGCCGAACACGAGCCAAGCCTGAGCTCGCTCAAGCTCGGCTCGTTTACAGCCCTATTTCTGTGAACATACTCTAAAATACATTTTATACTATGGATGCTAGTAATAAAGGATACATGTGTCTTCTTGCAAAACACATAATGTTCACTTAAATAAAGTTTGCAGGTGCTCGCTCTTTAATTAATCTTTTCTTCAGCAATGTCTGAAGTAAAGCCCCTCCAATATGAGCTAGCATCATATGCCACAATGTAGTGGCGTCAGAACAATCATCAACAATAACAACCATCCAAGTCACTTGACTATCTTAAAGATAATAAATGTTATTATGGTGAATTCCCTTCATAAAAATCAATATTCCACGACAAATGTTTAGAACTCTTGCTTTAATAACTACCTTGTAGCCCTAGGACTCTAAGGCCCCAATAAATTCTGTATGATATCCGGAGCATGTAACGCCAGTCAGCTTCTTCACAGTACTACCATGCAGTCCGATAAAGATGTTGCACACACCAATAATACAACAAACTTGATCATTGCCCAGAGTTACCACACTACTATTCAACTTGTACGTATAAAACCACTCTCAGTGGGGACAAATGTGATTGGGAGCACCTATGTCTAGAATCCAACATGAATTGTCTGAATACAAATGGTATGAAATTGTATATAACAATACATATGAATCCACCCTGTTAATCCTCCACAATAAGGTTGACTTTCAACTTAGAGAAAAGTTTCTTTCCATTCTTCTTCAACTTCGAACAATCATTCTTCCAATGAACAACCTTTAAACAGAAAACACATTGATTTTTTTTAAGATCGCACCCATGAGACTTTTGCGCGTTTGGAGAAATATCACCGCTGTCATCCTTCAATGGCCAATTTTTTTTTTCTCAGATCAACTATGTTGGAGTATAAGTGTCTCAACCGACTCCATCTTTGTTTACTCATCATCCCTTCAACGTAACTCATGGTTCAACAACGCCGCAGTTACCTCATCATAATTCAAGGCCTCTTTCTCATGAATAAATATCATCGTGAAGTTTCTGTACTCATTAGGAAGCGAATTCAATAGAAAAAATGATTGCCTTTATTTTCAACCTTCCCAGGTAGATTTAAAAAACTTATCAAAAACTTTGTAAAATCATTCAAATGTCCATCAATAGTAACCCCATGTCTCATCTAAAACCTATAGAGTCGAAGCTTCATATGGAGACATTTTTCAATGTTTTTTGTGAAATATTTATTCTTCAACTTTCTCCACAATTTTTCTTTAGATGTCTCCATCATCACTCCATATTTGATCTCATGAAATAAATAATTTCGAATCAAATCCCACACTTAGATTCATCTTCAAATAATCTTCTTCTAACAATTTTCAAAGATGTTCATCCCTATCAAGAACTTCCTTCAAATTCAAATAACACAATGCATTTATCACCTCACAAAAGATGCCAAGATTTTCTTTGCTGTCAAATTTTAACACCTCGATCTTCGCATGGTGTGTACCCATCTGATAATTTTTTTTCCATTGCCATTGTGATGTTTAAGTACCTAATAACATGTTATTATCGATAGGTCTAGCAGATCTCATAGACCAACATGCTTCGATCTCTGTCTTGAGACCACAACTTCATCAAAATCGTAGCTACCAGTCACCAAAATCTGACCCGTCAATGATACTAATTATCGTGCAAAACAACTAAAAAAACAAACTAACACAACAAATGTACAAATGTATAAACAACAAACACTGTGATTTATGTGGTTCAACACAAATCCACTTAAGTCCACGAAGAGATGTTCTTCCACTGTGAATAGGTGGGGAGACTGGATAAATTGGATGAATTAAAGTTACAATTCAACACATTCCCAAATCCTCCATAATCCTTCCAATATATAAGAGAACATTAGGTTATACAAATTAGAAACATTTCAAATATAGGAAAAAAAACATGCAATTAAATCTTATATAATTAGGTTTCATAACATAGAAAAGATCATATAATAAAGTCTTCTTAAATTAAGTTACCTAATATCAACCTTTCTAATACGTACACTTTCTAATTTACAACCATTAGATTTCAAATTTTTCATAAGAAAATTGAGCTCGAACTGAAGCTCAAACATAATCTTAGAAGCTAAAAACGAACTCGAACTAAACTCGAACAAGCTATTAATAAACGAGCTCAAGCTCAAACAAATATCTGCTTGGCTCTGTTCAGTATATTTACGGTCCTAAACAAGCTCTTAAAGAGAAAAATCCTTCCGAAGCAAAATACATGCCTAGGAATATCAGACTGCTCTCTAATGCAACAAAAATAAGACAATCCTACCAACGAAGAAACCGAATTATCATTACTTGTCGCAAGATCATTATCTCATAAACATTTTAATACAAAGATTTTCATTTTCTTTTGCTAGCCAACTAAGTTTTCACGGTTTATTTAATGTTCATGTTGTTATATATTGACCATAGAATCAACAAAAAAAATAAAAAAAAAAGAGAGATATGATGCTCACAATACATTCATTTAACTGATTTTATGTCATGCCCCTCACAAAATTATTCTCATGTTCCACTTCTGATTTATTCTAATATTCAATTGTCTAGCTAAAAAATATTATTAATATAATTAAGACATTTTCCTAAAAGAATATTACCCTTTTAAACCCATATGCAAATTTTTTAATGAAAAAACATGATTAAAACAGTGAACTCATAAGGAAAAACATTCCAAATAGGGGACATAAGAGGTTCTTTAAATTAAAAGACTTAGACCACTTCAGTACTCTCATGGGGAAATTATTCGTGTAATATACTAAATCACAAGAAATTTACTTCAAAGAAAATATGGAGATAGCAGAAATGCAAATTGAACATGAAAGTTTGAGGACTAAATAAGATTCTTTATAACTTTCAAAGGTGGTTGGCTAAAGGATAATTTCCTATATAATATATTTTAAAAATTCACTAAAGGACACAAATAAGGGATACTATTTAAATTTGACGCATTCTAATTTAAATTACGAGCCATCCAACCTATGATTTTAATTAATTTATATTTCAACTTAATGCTTTGATAAAAGGAACCCATCGACACCAGAAGTTGTCCATTCCAAGTCCTAAGAAGCTCAAATCAGACACTATGTTAAGAAATTATCAATTAAATGATCAAATAATTGTAAACTTATATTCAAAATGAGCTATACTTTGAGAGCAATCCATGAAGCCAACGATTACTCAATTTTAAGATAAATAAAAATACTTAATTGCTAAAAAAATAATTTATAATCAGTTTAATTAATATAGCACTCCATTAAAATATTTAGGATATTAACTAAAATAATCAAAATATTGAACCAAAAAATAAGTAATTGATTATCCTCCACATTAAATAACAATAATAATAATAATAATAATAATAATAATAATAAATCTAAACTTAAAATCAGGAACTTGGAGAAATGAAAATTCAAGAATACAACTCAACATTTGACTTTGATAGACAGCCAGCAGCACTACTGATACAAAAATGGCCCCATGTAAATAGTCGGTAGGTATATGACAGGTTAATATTAGAAGCTTTACTCGACACTAATAAGAGCTAAAACACGACGGCTAAAAAAAAAATTGGAGACCGCAGTCATACAAGACAATAACATGAAACTCCCCGTTGTATAAATAGAAACATATGTTTCAGTGATAATTATCCATATGCAATAATATGCAGTCCAAAAATAATAAATATAAAAAACCATTCAAAAGAGTTTAATACCTGATTTTCCAAAAAAGAGATGAATGAGAATCGTCGATTGCATATTGCATATGTCGTGAGGCACCCTCTGGTCTAAGTTCATCAATCTTAGACCTCAGCAAATAAATAAGTTCTTTATATCGTGATTGTTTCTTCTTCAGCACTCGTACGAAAGCATGCAGACCGAGAATAGTAATTTCCTTCTTCTTAAGCCGTAAGATTGGTTTTACATTGAAGCGATTTTCCACGCTATGCATCCTCTTCTTAAGGAGTGTGTACATGTACCTAATCAAATGAGCCATGTATCTGAATATGGAAAAGAAAGGAGGAAGTTTTACAAACAAACGATTCAGTTCCAATGTATTTACATATTGACCTGTAATTTTTACATGCATACAACTTTACCATTTACTTCTGCATGAAAAGGTGTAGTTCACTTTTTAAAAGTCAATATGATGGTATTTTTTGAAAAAAATGTGGATGTTACGAATGTAAAAAAAGCAAACTTTAGGTGTTAGATATATAAATACATAGAAATTGGGCACTATATATGTAAATTCTCTAAAAAATATTACTCCATAGTTGTTTGCAATATGGTTAAGAAATAAGTGACTACTATGAAAAGCAAAGGGCAAGAAATCAGATTGTTGTGCTCTAGGCATATTAATTGCCAACTTAATCTTTATGAGTCTTGCATGTAGTGCTTCAAGCTGTTGTGCTCGTACTTGATGAATTAGCGTAGAGTGGATGGCGCCGTGTAGCTAAGATGCGGGGCAAAGTATTAAATGGTGTGCCTGAATCTATAGTGGAAAACTTTGCTTCGAAGTGTTAATGTAATCAAACTGAGCCTTTGTACCCTCCGTTTTGAAGCCCCAAAGCAAGAGTTTCTTAGAACTTGGGCATTGGATGCCCCACAATAAGTTTTGGAGTATTTAGATTAATAATGTTTATAGGCACCTCCAGCGTCTACAAGGATATTGTTCGGTTTCACTTCATCCTTAAAACTTACATACTGCAATCTATATCAAAAGATGAAAAAGAACAAAAGCAGCAATTATTCATGTATAAATTAAAAGTATATTACCTTCGGTTTGTCATTCTCTTCTATGCTTTCAAAATATATTTTAATTACTTGGCTCATTGTTGTATCTTTTACAGTAAAACCAAACCTTGTATGTGTTGTGAAATAGCCGGATGTTATCGGAGCTAGAAATAAAGAGGCAAATCGAGTTGATCGTGAGCACTTCATGACGATCTCACCCGGAACGGACTACGCTGAATGGACTACCTTGTAGATAAAGAAAAAGGAAGGGGTAGAAAAAGGGGTAATAAAACTGATCCATACATATAAAATGTTGTTATGTAACTAATCTGACAAGTATCAACTCATATTTGCTTAGACTGCATAGGTTGCTAGAAATATGAATGTGGAGGAATAGGCGAGGTGGATATAGAAAGTAGTTGTCTGAAGTTTGGAAACAGTAGAGAGAATTATCATGTTTTCCTTTCTTCCCTATCTACAATTTCTTCCTTCCTCGATCTTACTCTTCTCCCTCTCCTTCCTCAAGGCACTTTCATCTATTGCTTCTTTTATCTCTATCTAACCAGCTTCTCTCTCAGAGAGGACCAACAATATGTGCTCAATGTCATGAATGAATGGAAAAAGCTTTTGGACCAATTATTATCTTTTTGGTATCAGAGCCCCAGTGGTCTCACTTTAAAATCATGAGAGGGATTAAGTTGATGTGTCATACTTTAAAATTTTGGGAGAGAGAAATTGAACATAGGTTAAGACGCGATAAAAAAATTTCTCAAAATCTATTTGGATTTATGCCAGAAAAGTTTACCATGGAATCCATACATTTAGTGAGAGGTTTGATGGAGAAGTGCAGAGAGAACAAGGAAGATCAGTATATGATTTTTATTGATTTAGTAAAAGCATAGGATAAAGTTCCATGAGAATTCCTTTGGAGAGTTCTAGAGAAGAAGGGAGTTGATATGACTTATATTCAAATCAAAAAGATATGTACACTAGAGTTGTTACTTGTGTTTGAAACAAGGAGGATAGACCAAGTATTTTCCTATTTCAATTGGATTACATCAGAGATCGGCTTTAAACCCATATCTTTTTCCTTAGTTATGAATGCTCTTACTGTGCATTTATAGGAGGATGTACATTGGTGTATATTTTTCGTTGATAATATCCTTTTTGTAGATAAAACTAGAGAAATAGTTCATGAAAAACTTAAATTATGGAGGTCAACATTAGAGTCTAAAGGCCGTCATTAGAGTTGATCTAAAACTGAATACATGGAATGTAGTTTTGTAGTACTAGCTCTAAGTGTTGTAACAATGATCAAATCATTAAAATGTGTGATCGTTTTAGATATTTCACATATATAGTTTAAAGTGATGGTCATATAGATGGGATGTTATTAGTAGAATTTAAGTTGGTTGAAGTGGAGGAATGCATCGGGCCCGTTGTTTGATAGAAAAGCGCTGCTCACACTGAAAGAAAAATTTTATAAGATGGTTGTGAGACCTATAATGCTCTTAGTGCGTAGAATGTTGGTCTTTAAAAAAGAAGCGTAAAATAAAGTTAAGTATTGTTGAGATGAGAATGCTTAGGAGGATGAGTATAGATATTGTGATTTGATATATTCTGATGTTTGCAGACCTTGTTCTATAAGTTCAATGAATGGTTATAGATATTGTGACTTTTACTGATTGCTTTTCTCGTGTTATTTAGTTATATCTGATGAAAAATAAGGATGATGTGTTTTCTTGCTTTTAAGATTTCGCCGGGCAACCCAAACACAATATGATGTAGTAATGAAGGTATCGCGATCTAATAATTGGAGAGAGTATACCAACAGAGTGTTTGGAAAATACTTGTCAACTTATAGGATACAACATCAAATCACATGTCCATACACATCGACACAATATGGAATAATAGATATAAGAAATGAACATTCTAGAGGTAGCACAAAGCACGATTCCGATAAATGTCCCAAAACATTTGTGGGGACAAGTAGTGCTGACAACTGTTCAATTGATCAACAAAATTCCCTTGAGAGTTTTGGATTAGAAGTCTCCTTGTTAGATGTTGAAAGAAGATAATAACATGATACTCCGATTGAAGGAATTTAGCTGTGCATGTTTTGTGAAGAATAACAGATCATCAGTAAGAAAGCCGGATCTCAGAGTTGTGAAGTGTGTTTTCATAAGTTATTCAGCTACCCATAAAGGGTATGTTTCTTGGAGCCCGATGGAGAGAAAACTCTATGTAAACAAGGACGAGTCCTGTAAAGAATTCGAACAGTACTACACCCTGGAGGTGACCTCACCCTTTGGTGGCCCGTCAGATACTGATGGCAAAAGACAAGAGGGGGTGAGTAGTAATGATGTGACTTATGGGATAAATAACATGTTCAGAGAAACCAGACTTTATGTGAGCATGAGATTCTGGTTGAATAGAGTGTATACAAGGGGGAGGAAGCATACTGAGGGAATTGTGTCTGTAGTGCCACTTGTGTCGGAGGTCACCTTTCCTGGTCTACCTGATTTTTGAAACACATATACCATCAACCTCAAACTCCAAATTCACAGGTGATATGATTACTCTTCTTCTACTTCCAACCCCATAAAATTAAGGAGAACCTCTCACAACAATGCGGGACATTCTTCTGATCACTTTGGGTGAGAGCATGACGTTACTCAGTTTGCTTCATACTCTAACATATGACATATACATGGATCATTCATTGCATCTTTGGATAATGTTTCTATACTCAAGTGTTGGTAGGTAGCTAAGGAGGATCTCAAGTGAAAAGTTGTCATGCATGAAGAGCTTGAGGCTCTCGATAAAAACTGAACATGGGAGATATTGCCACTACTAGTAGGAAAAGAGCAGCTGAGTGTAAGAGGATATTCACTATGAGAAAAAAAAAACAAAACGAAAGGTGGAGTGTTACAATGAACAATTGGTGGTGAAAGGGTACAAACAGACGTTGGCATTGACTATGACAAAATCTTTGCACCAGTAGCAAAGATGAGAATAATGAGGACACTGGTTTCTCTGACAGTGAATGGTTAGTGAAGGTTACACCAACTCAATGTGAAGGGTATGTTTCTTCACGGTGAGTTACTGAAGGTGTATATGGAGACACCGCCAGGATTCGGTACATACCAAATAGTGGGCAAGGTGTGCGGGTTTAAGAAGTGACTTTATTCTGCTACCCAGAAAGGGTATGTTTCTTGGAGCCCGATGGAGAGAAAACTCTATGTAAACAAGGACGAGTCCTGTAAAGAATTCAAACAGTACTACACCCTGGAGGTGACCTCACCCTTTGGTGGCCCGTCAGATACTGATGGCAAAAGACAAGAGGGGGGTGAGTAGAAATGATGTGACTTATGGGACAAATAACTTGTTCAGAGAAACCAGACTTTATGTGAGCATGAGATTCTGGTTGAATAGAGTGTATACAAGGGGAAGGAAGCATACTGAGGGAATTGTGTCTGTAGTGCCACTTGTGTCGGAAGTCACCTTTCCTGGTCTACTCGACTTTTGAAACACCTATAGCATCAACCTCAAACTCCAAATTCACAGGTGATATGATTACTCTTCTTCTACTTCCAACCCCATAAAATTAAGGAGAACCTCTCACAACAATGCGGGACATTCTTCTGATCACTTTGGGTGAGAGCATGACGTTACTCAGTTTGCTTCATACTCTAACATATGACATATACATGGATCATTCAATGCATCTTTGGATAATGTTTCTATACTCAAGTGTTGGTAGGTAGCTAAGGAGGATCTCAAGTGAAAAGTTGTCATGCATGAAGAGCTTGAGGCTCTCGATAAAAACTGAACATGGGAGATATTGCCACTACTAGTAGGAAAAGAGCAACTGAGTGTAAGAGGATATTCACTGTGAAAAAAAAAAAAAAAAACCAAACCGAAAGGTGGAGTGTTACAATGAACAATTGGTGGTGAAAGGGTACAGACAGACGTTGGCATTGACTATGACAAAATCTTTGCACCAGTAGCAAAAATAAGAATAATGAGGACACTGGTTTCTCTGGCAGAGAATGGTTAGTGAAGGTTACACCAACTCAATGTGAAGAGTATGTTTCTTCATGGTGAGTTACTGAAGGTGTACATGGAGACACCGCCAGGATTCGGTACATACCAAATAGTGGGCAAGGTGTGCATGTTTAAGAAGTGACTTTATGGCTTGAAGCTGTCTCCTCGAGTCTGGTTTGACAAGTTTAAAAAAACTATGGTGAGCATGAGATATCAGCAGATCAATGCCGGTCATACAATTTTTTTTCGACAATATGGATGTCAAATTACTAAATTTGTTGTGTATGTTGTTTAAATGATTGTCACGGATGATGATGAGGCAGAAATCGTTCAGCTAAAGGTAAGATTTATCAAAGAATTTAAGGTGAAAGACCTTGGACAATTCAAATACTTTCTTGGGATTAAGGTGACCCCTAGACCAAAGAGGATGATCTTGTCTCAAAAGAAGTATGTATTGAATCTCCTCACAGAAACAAGCATGTTAAGATGCAAGCCTATAATACGTCGAATTAAGTGCAGAGACATGAGTTTGTTGATCACAAGAGGTAGTGAGCGTGGTAAGCCGCTACATGCATGATCAAAAGAAATGTCATATGGACCTGATGTACTTGAAGAGTGCACCAAGGAACGGTTTGATCTTCAGGAAGAATAGACATGTAGACATTGAGGGATTTTGTGAATCTTGAATGAGCGGTTTGTGTGGATGGCAGGAGGTCCACATCAGGATAGTGCATGTTTGTAGGGGGCAACTTGCTCTCTTGGAGTAGCGAAAAAACAGTCAGCAATAGCAAGGTCAAAAATAGAGGCAAAGTATCGAGCCATGACCTTAGAAGTTGCTGAAATGATGTGGCTGAGAACCCTATTGGTAGAGCTCAATGTGGGCCAAAGAGCTCAAATGAAGTTGTAGTGCGACAACAAGTCAACAATTAACATTGCTGACAACCTGATGGAGCACGATATAACCAAACATGTTGATATTGATAGGTTCTTCATCAAGCAAATGTTGAATAACATACTACTAGAGCTAACTCATGTAACAACTAGGGAGTAATTAGCTGACTACCTCACAAAAGGACTAAGCCCATCTTGTCGAGGATATGTGACAAGATGGGCGTAGTGGATAAGTTTTGCCCATTTTGAGGGAGAGTATTGGGATTTGTATCTACTTTAGGGTCCTATTGGTAAAAAGAAAATATAGAAGAAGCTTAGGGTTTATCTGTAAATCGTTGTAATGCTCAATATAAGCCCATGTCATGAATGAATAGAAGAAATTTTTGGAGCAATTATTTCTTATTGTGCCAAACTGCTTGAGTTTATTTCATCTTCTCTTTAATAATACTACTTCCACCATCCCTCTAACAGCATCATTTCTCATTCAATCAATCTTGAGTTTTTGACATATTCATCTTAAGATTCTCAATTTTCTCATGTAATTATCAATATCTTTTTTTAAGTAATTTGGAAATTTATACGACACATTTCAAACCAGTGAGAAGAATAGCAGATAGACACAGGTTCGTTCGTCGGAATAGCATACCATATGTAAGGAACTAAAAAGAAAAAGCAATGGAGGCTGTACCTGAAAGAGAACAAAATTTTGCTGAGTATGTAGCAGGGTTTAAGTTTACTGATGCTGGGCATGGAACGTACAGAGCAGTGAAACTTCATTGCACTGAGTAAAAAGGCTTGATAGGCATTCAATGCCACCGTTGTTAGAGAGTTGATGTTGGAGTCATAAAGTAAGGGATAGCATTTAGGACGAATGTAATCACATAATTTCTTCTCTAGAGTACTTCCAGCCTTAGCACATGCATGAATAGTAATAGTTGAACTCAAATGAATGCCCCAATACCTGCTTAAGAAAAATAAAAAGGTTTCTCTATGGGGTGGACCATATAAGCTACAATGTATAGTCTTTTTTCTCTTTGGTGTGACGAGTAATCTTCATAACAAATAAATATTAGAGTAAGGCGTGATATTGAAAGTTATTTTATTGCATTAGGTATGAAATTCTTTAAAAGAATAAGGACTAACTAATTCAATCGATACTTAAAAAGTATATTAAAAATTTACCTGGTGTAATCTGCTTGGATTTCAAGATTATTGCAGTTGATAAGCAAGCCACTCCAGGGAATAAATTGCATGCCATCTGCTCCAGTATAAAACCTTTTGTTGAGAGAAGGCTCTTCAATATCGAAATTAAGACCAAATTTCTCAAAATTCATATAGCAATTAAAAGCTCGAAAACCTCTCTGCATTCGCGAGAAGAAACTAGCAGCCTGCTGTTGTGAGGTAGAAATGAAAAGAAAATCATCTATAAATCTCAACAATAGATTTTGTGGTTTATCAATGTTAAGCCAATTTGAGTAAGATCCTGCCACATAATTATTCGTGAAATATTTTCCTTCATCCACAGAATTGATATAGGATACATTCAAATTGGATGCTAGGGGTTTTGCAGATAAAAAAGATTTGTTACTGCTGCTTTGACACCTTTGATTTTCTGGCAATTGGAGGCTTCTGCGATCTTCATTGGATCGGAAACCGAGTTTTGTTTTGTCAGATCTTGAACTAATCTGACATGCTTTTTCAAGGAAGGGTAAAATGACATTTTTCTCAAGATGTCCATAGTAAAACGAACAAAGAAGTGAAGATAATATACTTCCCTGGGAGATCCCAACCTCTTGTAAATAATAATCAGGACCAATTTGCAATATGTTATGTTTCAGATGTTCAGCTAAAACACGTTGCAACATCTGGTTACTGAATTCAATACCAGTACCCTGTAAAAACAAAATTTAAGCTTCAAGTTCAGGAATTAGTTTTCCTCTTTAGGTCTTTTTGCAGTCTGTGTAAATAAATACCAAACTTTTTTATTGAACAAAGCCTATCCTTCCCATTTAATAAAAAGAAAGAGAAATTATAAATAACGATATAAAATTAGAGCAACAAAGTGAAACTAATTAGAAACAATCACTCCAATAGTCTTAGATAAATTATTTTGTAAGAAATTCAAGATATAAATTCCTAAATCATACTCATTTTTTACACCAACAGTTGTCTTTAATTTTAAATTTCACAACCTCAAACAACCGAACTATTGACTCCTGTTTAATATAGTCCGTGCCTAAAATGACCACCCACCATAGTAGGCAGACCATTGAGTCAACTCCAACCCAAAAAGCTACAAATGCTAATTTCAAAAAAAATGCCGCAACTCTATGGATATGAGATTCTTTGAATGACAACCATTTTTTCACAAATATGATATTACAGGGGAGATCTTACCAAAGGAATATTATCTTTGGAATTTTATTCCTAAAATTCATTACTAATTGATATAGATGACCTTCTGGTGGGATTAATGTTTAAAAAAGTTTGTAGATAGTTAGTTTATTGGGTGAGGACATGATCATAAGTTTTCAACCGAATAGTCAGGCCTACAGAGGGATATGATGGCTGGAAGACCAATACTACTCAAGGTTAGGCAAATGTAGGTCAATTTAAAAGATCTCTTCTCGGAATGAAAAAAATAACAAAAGCTCAAGTAAAAACATTAATTTATGTTCTAGAGTGATTTGAGTTTTAACTTTTAAGGCTTTATGTAGGTGCGGAGAATAATAAAGGTGGTCGTCCACTTAAAAGAGGAGTTTAATGGTTCTGTGGGCTTGAATGGTGTATGGCTAGTTTAGAGAGGCGATTGAGATGTAAAGTGAGATTTGACCATAATTTAGAGCAAAAATTTTGGAAATGTGAAAAGATTTAATTCTTTCTATATTTACCTCTCTCATATGGGCCAGCCCCCACCATTTAATTGGGATATCTTAGGAAACCTTTGATAAGTTTATTCCCTTTCTATTTTTTATTCAGAATTATTTTCTTTCCTAATTTAGGTGAGATATATTTGGTAAGCTTGTAAATCAGGAGGGATTGGTTTCTCAATATATATATATATAAGTGAGATATATTCTTAGGAAACCTTTGATAAGTTTATTCCCTTTCTATTTTTTATTCAGAATTATTTTCTTTCCTAATTTAAGTGAGATATATTTGGTAAGCTTGTAAATCAGGAGGGATTGGTTTCTCAATATATATATATATATTGGAAAAGAGCAACGGAGGCTCTCTACGCGTTAATTAAAAAAAAAGGTACAAAAATTGGAGGGGGGGGATCTTCGTCTATAAAAGCAAAATTTGCAGCACACCTCTAGGGGTTCCTCTCCCCACAGTACAACGCACACTAAAAGAAATCTAAAAAAATACAGGTATGCCCCAAACGAAAGAACAAAAACCCAAAAATAAGTAAACATGTGCTCCTGTAATACTAAACATGTAAAGAGAAAAAGGATGTACAAAAAATGTCTTCAGTCGAGTAATAATTCTCCAAAAACACTCCCACGAGCAAACAAAAGACCTTTGAGACTCTGGAGCATAGACCAAAGAGATTCAAAAACAGTAGCAGCCAGCGGAAGCCGTGAGCACAGAAACAGAGCAGAAAGCAGAAACCAGAAACCAAAAGCAGGGAGACACAACCAAGCTTGCTGCAAAACCAAAGAAACCTACCACGCAAACTAGGAGACTTGCAAGAGGAATACAAAAAACTGTCCCTCAATGGTCAAGCCAAGAAGCACAAGAATCTAAAAACGAAAATATGGCAGATTCAAATTATCCCCATTTAGGAGACGTCTGAGAGGAGCAGGAGGATGAATGCAATCGTAACAGACCTCCCCTACGCGTTTGGCTAACCAATCAGTAGGGGAGTTGCTCTCTCTATGAATGAATTTTCAATTTACATCTAATTGTCTTTCTGCCATTAAGGCTAAAATATGTTTAAAAGTGCAAATTATATCCCAGTGGGGAGGTGAGATACCCAAAAGAATATCATAGAACATTTTAGAATCGGTTTCCACCTCAATTTTATGAAAATTGAAAACACTAGCCACCATTAATGCCAGAAAAACACCTAGCATTCTGTGGCTAAGGATTGTCAGCGGCAACGAGAGAGGTGAACGAACAGAGACACCTACCCTCATAAGTTCTAAAAATGTCCCCAACCGCAACATAGACAAGATTCCAACAGCCATCCACATTAACTTTAACATAACCCAATGAAGGAGAAGCCAACCTAATCAGTCGGGGGGGTCTTAAAGTAGAAACATCAATAGGACCAGCCCTTAGGGCCTTAGTGTAACAAGCCATCACATAAGAGACAATCATAGAATCAGTGGGGGGAGAAGAGTTGTATTTAAAACTGTTTCTCGAGGTCCAAATAAACCAAAGGACCAATAAAGGAAGGGGAAACCCCCCACCCTTATCATCAAAATCCTTCCATTGCAACAAATAGTTGCTTAAAATGCCCCTATGCAGCCATGAAATATCAAAATGTATGCCCAGTATATTCCAGACATTTAAAAAGAAAGCACATTAAAAAAATATGTAAATCTTCTTAATCTGATGAGCCATTCACTTATCTTTAGGCAATTTTCCAGATTTCATATATTCGATGAACGGTCCACGCCAATCATTAGCATCTTCTGTAACTGCAGCCACTGTCTCTTCCACTTAAAGCTTCCGTAGAATATCGATGTCGATTTTAGAAAGTATTTGCCATCCTTTTCACAGTGATATCAATTGAATTTTCTGGTGGGCATGCTAACCCTTTCGCAAGTTTTGCTAAAGCGTATGCATGAGCGTTATCTCTTCTCGGTATCTGATATATTGTTACATTGGGGATTTGCTCCAATAATATCAATGTATAATTAAAGTACTATTCCAATTTTGACTTCAGAATCTTGTATTGCACAGCCACTTGCTAGATAATGAGCTGTGACTCGCTAAATATCTCGATGTCCGCTATTCCCATTGATATTGTTAACTCTAGCCCGACGATTAGAGCCTCATATTTAGCTTCATTATTCGTACAATACTCTGTTAAATGGTAGGAGTACCTTAGCAACCCTCGATCTAGTGTTATGAATATCAGACCAACTTCTGCTTTGCCAGGTACACTGTCCCTGAATCTTTATCCTTTTTGCGATGATGAAGCTCCATCAAAGTACATTTTCCAACTTTGAGAATTGGAAGGTTGTACATTCATTATTTGCTCGTCTGGTAGATCAACGTTGAGAGGTGAATCGGCTGGCAACGGGTGCGCTGCGAGAAAATCTGCTAAAATTTGTCCCTAAACGGCGCGAAGAGGTACAAAAGTTATGTCGAATTGCAATAGAATCATTGACCATCTTGCTAACATTCCAGATAGTGTTTGCCGAGTCATTAAGTATTGCAATAGATTAACCCTTGAAATTAGGTGGACCTTATGAGCGAGCATGTAATGCCTATGCTTTTGAGTGGCAAAGATTAAAGCTAGACAATGCTTCTCGATAGGTGGATACTTTGCTTCCGCCGGAATCAGACAACGACTCAGGTAGTAAAGGGTATTTTCTTTACCTTCACCATTAACCTGTGCTAACAGGGCACCAAGAGAGTCGTCCAAAGCTGCAGTATAAAGTATCAAAGGTCTACCCGAAATCGGGGCTGCCAACACAGGTAGCGTCATTAAATATTGCTTAATTTCTTCAAAAGCCCTTTGGCATTTATCATCCCTGACATATTTAGCATCTTTTTTTACTAGTGTCGAAAAGAGTTTACACATTCTTGACAGATTTGAAATAAAGCGCCTTAAATATGTCAATTTCCCTTGAAAATATCATAACTGCTTTAAACTCTTAGAGGGTGGCATTTCTAATATCGCATTAATCTTTTCTGGATCGATTTCAATCCCCTGAGGATGAACAACAAATCCAATGAACTTCCCAGAAATGACACCAAAGGCGCACTTTAGGAGATTCATCTTGAGATTAAATCATCGCAATCGCTCGAAGACAATCCTCAAATCATACAAATGATCCTCCTTTTATTTACTTTTAATGACTAAATCATCCACATAACATTCGACTTGATTGTGAATGAGGTCATAAAAAATTCTTATCATGGCTCGCTGGTAGGATGCTCCGGCGTTTTTCAATTCGAATGACATTACAATGTAGCTGTAAATGTTGCATCTTCCGATGCCATCTTAATTTAGTTATACCCGGATGATCCATCCATAAATGAGAAAATTGCATGTGATGATGCAATGTCTACCATTAGCTCTGAAATTGGTAATGGGAACTCATCCTTCGGGCACGCTTTATTTAAGTTTCTAAAATCTACGCAGATCCGGATCTGACAATTTTTTTTTTTGACTGGCATTATGTTGGTTAACCATGTTGGATATTGTTCTTCTCGTACAAAGTTAGCTTCTATTACTTTCTTAACCTCAGCGGTAACCTACTGCTCAATTTTAAGGCGCATCCTCCTGGGAGCTTGTTTTACTAGAGCCATTGAGGGGTCTATTCCGAGTTTATGAACTGCAACCTCTAGCGCTAGACCTGACATCCCATCATAGCTCCAAGTAAAACAATCCTTGAAGTCTACCAACAACTTCATTAAATGTGTGGATTCTTCATTACTGAGCAAAGAACTTCTGAAGATAGGTCTAGGATATTCCTTGACCCAAGATTTATTTCTCTTAATTCATCAACAGTCAACTTAATTTCTTCTTCAAATTCTGGAGGGGCATCTTTATTCTTAGATTCCTCATGATCATCTTTTTCTTCAAAGCAACATTCATTGGGATTATTAGTAAAAACCAAGCAAAATTTGTATCACTGACCGGCCTTACCGTGCCGAAACCAATGTCTTCTTTTGATTTAGAATCTCGATTTCTAGTATTCCACAATTCCTTGAAGAGTTTCAACATGTCGTTTGACAATTTATCTGATACTAAGCCACGTTGAGTTAGCTATTTAACACACGGAGAGTAGTAATTAAAAGGTAATTTCATGAAAGTGGCTGCAAGTCCCCTTTTATGCATCGCCCTTGTCTTTCTTTAAAATATTTTATGCACTGGTGCAATGACGAAAGGACCATCTTATATTCTTGAATCCAAGATCGACCCAGCAGGGCATTGAAAGAAGTTTTTGAGTCAATGATATGATCGGAATTCATGAAGATGCTGCTTAATGCACACCCGTAAAGAAGACAGTTTTCTCTAGAAATGACGTACCAAATAAAGGTGAAGATCTAAAAATATTACAAGAGCCGGATAGTTAGGTGTTAGTTCAATGATCTTCCACCATTTCTCCAAAACGAGAAGATGGAAACTCTTTTAGTCCTCGCATCTGAGATCAATGTCAGGGACGGGGACGAGGACGAGGACGAGGAAGAGTTGCGAGGGTTATTGAACGAAGGAATCTGACTATCAATATTGAGTTAGGAGAAAGTTCAGAAGAAGAAGAGACCAAAAAAGAATGCAATGATGATACGCCAGAAGACACCGCGTTTTGAAATTTCTTTGGAAGAAGAAGATGAAAAAGATAAATATAAGTCAATGTATGATAGAAATAACCACTCTGTGCAGACCATGGCTTTAACCCCTATTAATTCTCATAATATTGAGGGCTTGAAGGTTAAGGAAGTGCGTGGTAGGGGATTAAAACCAATAAAGTTCTATCGTGATTCTTCTACTTCTGATCTTAAAATTGATGTAAATTTGGAAGAAATTTCAAATGAGTTAATGGAATTACTTTATGATTACTACTCTCTGTGTGTTAAAAAATTTGTTCAACATGTCTTAGTACTAGATAAATTGTCAAAAGACAGGTTGCAACTCTTCGAGGAATTGTGCAATACTACAAATCGAGATTCTGAATCAAAAGAAGACCTTTGTTTCGGCACGGTAGGACCGGTCAGTGATACAGAATTTTGTTTGGTTGTTTCTAGTAATTCCAATGAATGTTTCTTTAAAGAAAAAGATTATCCTGAGGAATCTAGAATAGAAGATGCCTCTCCAGAATTTGAAGAAGAAATTAAGCCGACTTTTGATGAATTAAGAGAAATAAATCTAGGGACCGAGGTAGATCCTAGACCTACCTTCAGAATTTCTTTGCTCAGTAATGAAGAATCCACACATTTAATCAAGTTATTGGTAGAATTCAATGATTGTTTTGCTTGGAGCTATGATGAGATGTCAGGTCTAGTGCCAGAGGTTGCAGTTCATAAACTCAAAATAGACCCCTCCTTGGCTCTAGTAAAACAAGCTTCCAGGAGGATGCGCCTTAAAATTGAGCAGCAGATTACCGCTGAGGTTAAGAAATTAATTGAAGCTAACTTTGTATGAGAAGAACAATATCCAACATGGTTAGCCAATATGTGCCAGTCAGAAAAAAAAAATGGTCAGATTCGAAACTGCGTAGATTTCAGAGACTTAAATAAAGCATGCCCGAAAGATGAGTTCTCATTACCAATTCCAGAGCTAATGGTAGACATTGCATCATCACATGCAATTTTCTCATTTATGGATGAAGCATCCGGGTATAACCAAATCAAGATGGCATCGGAAGATGCAACATTTATAGCTTTCAGAACTCCAATTGAGATTTACTGCTACACCGTAATGTCATTGGGATTGAAGAACGCTGGAGCAACCTACCAGCGAGCCATGACGAGAATTTTTTATGACCTCATTCACAATCAAGTCGAATGTTATGTGGATGATTTGATGATTAAAAATAAACAAAAGGACGATCATTTGTATGATTTGATGATTGTCTTTGAGCGATTGCGACGATTTAATCTCAAGACAAATCAAATTTTATTTTTCAAAAAATTTTTATACTTTTATAATTTTATGCTTTAGCTTACACATTGGATCTAAGCGGCTGTTATCTTCTTCATCGTCTCTTCACCTTCTTTACGTGGCACGACAGCCGTTCAACTCTCCAATTGAAAGCATGCTGGCCGATGCTCCTACTCGAGGCTACACGCTCTCCCCCTTCATTGTGACTCTTCCTTTCCTCTCTTTGGTTGGTTGGCTAGGGCGGAAAACAGGTGGCATTCTTTTTTGCTTTTCTCTGTCAATTGGCTTCCGGTAGAGTTAAGTTTTTTTTTTTTTGGTGGGGTTAAAAAAATTCTGAGAGAGAAGGGAGAGGACTTTTGAGAGAGGAAGGCTTTTTTTTGAGAAATTTGGTACTTTCTCTCTTTCTTCTTCACTGTTGGGAAGGCTATCTCTTTCTGTTTTACTGTTCGAAAGGAGTTCTTCCCCTCTGTTGGTCGATACTCTTGTGGTTAGAGCTTGTCGAGTCGGGAGCTAGAAACCGTGAGGGGCTATTTGAGCGAGGTTTTCAGAAAGGATTTCTGTGGGGGTGTTTTCTTCAATTTATTTTTAGTGTTTTGCTTTAAATATGCACTAAACAGGTATTCTTCTTCTTCTCCTCTGTTCTGTTGTCTTGCTAGAAACATGTTGTTGGAGATGTTAAAATAAGGAAAAATGCATGCATAAAGCTCTGATTTTGTCTTGTTTAGTGACTCATGATAACAAGCGTTGAATGTCTCTATGGAGGCTGATTTGGGATTTTTTTTTTTATGATAGTTGGATTAGTAGCTTAGGGAAGCATGTTTTGAATTATTTCATATGCAAGTCTTTCCTATACTTCTATTCTTCCTATGTCTATCTGCTAAGAGATTTGGCTTTTCTTTTCTCTTCAGTTCATTGTCAAAAAAAAAAAAAAAAAAAAGATAATCTCTGAGGAAAAGAAGTGTTGTGCATGTGTATTTGTTGCCTGAATCATTTGAGAAGCAATGGTTATACGTTCTAAAATGATACATGCGCATTTGAATGCATCCTGGAGGTATCATCAATTTTACATAAAACTTAGGAGCAGTTTTAGCCCCTTTGGATTAGAGTTTATGCCGGAAATGTGTTTCTATTAAGTTTGTTGCTCCCTGCGAGAGTTCTGTTTTGATTATGGCACTTGCTGGAGCTCGATTTTGGATGCTTGTTCTATGTTGATGTTCAGTTTTGTTTTGTTATTCTCTGTTGGAGCTTAGCTTTAATTATAGCCCCTTGCTGGGGCTCGGTCTTAGATTCCTGCCCCTTGTTGGGGATCAGTTTTGATTAAAGCCTCATTCTGGAACTCAACTTTGTTTTCCTGTTTCTTAATGGGGGTTCAGTTTTAGCTCTTTTAAAATACGTTTAAATATTGGAAAAGTTTTCATGTTCCTTAATGAACTTAGTTATGTTTTTGCTATTCCCTGATGGAGCTCGGTTTGTTGGGGTTTGGTTTTGTTTCTCTGGCTCCTTGCCCAAGACCAAATGCACCTGTTCTGGATTTTGGTCTTGTCCTTTTTGCTGGAATCAAATGTATTTATTCTAGATTTTTGGTCTCGTTGTTTTGTTGGATTCAGGTGTACTTATGTTGGACTGATACTTTTTCCTTACTACTTGGGCTTGGGTGTGTTTTTGCAGCTCCCTGTTCCATTTCTTTTGCCGAGTTCATTGTGCCCAAGTAATTGTCTGGGTTGCCACTCTTAATTGGGTTCAATTTGTGTGGAAGATATCTAAATAGCGCTCCTCTTTGTAATGTTATTTATAATCAAGTTTGTCATCCCAAAAGATTGGTAATTTCGACATTCATTGCCATGGTGGGACGTTTAGAACAATTTGGGCGACTCATTACTACATTTCGCTTGATAAAAATGAAGTTGGCTTGGAGGATTTATAATAGCTTCATTCTCTTACATACTTGAGGAGGCATAATTTGTAATTGCGTTGGCTACTCCCTTGTTGATCCTGCGGGTGAGATTGTGTTATGGCTTAATTGATTTTCTTCTTAGCTCTTACCCGTGAGTTTGCTAATATGGTGATTGTTTCCTCGCTACCCTCATTGGTGGGTTGGTGTTGCGATTTTAGTTGGCTTTCTCTCTAACCCTTACCCGAGAGCGTATATTTGGTTTCCTTCATGTGATGTTGGGTGTATATCTCATCGTAGATTTTTTTATGAAGGATGAAATTAAATGATTTTTGACGTTGGTATGATTTTCTGGAAGACTAGAAGGTTACCTCCTCTATTGGTTAGCACCCCGCCTTTATTTTTGATGAAATATGAAAGGCTCTTGAAACTTTATTTTGGAAAATCATGAAGTTGATATAGGTTGGATTTATGAAATGATTTGAAAGCTTGTGAAAGTGTTTGAAAAGATAATATGAAGGCTTGATAAATATAAATATCACATTTAGGTTCAGATTTGGACATAAAAATTCATATGAGTGATGGAGTTATGGGTTTAGTGATATATTAATCTTGAGCCCATTCTAATATATTTGAAGCAAAGACTTGAAAGAGATACCCTTCATGGGTTGATCCAATTAGTAAAATTTGAGAAGGTGATATCCTTCTTGGATTGATTCAAGGATCTTTGACTCTATTTTTAGATCTTTTTGATATGACTTTTAGGATTGCTCCACCCTTATTCCTTCGATCTTTTGGGTGGATCAGTTCTTCCTCTCTCCCATCCCCATTTTTATTTTTTTCTTTCCTTGTTTCTTGGTTCAATTTTCTGTGCTTATGTTTGATACACAAGTGCTCATGTATACCATTTTGCTATATGTGAAACCATCAAGCAAGGTCGCAAGTAGGTCGGTTTTGTTTTGAGGCGTAGGGCGATGATGACAAATGCACGCCGGCGGTAGAGCAAAATGATATCTCATCCTACAACACCAGGACTCAATTCTGGGACCTAATAAACTGCATGATGAAAGTATCATTCATCGACATAAGACTAGAGGGGAACCCGTACCTTCTTAGATTGTTAGTAGTCCTAGGCTCGATGACGTGATCGACATGTGGACAACTATACTTTTTCAAAATTAATATAACAAGTTGATTAGAAGAGATACGATATTTAAAAAAAATATACATTTTTCCATTACAAAATTAAAAAAACTTTTCTTTTATATGCCTGAAATATATATGCATGTTAAAATATAAATTTTAAAATGTGTTACAAATTAGTTGTCCACTTGTTGATTATCGATTTTGGGCTAAGGAGTACCCTCCTGAGTTAGGTTCAGTAGAATATCCTTCTAGTGAAGTGACGGGCTTTATACATTCGGGTTACCGAGTAGCCTTCGACGTCCCTCTAGTACAAATATATATATTTGAGCTCAGCCCCGACCCGAGTGCTTGCGGTCATCCTTTTTTCGATTTTTCGTATGTTTTCTTGGAATTTTTGGACAAAACACCCGTGGTCATTTCTCCAAATTTTGATAGTTTTATTTAAATTATTACTCGTCAATTTTCCCGAATCTTCCGTCATGGATTTATTTGTCGATTTTCTCAAAGTTTCCGAGCAACGTTTCTTTTATTTATACAATGAATAATTGTTAGCTTAAAAGAGTAGCAGACTTCCCAAATTTAAAGGTGTGATTTACATTGCAAAATTTTTTTATTATTTCCTAGCATGTTTTACTTTCCCAGCATGTTATACTTTTTTTCCTAATAAGTTATACTATTCTTTCAGCATGTTATACTGTTCTTTCTCTTTATTGTACATTATAATGTTCTTTTCTTTTATAATGCATGTTTAGTTATTTTGATACACATTATATCTTAGTATAGGAAAACCTAGTGGTTACATAGGATTGACGTCAAACCTAAAAATGCTACAACGAAAAACTTGGAGCAAACAGCGTGGGCAGCTCGACGAGGACATTCAGAAGAGCGACTTCAAAGTGGATTATCAACATCAAAAACACATTCACATCACATAAACACTTTCCTTAGTTTAAATAACAGCCTATAGGATTTTGAGGTGGTTTGTCTAGCGCAGCGTAAACCCTCACATATCACCTTTTAGGTTGTTGCACAACTCTGTTGTGTAATTAAAAGTCATAACACCTAGGATTTTGAGGTTACTATACGACACTGTGTAAATCCTCTAATCTTTTAGACTATGTACACGATCAGATATCGTACGAATATAATAACTAAATTCTAAAATAAATTGAAGGATTCAACATTAAATAACATCATTTCAAAGATATAAACCCAAATAATGGGATAGGTGGGAGGTCACCAGGGTCCTCCCTGAATCCGTGATATCCCCAACTATTTGCTCCTTTAGATTCTTTAAAATAACAGTTCTTATTTTGAGTCACTCCCACTTGATTTTCTCACGTCCAATCTTGGAAACATAAACTTTGAAATCTGGAAAGTAAAACCAGTGATCTTAATCGAGAGTTTTCTTAAGTGACCTCAGTCATTTAAGATGTAATTAACTATAGGGGCTTGTCTTTATAGAAAACTTGGAACCCAGGTAAAATAAACCCTATCTAATCCTTATATTAAGTAGGGGAAATTGTCGGAAAAAAAAACAGTTTCGCAAACCAAACAGATGTCATATATTTCTTAGTTTATTTGATCGAGACTCATCCTCAAGTCTTGTGTTTATTTTTCGAGATAGATACGGAGTTTGAGGTATAGTGCTCTTTCATTTAAACTATGAAAAATATGGGGTCGGTTTAATCTCATATTTTTCTAAACTTAATGTAAATTAAATGTCCTTCTGAAGCGGGCAACGAGATTTCGATTGCGGCGGCCGATAACTTCTAACGGGCAACTCCTTAACTAAAAATAGTTCTGACAACATATCATACTAAAAAATTATTAGGAAAAATGTGAAGCTCTCTTAGAATATTACTCTTTCCTATGTTTCATGTTTCACAATTGTACTGCAATTTGATTTTAATCAGTAAAATTACACTTGATATGAAATGTATAAATAAATTCCTTACAAACTCTTGTGAATACAACGCAAAAAATATCTCTCAAAACACACAACCGATCTCATCTTCATATACCCCTCAAATTTAAGTTTGTTGATTCTATGACTATCCAAAAGTAGGTTATGTTATGACATTTTTGTTTGGGTCATCCTAATTTCATTTATATTGCTAATTTGTATCTAGATTTGTTTATCAACAAAAAACTTGATTTTTATCAATGTGGTATTTGCCAACATGCAAAACACACTAAAAATAATTATCATATGATTCAGTATAAACCCTCACATCTTTTTTTCACTATCCACGATAATATTTGAAGACATTCAAAGGTGGAAACCCTAAGCGATACTAAATGATTTGTCTCATTTATTGATTAACATACCAGAACTACCTTGGTCTTCTTAATGAAGGAAAAATCTGAAACAACCAAAAACAAAATCATTTATCCACTATCATACAAAAACTTTTCTTGACACGATTCAAACACAATTCCAATGCAAAATTCAAATCCCCAAAACCAATAATTTAAATGAATATTTGGAATTTCTAATCGGATACTTCAAAACACCACTTAGTATTTTGATAATTACCAATCCACACATGCTTTCTCTCCCACAATGCTGCTTAAAATTTTTGAATGCGCATCTTTTGTTCACATTTATTCCTCAGTCTGAACCAAACTATTAAGAAATATATCTTTGGTTGTCTCCAACAAAAAAATGTATAAGTATTACTCATTACCAAAAAATACGGCAACTCTAGGAACGTCACATTTTTTGAAAAGTAAACATAGTATCCCAAATTTGATGTTCAACAGAGAAATACAAATGACCATAAATTTTGGGCTGCAATTGATCACACCTACACATCAAACCCACATACTCCAACACTTTTACCTGATTCTCGTACTTTTATTGAGTACATTACACCAACCAAATCTAAAGTTCACAAAAAAAGAACTTCATGTGTACACTAGGAGAACTAAAAATCTTGAGCATGTCAAAGACAACATATAAAGATAAAACTAATTGAACACAAAAACCGAACCCACATTTAGCTAAAATTTTGAGTAAAAAGTCTAGTACCCAGAAGTTATCTCCTTCCTCTTCTGGTGTTGAAGAAGAGGAAAGAGGTTCTAGATACCCAATTCAGGAGTATATAACTTATAAAAAGCAATCCTCATCATAAATTTAACTGAATAAGAAATATGAGGGCGGGTCATAGTGACAATTTAGTTTTCCCACTAACTTCCTACATCGTACAAGATCATTAAAAGGTTCTCCATCATTAATTAGTTGATTAGTAAGCATTGAAATATTGCATGTTTTGACCCGTAATCTTCCATTCAGTAAGATAGAAAGAAACCCTTCTCACTTCTTGATAAATTAATCCACAAGAAGTATTTCAAAAAACTCAGAGCTTTATTGTTAAACTGATTTTGCATAAATAACTATAGTAATAATATTCTTGGCACATATCTTTAGTAGTAAAAATGTCATAAATATACACCACCAATAGAAATGATCTCAGAAGCAAAATGTTGTATCAGTGTATCATTTTTTTCCTTTTTACATCTCGGAATCGTTTACTACTAGGCTAAATTTTCCAAACCGTAGCCAAAATCTTTGCTTCAATCCATATAATGACTTCTAACAATGACACATTTTCCAAAATCTTTGCTTCAATCTATATAATTACTTCTAACGATGACACATTTTCTAAACCATAGCCAAAATCTTAATTTATCAAGTTTTATTTCCAATTAAGACATCCATTTTATCAAGCAACACTGCCCACAAAACACAATGAAATGGGGCTTGCTGAACAGATCTCGAGATCTCAACAGAGTCGAGAGAAGCAATAAAAGTGCAAGAAGTAGAAATAACTGGTTATAGTTACCACAAGATAAAATCGAATATGTGCCTAGAAAGAGGATCCACTGACGAAGATAATACTAGTGCAAGACTAGGATCAAGAGAATGAGGTATATAAAGTAAAGCATTAGTAATTGGTGGTCTAGGCCGAGTCACAGGTGGAGGTGGAGCTGAAAGAAGATTTGAACTGACGATGTGACATTAACTCATCAAAATCTTGAGAAGATTTATGCATTAATGAGTCACCAAAAAATGGGGTCTTTTCATGAAAGATGACATCAGTAGAAACCATGATCATGCTTAGGAGGGGAAAAAAATTGATACCATTTTTGCAAAAAGATGTATCCGAGAAATACACCTTAAAGACTTAGGGTATAGTTTAGAAATATGTGGATGAGTATCACGAAGAAAACAAGTAAACCCAAATAAAATAAAGCCAATTAATATGAGAAAAATTATCCACAAAAGTGACAATGTCAAAAGCCATTAAATAAAACAGAACAAAGTCCCATGCATGCATTAATGCTTACCTCTTCAAAGAGAAATAAGTACAACAAGGCCACTAGGAGGATGATTCACTGACAAAGATACTAGTGCAGGACTAGGATCAAGAGAACGAGGTGTATAGAGTAAGTATTAGTTATGGGTGGTCTGAGCCGAGCCACTGGAGGTGGAGCTAAAACAGGATTTGAACTAATGAAGTGATGCATTGACTCATCAGAATCTTGGGAAGATTTATGCACTGATGAGTCACCAAAAAATGGGGTCTTTTCATGAAAGAAGACATCAGTGGAAACCATAATCATGTTTAGGATAGGGGAAAAATATTGATACCTTTTTTTACAAATAAAAGAATCCTACAAAGAAATTTTTAAGACTTAAGGTCTAGTTTAGAAATATGTGGACGGGTATCACCAACAAATAAGTAAACAAAAATAAAGTAAAGCTAAGTTATATGAGAAGAATTATACACAAAAGTGACAATATTGAAATTCATTAGATAAAACAGAACAAAATCCTATACATCAGAATGAACTAGCTAAAATTATGACTAATTTTTTATTAATTCTGAGAACAAATGAGAAATAATCGTATTTAATAAATTGACACGGCTCAAAATCTAAAGATGACTATCGTATTTATAAATTAACAGAGATAAAGTGGTAGAATAGGCTATGGGTTGAGGTAGTTCATTATCCACCCGCTAATTCTCATCCTTTACGAACAATAAGATGCAGCAATTAAGAGAATGTGTAATCTTACTAACATAAATCAGATTAAAAGAGAATTACGATAAACTAAGGACATATGTTAAAGGTAATGCAACCGAAATATAAATGGTGTCAAACCAAAAACATTAGAGGTAGATTCACCAGTTAAATATGTTTATGAAAGATGGAAAAAAGTTTTAGATAACAAGTCATGTGATCCATGGCACAAAAATCAATGACCAATTGTGTGGAAGAGGGGAAAAAGTACGCTCCTTATATGACACGACAAGGTTCGTGTACTTATTTGATGAACTAGGTCAATTTGAAAACTCATAATAGTCATTTGTTCATTTTGAGTCTGCTTCAATCCAACATCGTGACTTAAGGGCAATAGTGCATTTAATTCTTCATAAACAGGTTTAAAGTGAATGTGACATGTATAAATGATTGATCCCATTCTTCAGCTTGGCAGAACTACTGTCATACTTGAAAGATTCCAGAAATTTTCTCCCATAAAATACAACACATTTTTAACACAATCACGAGTAGTACGACCAGATTGATCAAGCTCAATAAAGTTTCATATTTGTATCAACAGTTGAGCATCGACGCTCATCCACACATAATAGTTAGAATCAATCTCGACTGAAGGATGATCAAAGAGCCGACTCTCCTGAGAAATACTTCTTAAGTAGTGTCTCATAGTTTTATTCCAATAAAAATAATTGATCTCATTTAACTTTTTCATTTGTAATTTTAACCACTGACAAAACCAAACTTGTCACAACATGTTTTTTTTGTTCCACAACCATAATTATCACCAAATATTCAAAGATACTGAATCGGCACTAAAGGACAAGCTGAACGACGAGACGAGCACTTGACAAACGATTCAATGATAACCGAAGACAAAAAAAACAAAAGCTAATGAAGTCAAATGAAGTAGCTGAATGAAGCCGACTTAAGCAAATTAAGTGGCCAAGCATACATCAATCAGGATGAAGATGAAGCAAAACAAAGCAAACGATGCTTACACGATGAAGACCAAGCAAATAGTTACGATTAACCACAAACATGGTGGATGAAAACAAGTGACGTCTAAGTCCAATGATGTAGACGAAATTGAACAACGAACTATGCCCTAATCCCGTCATAGGATAAAGGAGAAGCAGGAATAGCTGAATGAAGGACGAAGTCGTGCGTGTCTATGAGAACACGAGAAGAGAAACTGCCTTTTTTTTTTCTTTTATTCACCAATTTAAAACATATGTTACATATTTATATACACTCCAATCTCTATAGATTATGAATATCACTAATAGAGGAAAGATCCTGAAATTAGATATCCTCTAATAACATTACGTATTTATTAGATTTACTATATCATGCTTCGCATTATACAATCATCAAATTTATTATTTTCCATAACAAATGTAAATAAGTACTAAAGTCATTACTATCTAAAAGGAATAGGATCATCTCTATGTGCTGATAATAATTTCATGACATGTCAACTTGTTCTGACTCACAAACTAGAGATGTAAACTCGAACTATACAAATAAAGAACAAGGGATCAGGATATATATATATATATTTATATATATATATTACCTTATCAATGAAGACGCAACCAGTTGAACTTAGCTGGATGGAAGCTTCAATTTTCAGTATCTCCTGCTTCCTGTAGCAATGCTGAGAACATAATTGATGTGCCATGGCCTTTATGGACTTCTTGTTGCAAAAAAGCCTGGAATAGTTTCTGAAGAAATAAGTACCGAGCGGGATAACATCATTCATTATGTCAAGTAACACATCCTGGTCAATAGAATCATATGCTTTCGCTACATCAGCAACAACGATGTACATCTTAGAAGAAAATGATGATCCCTTTCTGACACTATCAATAAAGTGATATAGACTTTGGTACATGTCGTTATAATCAAACACAGAAGCTCCTAATTTATCTGGATCTTCAGCCTTTATAATTTGGAGAACTACAAAAAGCTCTCGGAGAGCAGAATTAGCAGACTTAAACCAAATAAATCTGCCCTGCTGTTTCAATGCCTTCACATTAACTCTAGAATTTTTCTTTCCTGCAAACAGAAACTTTGACGGCGCTCTGAGATTTGCTAAAGGCCTTACATTCTTCTCTTTTGGGAGAAATCTAACCCTTGAAAATCCAAATGCGCTTCTCCCTAAGGTGATTCTCCTTTCATTTAACACTTTATCCAAAGATGCATGATCCAAAACACCGTAATTTGTATCTTTTAATCGACTGACGGTGCTCTTAAACAATTTGTTCCAAGTGGATTTTGGATAATAAAAGACATCAAGCTTTCTGGTCTCTCTTTCTGTAACATAAAAGTTGTTTCCTAGCAAGGGTACAACAACATGTGAAAAATACCAATATATCCAGGACCTGAATATATTGTTTTGCAGGGACCATTGTGCATCACATAGTACTTTACAAGGCTTCTTCCTCTTCCCATAAGTTTTATCATTTTTCCATAATCCACCACAAGGGCAATTAGTGAAGGAAATTTTCAATAGAAATGGGTAGTGGGACGATTTTAGCTTGTGCATGCATTGCTTCAACGAAAACCTTTCAAATCTGCGCAGCTTGACAAATTTTGAAATATTTTTCCTCAAGGCTCTCCATGTGACATAATCGCCAAGTAAATCATTGGGGACTAAGCTTCTGGTTATCGCCCAAACAAATGAGACTACTTGTTTATGTGAACAATAAGAATCAATTAAGTCACGCTGCAAGCACATTTAATTAAGCATTTACGATCAAAAACATTTATTAAACCACAGTTTCATTAGAAAGAATGATGTGCCAATACTTCAGCTGAATGGATGTTACTAAGAAAATCTTAAGGTACGCATCATATTCTACATAATATAGAATTTTATCATGAAGATTGATGAAAATTAATATAAGAAAAACCAACCAAGAAAGCAAAATCATGACCACAGTCGGTGAAAACCTTTTTTCCTGCATCCAATTTAATATTTGGCAATACGAAAATTGACACTTCTGCATACATCATAGTTACTTCAAATTGCAAACCACATTGGTATTATCAATATTATGAATTTATCGCAGCCACATGTATCAAGAGTTGATAAAATTTCAAGAAACAAACGAACTTGAGTTTCAAAATTTAGGAGGGGAAAGCAGTGTTAAAAAATCACTTTGTAGTTACGAGAATCCCAGAAACGATAAAAAACAGTGACTTTAGTAGGAAGAGACTAATCATACATTGATAAAAACTAATCTTTGATTGATAGAAAGCTGTTCTTTCACAAAAAAATAAAAGTGGATAAATATCAATCTGAAAAAATAAGTAATTCTGCAGGCAAAAGCAGAGTACATACATGCTTAAATAAATTATCTAAAAACTCTAACCTCTATTTCAGATCCATTAGAAATTGCTTTGTTCTTATCAAAAACTGGCTTCAGGCAATGTCTCCAAAGCAACTTTTTGTATTGGCACCGTTTGCTATTCCGTATGAGAACCCTGAACAAGCCTATTAATGAATGAATCCTGGTGAAAAACAAAATAAAGAAAAATAGAAAAGATGATTACTAGCATTAAGAAAAAAAGCATTTTAACAAAATAATAATTAATAAGTACTACAATGACTTAAATCTAAAATAAACACCAGTACAATGTCTTATTACAATATGAAGGTAAATACCTCTGAACTAACCTATACGTCTCCGTAATTTCTAATTTTTATTAGTTCTCCCGGAGAACATATCCTAGAGTACTACATGCGGAGAAAGTTTTAGCAAACTTCACTAGTTTTACGTCGGCAATCATAATTTCTAGCAGCCCTAAAGCCTTCATTTTGGGTGACATTCCCTATGATCTGTAAGATTTTAATCCTGTTATTAGTGCATATGATCACCATCGCATCCTATAGTAAGATCATGTATGCCAATCAAATGTTATCAATACATTTGGCGGAATAACTGAGACATCTTCCAAAGTTTTCTTATAGCACCCATCAATTCAAGTTTCTCACCCGATTCAACGTGTCGGTGATCATGATTTCTAGTGGCCCTAAAGCCATCATTTTGGGTGACATTCCCTTATGATTTGTAAGATTTTAATCCTGTTATTAGTGCATACGATCATCACCACATCCTATACTAAGTACATGTACTAATGTTATCAATAAAGTCGACGGAATAACTGAGACATCTTCCAATGTGTTCTCAGAGCACCCATCAACTCAAGTTTCTCACATACGGACTTGTCACTAATTTCCACCGGATTCAGGTTAAAACAGATCTTCGTTTATGGGCTAAAACTCTTTGCTAAATTGTTCAGCAAATCCAGTCAAATTTACAAACTCCCTGCTTAGTTCTGCAGGGTTCATGATGATTAAAAAAATGTTGAATGATAAAAAAGAAAAAATTGCTCAAAAAGATCTCTTATGTACATTGATAACATGAGCTTATATAGGGTATTACAAAGTTATACAAATAAAACCTTAGATTTCTTTAATATTTTCTTTTTACCAATAGGACCCTAAAAAAGGTCCAATTCTCAATACACCCTTTCGAGATGAGCAAAAGATATACATTAAGCCAATCTTGTCACATGACCTAGCAGATCTAATGAACCAAGCTATTTTGTGATGCAATCTGCCACTTGCTCTCCAGCAACTACATGACTTAGTACCAGCAGCCCGTTATTCAGCTTTTCCTTGAGGAAGAATCTATTAATCTCCAAATGATTGTTTCTATCTTATGAAAGCGTAGATGTGAAGGCAAATTGCAGCCTAGCAGAACTAAAGGAGAGAAAATAGAATTTCCAAAAGCAGTAAATGTGGAGACGGCGGTAAGAAAGCAAAAAAAAACCACAGCAGAAACACAATTTCGCAAGCAACAAAGTGAAAAATCTGCAGCCAGTTAAAAGAATCAGCATCATTAATAATAGAAACACAAACTGAACTGTTGGTATGTAGTTCTGCCGATCTCGAGTTGCAGCGGCTAGCAGAAATAAAGGTTAAAAAGTGAAACAAAGGGAAACCATGACCTGTTGTCCCAGCTGGATGTGGGAGGCAATCACATCGGGAACAAGAGAAAAGTTTCAAGTGAACCGAACGTTTCAATTCTCCCCACGAATGTGCTTAGTGGAGAGTAGGGCTGCCAAAAATGCTCGTTGTTTGCGAACAGTTCGTGTTTGGCTCGTCGAGGAGTTCGTGTTCGATTCGTTCGATAAGCAAACAAGACGAACACACAATTTTTTTCGTTCGGTTTATAAACGAACCAAAAACGAACAATCATTTGTTCGATCGTGTTCGAATCGCTATTGTTCCAAATAGAAAATAATTTAAACTATTTATATATATAACATTTATCATATTTTAAAAATAATTATATACACAAAAAAATTATCATATTTATAAAAAATTAAATCCTATAAATTATAATCTGATCTTCAGGTTCGCTTCTTAGTTTACATTAAATTCTAAAATTTCGTATCTATTTTCAGGTTCGTCTCTTAGCTTAAATTTTTATATATTTCTTTTAAATTTATTTAATTTCTTTGAGTAAAACCTAGTTTTTGGGAGTGAAATCTTGCATTATGGTTTTTTTGTGAGCTTTGTTTCGGCTATTTTGCATTTGTGTTGTGATACATACAAGTTTAAGCATTAATTTCATATGGTTTTAAGTTTTTGAAAGATTTCAAACAATTCGAACAAATTTGTAAGATTTCAAACAATTCAAGCATTTCAAACATATTTCAAACAAATCAAACCAAACACGAACAGTAACTTCATAAACAATTTCAAAACACACATAATTTCAAATGAACCAAACACGAACACGAGCTATGTTTGTTCGTGTTCGGTTCGTTTACACCCCTAGTGGATAGCGGGCTAAAATTTTTTTGGATAATGATCACTACTCCTCGTATGAGTGAAATCTACAATTCAAGAAATAAATCTCTTAAAGAATTAGGCTCTATTTGGGACAGCTACAACTTAATAATAAGTTGTTAGCAACGCAACAGCTGCAACAGGAAGTTGTCGCGCAGAAGCTTATATGGATTAGTTGATTGTCTGTTTATTTTTCGCAGTTTGAAAACAGTTGTGCTGCAACTATTTCTAAATAAATGATCATTATGCCCATGTATAACACTGTTGTTTGCAACAAAATTGTTTATATCATTATATTTTATACTTTAAAAGTAAAAATTCAGCGCAAAAATTTACAAAATAAAGATAAACATCTCATTTATTAGTGAACAACATGATTATTAAAATTAAAAAAAAAACTCTTAAAACAATTAATAATATGATAATATTATTTTTAAAATGCAGACGGCGTATGTCACGAGCTAAGTCATTTTCCAGGGATAATCTTCATGCCTGATCACTCTTGATGATGGAATCATTCAGCCTACCTGCCCACTGAAAACAATCACAGTTTTACATGATTCCTCACGAGCTAGACAAATGTAGCTTGTGATGGGTCGGAGTCATTGGTGCATGAAGTCACCAACTGTGAAATCTGACGTCTAAGGAAAGCAACTCCCTCCTTTTTTTTTCAACTGGATGATGGTTTGGCCGGCTCGTGGAAACTTCATGGAGGTTTGGGCTAGTGGCCTTCAATGGAATCACATGTTTAGTCAGTTCCTAAATTTCTAGGGATGTCACCAAACCCCGCCTCACTGGAAGCACATGCATTGTTATTCGTTGTGATGACACCTCCAAATATACGATCCAACTCCTTCACCTAGTTAAGATCGATTCCACTATATTTTTTTTTCAGCATGCACCACCTAAAATGTCATATAACATGTGGGATTTAAAAACAAACTAAAAATTCACAAAAACAATGGACATTTTAAAGATCCTCACAGCCAGTCTCGATGTCCATCACTCCTCGGAAGGCATCAATCGTTTGTTTAACGGATCTCACCCCAAGTCTGTTGATCCTCACTTCAATTCCTATCAAATTTTACAATATTTTGTTAGTTGATCTCACTTATTTTTAAACTGCATCCTATTACACTGTTTATCCTTTCCTTAAATATCCTAAAAATTATTCGTCAGCCTTCCTTGTTAAATTAGATCGTCAACCCATTTCCCCTTTCGACCTCAATGAGGCAAAAATTGTAAAATATTAATTTTCTTTATCTAACATTGCAGATGAACAAGCCTCTTTTGTCTTAGATATTGTATTACGAGACAAAAAAAAACTAATTAACATAAATAGAAATATCACAATATCGCATATCAAATAAAAATAGGAATGTCACAATATCATCACCGATGCACCTCCACACCACACTACAACACTACCTACAAATCACCACCTCCACACATACACACCTCCAGACACCTACGAATCAACTACACTGTCACCACCACCTCCACACGCAAACACCTCCACACGCAAACAACCACATAGCAACCAACACCTGCACACATTCACCAACACATCCTCTAACACAAACACAATCACACACCAACCACCACAACACCATCACCTCTACGCATCTACTAATACATCATCTAACAAAACACAACCACACACCAACCCCACCTCTGCAACACCACCGCCTCCACACATCCACCAAGCATCCTCTAACACAACCACAACAACACACCAACCACCACCTCCACACATCCACCAACACATCTTCTATCACAAGCACAACCACACACCAACCACCACAATACCATCACCTCTACATATCCACCAACACATCCTCTAACACAAACACAATCACACACCAACCACCACAACACCATCACCTCTACATATCCACCAACACATCCTCTAACACAAACACAATCACACACCAACCACCACCTCGGCAACACCACCACCTTCACACCCACCAACACATCCTCTAACACAAACACAACCACATACCAACCACCACTCTCACAATACCATCACAAACACATCCACTAATATAAACATAACCATACACCAAACAACACCTCCATATACAAACCAACGTACACTACCCCCAAACATCAAACGTAAAGATAAAGGCTCAATCCATATTTTTTTATTTTTCGGAAACCACGTACAAGTGCACCTGAAACATTGCTATCAACAAATCAAGCACCCGCTTTCAGCAATTTCTCAAACTCTCACTCAAAGATCAAAGATAAATATAAAGTGTCACTCCATATTTCTATTTTTAGATTACCACATATAGAGAACCCGAAACATTGCGAACAACAAATCAAGCACCCTCGTTCAGTCATTTCCCAAACTCTCACACAAACATCTAATGTAAAAATAAAGTCCCATTCCATATTTTTCAAATTTTGAATACCACACACACGACACCCGAAAATTTTCTAGCAACAAATCAAATACCAGAAACAAAACATACACCGCAACCAAAACATTGTTGTTAACAGACCCACCACCATCTATCATCAATTTCTCAAATTTTGACTCAAATATCAAAATTCTTGATATCCCAATCAATATTCATAAAATACACAATAACCGAAACAATGTTATCGCAAAATGCTACACCAACATGTATGCATTTCTCAAATCCAACGCAAATATCAAAACCATAACGAGTAGAGTAAAATAGAAATCATCCTCTGGGGTGATAGGTAAATAATTATACCAATAAAACCAAAACGAACATAGCAAATCCACAAACCGAACAAACCAAAACGCAACTAAAATCGCAAAGCACAAAGCTTCAAAATCACAAACCAAATAAATCATGGATACAACATGAAGTATCAAATCATCAACCAAACATATTAAACTGAAAAACCACCAAATCAAGCAAACAGAGAAATCAAGGAGAGGAAACCAAACTGAGAATCGTTGCATAATCACAAAACCACCAAATAGAAAAGGCAAAGATTACCGGAAAAGATGGGAGAGGTAGAATAGGGACTACCGCACAGAACTCATAATGCGCACAACCACCAAACCTAGCCAGAGAAAAGAAGAGACCTGGAGAGAGAGAATAGAAAGCTCACCGCAATAACCACCAACCGAAGAATATAAACGATCGCACTAAGCATAGAGTGCACAGAACCACCAAATCAAACAGAAGAAAAGAGAGGAGAGGGAGATGTAAGAGCCATCTGAACAACCACTCGCAACTAACAAGAGGCAACTAGAAAAAACGCCTAGCCATCGGAGCCATGGATCCAAGGGAGAGAGGTACTTAGGTCAGAAGAGACGCGAGAGAGGGAGCCACTGAGTCGAGAAGGGTAGCAAGGTAATACTTAACGCGAAGAAATGCAAGCCGCGGTGTCGAACCCACTGCAGCGATTTAACACAGATTATTGTGACAACGTGCAGTGCCACAATAACCAAACGTCTCAGCTCTCAGCTAGCGTTTTCAAAATGCACCGCATAAAATAAGTTGCCCCAAACAGGATCTTAGTGTCACATCCCAACTGGTACCCCTTTCAAGAATCGATTGAGATGCAACAAAGGCAGAAAATTTAGCCAGACTAATTTTTCACCAACACTCCTCTTAACCTGTATAATTAGGACATAGTAGATGATAAAAAAGTCTAACTAAATTAATGTAAATAAAAGTGACACATTGCATTTCATAATTCATTCATATTCATATTCAAAAACATGAAAAATCGTATTATCAAAATATATAAATTATGCAGAGTCGCTAAATGTAACAAAAATACAAGTACGTACCTAAAAGCTATAACAGCTCCCCAAAACTATAAAAATCAAAAGTTGTACAAATCGCAACAAGCTACATCCACGACTCTCCTTGTCTCTTCTTGAAAGGCAATGTAGAGTGAGCAATAACAAACTGCGAAATAATCAAGGGTAAAATAAGATTTTATACACATAAAAGAAATCAATTTGCATGCTCAAATAAAACTATACATATATACACATATGTCACAACATGTTAGAATCATATATAACATGGAAAAAAAATAGATAATGTAGAAATCAAGACTGCTATGTAAACACATCATTTCATTTATGTATGGACATAGAAATATAATTATATGCACATTCACAATCATAGAATCATAGCAATGTCATCATAGTCATATAATCATGGAATAATAGTAACATCATTTCATAACAATGTCACATGTAAATGTATAAACCTCAATTATTTCATGTCCTATCATATCATGAATTGTCACTCTGCCCCAAAGGTTATATTAACAATCGATAAAAGTTAGCCCCACCATGTCAGTAACCAATAGCCCACTTGATACAAATGTTTTTCTACATTCCATTATCATTTGATTAGAACAATTTTTGGAGTTTCGTCGTCATACGAACACCAGAAATGGGGAATCACACCCAGCGTACTTGCAAACATTCATATAATAGTTTACTCATAACATCTCTTGTGACATTTCTTAAAGCATAATAATCGAAACAAACAATCATAGGTATTTCTTAGATTGTATGTATGAATCATAACAAATGAATACATGTAGATAAATAATTTCATAAGCATACTCAAATGTATCCAAGCAAGATCATAGCATAATAACATCACATGTATCGTAGGAAGAAACCAATTTCCATTCATAAATTCAACGCAAATGCATATCCACATATGTAATAATTTCTAAATGCATCAGTGTCAAACGTGGAATCACTTAAAAACTTGACTTGATGTAGCAGTCCTCCAACAAATTTCCTCACTCGTCTCTAGTTTGTTGCCTCATGTAAACAACCTAAAATTTTTTAACAACTTAGGGTTTCATGAAAATTAATTCATAACGTGCATTAACACAAAACATGATTTATTTTCCAGAACTAATCTCAAACAGGCTTCTCGAAATAAATAATTGTTCTCTAATCCGCCTAAACTTCCTTCCTCTTCTTCCTAAAACCTCAATCATCTCTTCCCCTTCGTTGATTTCATGTTAAAAGCCTTCAGAATATTACAAACAAAGTTCGACGATTCTACCAAAAGTTTGACACCTGCTATAGCGACCTGAAATGAAAATTGCACAAGTTTATGACTAACGTCAAAAAGAAATAGAAAAGAAGTAAATGAATGTCTAAAATAACGCTAAAAAGAGTTTCGCAGCTTAAGATTTCATCTTGGAACCTTGAATCGCATGTTGCAACTCTCCATGGATCGCCTAGCTACAATGTCGCAATCGTTGCTCCTTCAAATAGAGAGCGAATTCAGTCAGGCAGAAGCAATGGGAGTGGAGCACTTTATCGTTATCCCATCTCTCTTTTAGTTCCTCGATTGAATCATGCCCTTGCATACACGTAAAAGTGTGCAATAGTCAATTGGCTAAAGTGCCCAACCAGGATTAGAAAGGGACTAGAGAAAGATTAAGATTTAATTAAGGTAATTATACTTATAACTTCCGAAATTTACATCTCTCAATCCAATCATAATAAATATATATTGTTTTATATGCAATTAATTGATTTCATGCACAAAATTTTAAAAAAATAATTCAATCGAAATTTGAGTGAAAAGCTGGGTTACTTTACAATTTGTCAAACTTCACCTGATTTTCCAAATTTTGCGTGTAAAACTTAAACCATTTCATTAATGAGTTGGGCTTATAAAGAGCCTTATAATATTCTTAAAAATAAATTCCTGGACTTTTATTTTAAAAATGGATCCTAAATTAGATGGGCAAAAGATATCCACTAAGACAAATCTAACGAGCAAAGTCCTTCAATGGGACAGTCAGCCACTTGCTCTCTAGTGGCTACATGACTTAGCTCCAGTAGTATGTTATTTAAACTTTCCTTGATCAAGAAACTATCAATCTCCACATGTGGTTCCATCCTTTTGCACTGGGTTGTTTGCAACATTGATTGTTGACTAGTTGTCTCACCATAACTTCATTTGAGCTCATTGCTCCACCAACAAAGCTCTCAACCACATCATCACGGCAACTCTTAAGGCCACGGCCCTGTACTCTATCTCTGTTGTTGACCTCGCTGCTCTCGACTATTTCTTGCTCTTCCAGGACACCAAGTTGCCCCATACAAACGTTCGGTATCCTGATGTGGATCATCTGTCATCAGCACATCTCGCCCAGTCAGAGTCGCGATAGGCCTCAATGCCTACATGTACATTCTTCTTAAAGACCAACCCCTTCCCTGATGCACTCTTCAGGTGCCTCAGAACCTAATGCATTACGTCTATATGGCCCTTACTTGGATTATGCATGTAGTAGCTCACTACAAATGAGATGTTGGGATAAGTGTGACTCAAAAAGAATAGGAGGCCAACCAATCACTGGAACATCCCGAGATCAACTAGCTCTCCTACCTCTAAACTCAATTTAATCTTATGATCAATTGAAGAGATTGCAGCATGTTTGTTCCATGAGGTCATTTATTACATACTTCCTCTGAGACATGTTATCCTGTATGGTCCATGGGACACATCAATCCAAAGAAAGTATTTGAGGAGTCTAAAGTCCCTAGCGGAGCAATTCCTACCTCATCTTCACCAATGACAATCAACTTGTCAACATACACAACAAACATACTGTTGTGACCTCCATGTTGTTAAATGCACACCATATGGTCGACATTGATCTGTTGATTTCCAATGCCCATCATAGCCTTCTTAAACTTGTCAAACTAAGCTCGAAGAGACTGCTTCAAATCATAAAGTTAACTCCATGTTGATTGTGCAATCTACTAAGAAAGACATAATCGAGGATTCATTAGCCAGAGATAAATAGTTTTTAGAAACTCTAGGAACAAGTTAAGGCAGACAAATTGGAGAAGTATGTGTTAGAGTTAGATGATTTACGAAAATATAAAGCTAGGGTTTGTTTCAAAGGTTGATAAATTCAAGAATGAAAATCTTGAGGCGTGTTTATCTGGCTATACTATTCACTAAAAAAGTAATAAAATGTATACTTTCATATCAACTAGTGAAAACGGAACATCAGTGTCAGTTACAACCTTTACTGATTTCAGAATGAAAATGAGAGGAGATTGATATGGATTGTGTGATTGGGCTGCCTAGATCACGTCAAGCTCATGACGCTATTTGGGTAATTGTTGATAGATTGACTAAGTTTGTCATTTCTTGCCCATTAGAATGACAGATCCAATTGAAAAGTTAGCAACGTTGTATGTGGATCAAATTTTAAGATTGCATGGAGAGTCAAATTCTATTATCTCTGATAGAAATGACAAATTTACTTCCATATTGTGGAAGAAGATTCAAGAAGCTTTGCGCACTAGGATGACTTTTAGAAAATAATTTCCTCAAACATTTGAACAAACATATATGTCTAATCAGACATTGGAGGATCTAATAAAATTATGTGTTCTTGAATTTTGTGGAAGATGAGAATCACATATACCTTTAGTAATTTGTTTAAAATAACAGATTACCAAATTAGTGAACCCAAGATCTTTGGAGATGACTTGGTGAACCCAAATGAGGTTCATATGGAAGAAAGTGCAGGACACCTTTATATTTGGCTAAAACTGGTGAACCCAAGATCTGTGGAGATGACTTGGTCAATGCTGCGATTAAAAAGACTAAACTTATCAAAGACAGATCAAGGGTAGTGCAATATAGTTAGAGAAAATAATATAATATCATTTCTTGCCCATTAAACAGACAGATCCAATTGAAAAGTTAGCCAAGTTGTAAGTGGATCAAAATGGAGTGTCACAATCTATTATCCTCGATAAATATGACAAATTTACTTCTACATTGTGTAAGAAAATTTAGGAAGTTTAGGGCACCATATTAACTATCAATACATCATTCCACCCTCAAACATTTGAACAACCATATAGGAATATTTAGACTTTGGAGGATCCACTAAAATTGTGTGTTCTTTTTGTGGAAGATAAGAATCACATATACCTTTAGTAAAATTTGTTTATAAAACAGTTACCAAATTAGCATTGAGATGGCTCCAAAAGAAGCTTCGTATGAAAGCAAGTGCAGGACCCCTTCATATTTGGCTAAAACTGGCGAACCGAGTTCTATGGAAATGACTTTGTTAATGATGCAATTGAAAAGATTAAACTGTTCAAAATCAGACAAAGGGCAGTTCAACATTGGCACAAAAAAAAAATAATACTGTCAAGCACAGACCAGTGGAGTTTGAAAATTGAGAGTTTATTTTGATTGAAGTCTGTCGTTTAACAGGTGTGCAAGGAAAAATGGAGTTGAGATATGGAATTGAGATAAGTAGGATTTGAAAGGTGACTTACAGATTGACTTTACCAGCTCATACGCAATAAATGCATAATTTTTCACATTTCTTCACTTAGAATGTATATTGCACATGAATCTAGCAGGGTGATAGATGACTCAAATGACATGTAGTCTGATCTGAATTACATTAAGGAGCCTGAAGGGATTTTGGAATATGATGTGAAAAAACTTCGTAATAGAGATATCTCATTTGTGATCGAAGCATGTATCCAAGAGGAATGCTACTTGGGAGGAAAATTTTTTGATATGCAAGAAAGATATTAACATCTTCTCATTTGAAATATATTTGCTTTCATGATTATTTCAAATTTCGATGATGAAACTCTTATGAGAAGAAATTGTAATCAATAATATATATATATATATATATATATATATATATATATATATATATATATATATATATATATATATATATATAGTACTAAAGACAATAATAATAATAAATTGAATAGCAAGGATACGCATTTCGTTAGATTTAAGGGCGTATTCCCCTTTCAAATGAAACCTAAAGACGACAAACAAGCCTGCAAAAGATGGAAGAGAAGAAGAAGAGAGAAGAAAAGCAATTCGCGGCTTGCATGCGTAGGAGACGACGTTGAGCCCTATTTGATCTATCGATGAATGATAGTGGTCCAGCGGCTTGGATGTTGTGCTCGTTTTGTTCTGACATGTTGAACCCTTGTTGAAGGAGACAGAAGGGAGTAGAGGAAGGCTCGTATCGGGGATGAGTCAAACCTTGCATGCATGAAGGAAGAATCGAAGCCCAACAAAAAAGGACGAGACGGCGACGTAGGGCTGAACCGCGACAAATGGAAAGAGAGTCGAGCCTCGCATGTCGAACCCTAGTTGAAGGAGATGAAGAAGGCGAATCAGGTAGAGGGTGGGTGGCTCAATCAACGGTAGACAAAGTCAAGCCGATATCATGCAAAAAACAGGGAGGGATTGAATCATTCTCAACTGGTTAATGCGAGTTATCCGAAAATTTTCAAGTTTAATTATATAAATTTAAAAGATTAAATATGTTATAAAATTAACATTTAAGGTTTTATAAATTTCAAACAGATATTATTAGTGGAAAGATTTTGGTGCAAAGAAGGAAGACATTTAAGCTTTGTGAGCTAACGACAAGAACAAAACCATGAATGTATTTAGGGTTTTATGATGTTAATTACTTTCATTGAAATTATCAAATTACTTACTAAATGCTAATAACGGGTTTAACTTAACAAAGAATTAAAAGGCAGAAGATTAAAGATTGAATCAATTAAAGTTGTTAGAGGGAAAAAAAAGCTTTGTGCAAGGAAACAAACATGACGTTTTAAAGTAACAAATTGAAAACTTATTTATATATGTCATTAGATATATTTAAGTTATTTTAGAAAAGGATTCTTATACTTGTATGAAACTATAACTAATATGGTTAATAGTCAACTAAGTGAAGTGAAGAATAAATATTTCAGAGGTCTTTGAAAGCAAGTGAAAAATCATTTTCTTGTACTAATGTGTTATTTAATAAAGAATTCCCTTATTATTTCATAAAAATGCTTTAATAATCAGAGACATGTTGTTCAAAGAATTTCTAAAATGAATAATCTGAAAAAGAAAAAAAAAAAGAGGAATGGTAAATTCAACGAGTTTAAATGAATGTAATTAAAAGAAATGATATGCAAATGCTTGCCTTACTGAATTACACGATTTAAAAATGGCAAAAATGCACCTTTGGGAGCAAATTTTTTAGGGGGCGGTGCCTATGGGTACAATGTTGAGAATATATCCAGGCTTGACAGTAATCCCGACACTCTTATGAAGGTTAAAAAGGATAAATACTTACATTAAAACGGGAATAAATGCATTTAAAGTGTAAGTTTATGATTTTATAAAGTAATGAGGTGCATTATATTTGGTCATTCATACATAAATTTTGCATATAAAATTAATGCATATTGAGATTATAATTACTCATTAAATCCTAAACTTACTATTAAATTTAATGTTTTCTTTGAAGAAAAGAAAAATTGTAGATTGATATGTCAGATATGAGAGACTTAGTTATAGAACTAAAACTGATAGACATCATGTTATATTGTGTTGTGATTGTAGCTTCTTTTAACATTATTTTCTTCAGAGAAATAATTTATAGTCATGTATCAGTCTCATAAGTTATTTATAAATTAAATTATTATTTCTCGATGTTTTGATTTTTCTATATTGTATGCTCTGTGGATTATTTGTAGCTCTTTTTTATATTGAAATTTTCTAAATCAATGAACATTTATTTAAATGTGAATATTGTCCGACCGCAATTCCTGACTTAATTAATTATAAGTTATCAAACCGAGTTGTTACAAACATCGAGTTCCAAAAGCAAAAATTGTAATCACATTTTTATCACAACTAGCTATTTGAGGCTGTCAAACAGCCTTATACCATGAAATGACGGACAGCAAAAAAGTTTAAGATATAATGATCGTTAATGTTGTAGAATGTTTGAAATGGTTATAAATGTCCAGTACAAATTTGAACATTCAACTTAAAAAGAATATTATGTGGCAGAAAATAAACATAAGCAACAGGAGAAATCTACTTACAAACACTTGAACTTCGATGCTTTGCAACAAGAACAGGCCACGGTAGAGTTGCTTGACTTCAGACATGAACAGAGTGCTTGCGACTCGACACCATTTGCAGAAACCCCAAAAATATGGTTTAGAAGAGAAATTGCACCAGACTTTGTTGGCTCCAACCTGTTTAGTATATCTGAATTTTTTTGTAAGGATGCACATACATAATGCCATTACTGTGACTAAAAAAAATATTGATTTGGCAGTGAAGGTTCGAACGTAATTGTCAAGATGGTTCCATCTTTAAGAGCCAAATGTACGAAACACGGAGGGAGCAAGAGAAAGACAGCATGGAGAAGAAGAAAAAAGAAGGAAACTTTTTACTTTTACATTATGCACAACGAAACAAAAAAAAAACCATTGAGTTTGTACAATGAAAAAATTAGTCATCATCTTAGAAATGTATCATATAATGGCTTTCTTGATTTTAGAACATACAACAAGGCAATGGAGAATACCAGACCCACACCCATACTGTAAGGTTTGTTTCCTAGCCAGTCAACACATATCAAATTTACAAACAGAATTTACTCTTGCACTAACATAACAATTATCAAATAGCCTCTCACTAATTCTAGGATTACTACAGCATGTTTATCAAAACTCGAAAGGTAAAATTAATAAACAATTTCATCGCTCTCTGACTAGATTTGTCATAACTCACCAACTTACAAAACATGGCATGGGCATTCATAGACTTTTAGTCACATTACTATCAGAAATAATGATTAAAATTTAAAAAGCACTGTTACCAACATTTTATCAATAACTAGCACCAATAAAAACATTCGTACAAAGATACGCATACATATATATATAGCTCTCCTACGTCTTACGCAAATATTTCTCCACTCCCTCGCCCACTTCACTCCCCTTCTCCCAGCTTCATAGTTTCGCCCAAAACTATCACCTTCGCGACCAAACCCTCACGATAGAGTTGCGATCAAAGATAACTGGGAAGAAAACGACGGGATCGCTGTGTAGAGAGACCCGAAATTCATCTCTCATTTCTTTCCGCTCTGTTCCCACCGAAAGGACTTCTGTTGAATCCACCACAAATTCTGCTCAAATCCTGTTACCCTATCAAACAGTCCCTGAGCACGAGGTCCACCGCCTAGTAGAAGAAATGGTCCTTTTACAACCAGAACCTTTTCTTAATGAGCTGACCAACATGTATGAGGGAACCAAAGAGAAGGGCTCTGTTTGGGTTACTTCTAAAAGATCATCCATGAAATCCAAGGCCAAGAGGAAGAAGTTGGAGTCTGCTGGCGAAGTCAATGAATATAGGTGTCTTGTTCGTGCTAATGATACAAAGAAAACCATCTCCACTTCGCTCGCTGCAAAGGATTACCTTCGTTTCCAAGCATCATATGCAACTGTTCTGAAAGCACACATGAATGCTTTAAAGAAAAGAAAGAGGAAAGACAAGAAGAAAAGTACTGAAGGAGAGAAGAAAGCAGCAGCAGATCAGAACAAACCTACCTCTAAGTCCAATCCATGAAGCACATAGGGCCAAGCAGGTTGGTAAAATGTTGTCAAGAAAAAGTACTATATATTTACAGAATTGTTCTCTCTTCTTTATTTCAGCAGTGTTTCTTTCTTGTTTGTCCAATACAACAGCGGCACAAAACCTCCATGTTTTGTTGGTTTTTTTGACATTTTTACATAATAATCATCCAAAACTTATATATATATATATATATATATATATATATATATATATATATATATATATATATATATATATATATATATATATATATATATATATATATCGCTCCGGGTTTTGAATGGCAGACGAAACCTCTGCTACGGTTTTAAGGGTTTGAAATGGCGATTTCCGTCGCGATTGATTCTGTCACTCGAAAGACACCCGGTCTCTGTCGTAGACTTTCCACTTCCACTCTCTTTCTGCTTCGTCGGCTCGCGTCCTTCTTCAAAGTCGATGGTTCATCTGCATCTCTCAATTTTGACGACAACACATTCGGGTCTGATCCTTCGATTTCGTAGACGTCCAGCTGGTCCAGCAGTTCGCGTCTGTGCAGTTTCCCTGCACGACAGCTTCGATTTGGGTTTTTGTTCGATGACGATGCGTTTGTGTCTGCTCGAACCTGCGTCAGTTGCTCCTACTGTCTCTGTGCTTGTGCAAAGCACTCTAATGGTCTCAGAGCTTTCTACGTCGCCGCCCTGGCCAGTGATAATCCTGCCAAACCCTCCAATGTTACATTAGTTCGCAAATGCAGCTCCTCTTTCCACCCTGCAAATAGTTCGATGTTCTTGCAGATGTACCATGATTCTGTTGCAGCACATGGAGATTACAATCTTATCAAAAAAGTAGAGAAAAAGGCAGGCAAGCCAGCACTATTGATGTGATCACGACTGTATTTCCTTCTACTGCGGTTCTAATATCTAATCAGACTGAGGATCATATGAGTCAGTCAACGGATGAAGAATGGCAGGTTTACACTTCTCGGCATAAGATAAAGACTGAGGGCACACTCTAACTTGGAAACTTAATGTATGATACTTCGGTTACTCCTGACAATGGCACGAAACTTCAAAATTTGTTATCTGGCTCTGCTCCTAAAACTAGAGGAAAAGGTAAAACTAAACTGGCTCGTCATTAGCTACTTGTTTTCTGCATGTTTTAAATTTTTTGAATCTATCTGTATCTTTTTGTTAGGGTAGTATTGTACATGGTATCGTATGTGTAGGGTGTCTCTATTAAGCGTCCTCTTATACAACCTTTATGTACATTTTCTATTTCAATAAAATCAGCCCATGGACTTTTCATAATATATATATATATATATATATATATATATATATATATATATATATATATATATATATATATAGCCCAAAGACTAATATATTAAATAAAAAGTAGGGTACAAATAGATTGTGGGAGATCCAAAAAATGACACCTAGCCCACACAAAAACCACCATATCAAATGATTTCAAAAAAGAGAAAATACAGCCAATACATAAGAGATCTAAAAAAAAATAAAAACTACAAAGTGCCAAAATAAGAGTATCAGGTAGCTGGAGAGCGACCCAATTTTGCCTTACCTCTGCCTCTAGTTCTAGGGAAGGAGTCTACTAATAAATTGGTCAGATCAGTGTCATTGTCAGTAGTAACTAATGTATCATCCAATAGATTCCCCAGCTCGAATCGTCCTCCGTTCTTCTTCTTCCATCTCATGTAGACCTGTCATTCCTTATCCGAGGATTGACTCACCTGATCAGCATAATGGTCTGAAGTGTGCAGAATATGTGTAGGTTGTTGAACATTAGAGACAACTACTTGTTGTACCAGCTGATCTTCTTTTGGGTCGAAAGAGCACTCTCGTATGTCTTGGCATGTAAGTGGGACTTCTTCAATAACGGTAAGTGGTATCAACACATTTGGATTAGTACCTGTAGTAAGGTGTTCTTCATCTGGAACTGCGATGTTGGAAAGAGGATCGGATTGCTCCTTCTCAACAAAGATGATNTCTTTGCAATAGAGGGTCTTGAGAAACGAACTGTAGGTAAATCTACCTGCAAAGTTTTTCCAAGATAGTCTCAATTGCATATAAGATAGGTAAATCAAAGAAATGAAGCTTGAGTTCAGGTAATGAGAACCAGATAGGTGCAATTGTGGGTTCTTGACTGGGATCAAAATTGGGAGTCCATTTGAGCAATTTTATATGTTTGCCCTCAATTGTGATTAAATCTTTTGAGAAAATTCTCATGTAATCATCTTTTGTGCTCAGCTGTATCATAACATGCATTTTCATCAAAATGGCCCACCTGTCAATCCACAATCAGTTTGAAACCTTCAAAAATCTTCTTGATGATCTTCATCTCAGGGCAACCTAATTGGAACTTTCCAACTAATGTAAACATGTCTTGAAAATATATATATATATATATATATATATATATATATATATATATATATATATATATATATATATTGAAAGCCCAAAGAGGCTAATATATTAAGTAGAAAAAAAGATACAGATACAAAGTGTGGGAGGGACCAAACATGGCGCCCTGCCCACAAAAAAAACTACAAACAGTTCCAAAACTAGAAAAACCGAAAAATACATTAGATACTTAAATAAAAAACCTAACAGTGTCAAAATACATAGTATCAGGTGGCTAGAGAGCGACCCAATTTGGTCTTGCCTCTGCCTCTAGTTCTAGAAAAGAAGCAAGCTAGTAAGCTCGTAAGATGATTGTCATTGCCAGAAGTAACCAATGTATCACCCAATATGTTCCCGAGCTGGAGTTTGCCTCCATTCTTCTTCTTCCTCCTGGAATAAACCTGTCATTCCTCTTCCGAAGAATCAGTCTGATGGGGTGGTAGAGCTGAAGCAGAAGGAATATCAACCATAGTACCCACAATAGGTTCTAGCATATGTGAAGTACGAGTTATCTCTACAACGGATACTTCCTGAAGATGTGGAACTGCTAGACTCCCCTAATTATCAGTCTGAACACTTTCATTTGTAGGTAATAGTTTATTAGTATTATTTTCTATGGGGTTTGAAGGTGTCAACATCACATCCCTCGCAGTAACAATAACAGCAATGTCATGAGGGGGGTCCTCAGGGGCAACAGACACCACCTGTCTAGTAGGATGCTCCCCAGGTGCAACTAAAATGTCCAGAACAGTGGGGTTAGACCCATCCTTATTCAAATGATTGTCATGTGGGGAAAGAGCATCGTTGGCTCCCTACGCGTTAATAATTAAAATAAGGTACAATGTTTGGTGGGGGGTCCCCATCTAGAAAACACAAAAAAAAATACATTAGAATCACCCCTAGGGGTCCCTCTTCCCCAAGTACAACTCACACAAAAATAGCTTCCAAAATACAAGTATACCCAGAAAACCAGAAAAAAGAGCCAAAATAAAAAGATAGTTATGTGTGCTTTTATATCATGGAAGTATTTGTAGAAAGACAAAAAAAGAAAAAGTCATGGACAGGAGGCGTCCTTTATGCCGCGTCCAAGAGAGGTTAAGGTCTACATCCCAGCCTTTGTCTTCGAAAAAGAGATCCCCCTGCAAAATATTGCAAAACCAGCCAAGCCAACCAACAAGCCAAAAAATGAGAGAAAAACAGCAAAGTTCAGCCAAACCGAAAATATAGCCCATAAAACTTAGAAACGAATGTAGGGGAGATTTAAAGTATCTCCAATGATGAGTCTCCGAAGATGGGCAGTGGGATGTGTGCCAACGTGACAAGTCTCCCCTGCATTTTTAGTAAGCCAATCCGCAAGAGAGTTGCCCTCTCTATGAATAAACTTCCATCTAACCTCAAGATGTTTATCAGCTATAAGGATCATTATTCTTTTAAAGATACCAATTAAATCCCAAAGATGAGAGGTAGTACCAACAAAAATATCATAAAGTATTTTTGAATCCATCTCCACCTCTAGCTTACGAAAATTAAAGATGTTGGCCACCACTAGAGCCAAAAAAACTCCCCAACATTCAACAGCCAAAGAGGTTTCGGCAATAACAGGGGAAGCGAAAAAGAGAAGGCATTTCCCCTCAAAATTTCTAAAAAGACCCTCAACCGCAGCATAATTAGCACGCCAACAGCCATCAACATTTAATTTCACATAATTAGCATGCGAAGGGCCCACACAATAAGTCGAGGGGCCTTAGTGGTTTTAACCACGGAGGAGCTGGCTCTTAAAACTTTATTGTAACAAGCAATAACATATGCAACAACCATAGAAATAGAGAGGGGAGAGATGTGGTATTTAAAACTATTTCTAGAGTTCCAAAGGAACCACAGAACCAATAATGGGAGGGAAAACCTCCCCATAAAGGCATCAAAATCCTTCCACTGCCATAAATAACTAGCTAAAGATCCTCTATAGGTCCAAGAGAAACCAAAATGAGCGTCTATTTTATCCCAAACCTCTAACGAGAAAGCACACTCAAAGAAAGTTTGTTATATCCTCCTCTTTCATTCTACACATAGGGCATCTAGAGGCTAATTTCAAGCCCTTAAGCTTAAGAATGTCATCCAATGGGATTAACGACATAAGATAACGCCATAGAAAAAAGGATATAGAGGAGATAAATATTTATGCCAAATCCATTTCCCCCATATCCAATCACGATGTGAGTGTAGAGTGTCATAAATGAGCTTGCAATTTGATATAGAGTTACTTCTTTTCCACATGGGGAGATTTCTATGAGGACTGATGGGGATTGTGAGTATATGCTTTGCATTTTGTTCCCCAACCATAGAGCATAATTTAGAAAAGTTGCAACCCTCATTATCAAAAAAATCAGAGACGAATAAAGAGTTAGAAAGAAGGGAGTGAGATAAGCCAGAAATGTGAGAAGCACCCCAATTCTCATTCCAGAAGGAAATGTTTCCCTCTCCAATATCCCAAAAAATGAAGTCATTTGCCGTGTCTCTAGCATTCACCACAGCTTTCCAAATACGAGAATCTCCAACCTTCCAAGAGACCAAGGAAGAATGAATATTAGCACAATATTTTAGCCTCATAAACATGGCCCAAAGAGAGAAATCCAATCTAAATTTGAACCAAAGCTTACAGAGGTGCACTTCCACAGTATGTTTTAGTGCTTTAAAGCCGAGACCACCAGCTTCTTTAGGCTTACAAGTTTTATGCCAATTACACCAGATTTTCTTTGCACCGTTCCCCACCCAAAGGAATTTATTAAAGAGTTTTTCCATAGTACTAATTGCACTTTTCTTGGGATTGAACACTTGCAAAACATATAAAGGAATGCTCTGGAGAACACTAGAAAGTAAAGAGATCTTGCCCCCAGTGGAAATAAAGACATTTCTCCAATCATTCACTTTACGTTTGATTTTATCAATCACATCATCCATATGCACCTTTTTCCTTCTCCCCCTTATCAAATTCACCCCAAGGTATTTAAGAGAAAGAGAGTCATTCTGAAAACCTGTAAACATAACACCCCATTGAATAATATGCTGCTTAACATGTTTCCCAAAATACAAATGACATTTTTCACTATTGAAACGAAGACCGGAGCAGCTTTGGAAATCCTGTAAGAGCCCCATCACCTGTTTTATGGCAAGCTTAGAAGCGTTAGTAGAAATAATAACATCATCTGCATAAGCAAGGTGAGAGACCATCATTTTAGTTTTGTTGGAATACTGAACATATGGATGTAAGAGTTGGAAACTGTTGAGCATCCTAAAGAAATAATCAAAAGCTAAAATAAAAATAATAGGAGAAGAGGATCTCCCTGTTTAATGCCCCGTGAAGCAGTGAAAAAACCATAAGAGTTTTTGAGTAACAAATTGTAGCCAACATTTGAGATTATTGAAATATTGAGTAACACTTAATCCTCTTTGTCATAAATTATGTAGCTTGGTATCAAAATCAAATAGCTAAGTTTTTAGTGCTAGAGTAGGTTTCATATGCAGCGTCCCATATCTCTCTAGCTATCCAACAGAGTTGAAAGTCTTCTTCAATCTTTGTGGTCATGAAAATTTATTAACCATGACATAACCATGTGGACAACAGATTTCCAAGCTCGGTATTCAGAATATATCATTTATGGAGATGTGATTTTGTATGCAAGATGACCAACATGCCCCCATTACAGAAGTACATTAAGACAAATTGTGATCATTGAAGAAAGTTGTCATGTTGTTTATCATTCGTAAAGAGATGAGAAGAGTTATCTGGTATGATAGACACTGAAGATGGTAGAGTCTGAATTAGAGGAAACTTCCAAGGAAAAAGATTGTGAGGTCATTCCATATTTGGTCATGATAAGAGTGTAAAGCCCAACAAAGTGCTCGTCTGATTCCTGTTGTGCAAATTAGATAAGGTGGATGAGTCAATACAGTCCAATTAGGCGAGTGAACGATAAGGAGGGCTAATACTTTTGTGAGCCAAGAGCTTCACTTTATTGACGCTACAACCGGGCTTCACTTTGTTAGCGAGGAAGACAGAGATCTCAAAGAAAAGTTTTGGACGATCAAAACAAATGAGATCTAGGGTAATGAACGCCTCTAGGTCGTGGGGTACAACAGTGGAATCATCGTCTTCAGCACCTAGCAAACACTCCATGTAAGTGATATTGTACTCGACGGAGCTCCAGGGAATCCGGACGCCAATGATGAGGTGAATTGGGTCAAAGAACTGCAGCAGGAAATCCCTTGCGAGATGGCAGCGTAACAGCAGTGAAACGGTGGGATTCTCCGTGCATGAAAGGCCACTTTATGCCAGAGACGTTCTTCTTGAACTGGGAGAATTATATGTGTGCGTTAAAAGAGATGGGGATGCACTTGCAAGATTGAGCTTTGAAGAGGCCAGTTGAGACGACAAAGCTTACCAAGACCAAGGCGCAAAACGTTCACTGAGGCCAAATCGTTCACTGTTTTAGTGAAGCAGAGAGTGGATGCAAGACTCGCCACAGAAGAAAAAGACAACAGCACTGATATCATAAGGAAATCTGGAAAGGATTTTAATTCCCTGTAATAATGAATTACAACCTATTAGATAAATATAATAAAATGGCCAGCATACCAACCCACAAAATAGAAAAAAAAAAATTCCTTTAAATTAGGAATCCCACAAAAATTGGAAATATATAATAAAAGGAAAAAGTAAATGTTGAAAAATATCCTAAAGAAATAAATTCCTTCCTAATCTAGAACACAGGTTGATAATTTCCTACAGATGTCATAGCATAAAATTTAAGCCTGAGTTAACAATAAATAAGAAAAAGATAAAAAGAATAAAAATGGGAGAATATAAGACGAATACTTCATTCCAGATTTTTTTCGTTGGAATAGTGGGGAGAAGGGAGAATAGAATATAAAATTAGATTTAAATAAAATAATCCAATAAGGTCTGACAGATTCTTTATTACACTGTAAAAGGTATGAATTAAACTCTGTATAATAGTACCTAGGATTTTCATTTGTGCATCAATGAAAAGAAGTTGTGAGATTGCTGATTTATATGAAAATAGAAATAAAAATTAAATAAGGTGTGTAGAAAACTAATTTGAGTTTACCAGGTAATGCTAACTACTAACTTCAAAATCATAAGTACTGTTTCTAACCATTTTTCAAGTAAAAAAGAAAGCAGAATGAGAGACAAATGTACGAAAACGTTTTAACAGTTTTCCTGTGAAATGATGACAATGAATAACGAATGTGATTAAAATTATAGAACCACGATGTATAACAGAGTTGCAGTTTAGGAACTCTTAAATGATGAAAATGTTTCAACTATTTCGCTACAAATGATTAATATTGGGCTTGTAACTGTGTGTGTATAATGATAAAGATGATTTGATAGGATTGATTCTTAATACATATATATGATGAAAGGATATTCTCACTTTTTCTGCCTTAGTTCCTTATATATAGATTATGTTGACTAGGATGCTACAGCCTAAAACTATCAATGTTTTTCTACTTGCATCAGTAATTAGCATTTAAATTGCATATAAAGTTCTAACAATGTATTCCAGTAACTTTCTCTAAGAATAACATGCAAACAAAGCAGAATGGCAACATACTGTGAAACCTTCAAAAGAAATCAAGAGTTCGTACGCAGTTCAAACTTCCTGAATAAAATTTTTGGTGCTTCTTTTTTTTCTTACTTTTCTGAACGGATAGTATGAGGCCAAGGACAAAAAAGAAACCAATGTGTGTAAAATCGACTAACTAATATGTAACTTGGCACTCAAAATTCCCCAAAAAGAAATGCTCTAGGAAAGAAACAGAGCTACAATGACCAACATTACAAATGTTCCCAAAGTAACAAACCTTACACACAAATATATATATATATATATATATATATATATATATATATATATATATATATATATATATATATATATATATTACTAAACATAAAATGATACTAAATTATTTGTTATTTACAGCAATAAGGATACGTTGCCTTGGAAACAAGGAATGTGATGAGCTTCTATCATAGAACATCAATTTTCTCTCTATATATGTTCCCAATTCAAGTTTACTTGAAGAATGCCACACAATACAATCTAAGCAAGGTGAACTTATCTGCAAATAAATTACGGAAGAATGATATAATAGGAAACTACATGAATTATAATGTGTAAACCAAGAAAAGGATAAATTTAACTACAAAAACCAATTGTTCTAAGAAAAGCCTTCAGATGTAAAAACAATAAAAAAAGACGAATATCAAAATATGCAACATTTGAAATGCAATTAAAAAAATATTGCATGTTAAGGAATAGAAAAAAAATCAGTGTAATCTGATTCTTGTCCTCCATATTTTTGTTTCGAGAAATGGCTCGAAAAATATTCCCCTTACTCATCATATTTCATATATGGCCAACCTAAACCAAGAATTCACATTTATCCAATTTTTTCCATCAATTATACAAATATAATCCGATATGATCTCTCTTACAAAAATTGATAAAATTTACAAAAAAAAAAAATCTCAACTTAGTCCCTCGACTATGCAAAATTAATCCCAATTTACTTTTTGAGGGATCATTTGGAATTAATTTTCAATAGTTTTTGGAATTGTAGGAAGATTTTAATTTTAGTATCTTCTATTTTAATAACTTCAACTTTTAGAATTTAGAATTATTGGTATGCTCATGCTTCCCTCTTTTATCATGGGGAGTTATGGTTGATTTTATGAATTTCATAATATAGCAGTCACCCCACCCCCCCCCCCCTATTAACTTGTAATCGTTTTCCCATCCAAAAAAAGAACATGGCATCACAACTGAATTTCGCCTTCAAAACTGTTATTGAATCTCGTTGATATGGTTATCCACCGGTTCCAACCTTGCCAGAAACCTTCACTTCGCTCCTACCCCTCCCGGCTTCGCCCAATACCAACATCTTCCCAAACGATCCCTCATGATACAGTCATGACTAGAGCTAGCTGGGAAGGCAAAGACTGGATCGTGACATTTAGAGATTCGCGATTAGAGCTAGTCAGAAAGGTAATGATTGGACTGCGGAGTTCAAAGACCAATGTCACCTGATTTGAGGCTCCAATTTGATCGTTTCTCCTTGTCCATCCACTGATACCTAAAGTAGATTTGAAATTGTGTAGGTCAAGGCCTTATCCAAACCAGGCCATGTTTCTTTTTGCCCTTGAGGTAGCCACTGTATGTGTGGTTCTCTTCTTAGATTCTTAAGAATGATGATGGTGTTCAAGAAAATTTTGTAGCATCACTTAGATTCGGAAGAATGATTCCAATAATTCTAAAACCACCTCACCGCACCTAACTGCTTATCTCATGATTGTATCAATCAAATATTTTCCTAGAAATTTACCACCATACCTTATAGTTATAAAACTTAAGGGACAAGATTACCTCGAGTGGGTTCAATCCATAAAATTAGCCATCAATGAGAGACAAAATTGGGAATTTAACCTAAGAAATTTTAAAACCTACTGCTAACGATCTAAATATAAGAAAATAACAAACCAAAAATTTTCTGGTTATGGCATGACTCATCCATGGAACCTACCAAAGAAAAGCCTCATCAATTCCTTCTCTCTCTTCAAGATATCTGGGAGGTCAGTTCAAATATCTATTTAAATTTGGAGAATTCTTCGCAATTTTTTTAGTTGAAAAGTTAGCTATGAAAAACTAAACAAAATGATCATGATATTAATATGTATTACAATAAATTGCTAATATTATAGCACGAGTTTGATCAATGTTACGATGACATTTAATAGAATTCAAGTAATTATGCTCGCCACAAAAAAGGGGAAAAATGACCGGTCTATATAATCTAACTCGAGCTTAATTGAAGTGCAGACGAAGTACAAGGTCGAATGAGGTGTAGAAAGAAGCTTCGAAAAATGAGGTTGAAACTCCCCAAACCCCAGAAGACTGACACAGGGATATCCTGCATGGGATTTACTTCGACAAAAAGTGGGATCCCGCTTTTGTGACTGGATTAAACCAATCCAGGTATTTTCGTTGTGGCGGAGTCAGCCGTCCTCTTGGGTCACTCCTAATTATTCTATTACTATATATTTACTTTTCTGGTATTTTAAGTTTAGTTCTTCATTATGTTTTCTATCGAGACAGTCATCAACATCTTCAGTCCTCCCTTCTAGGATTGTATCTAAGGGCAAGTAATGTTCCGGCAGTATCTTGTTCCGAGGTGATGACTATCCACAATTTTCCCTTCCCCGCATTCTTCCCTTCATTCTTGTTGATATCGTTCCAACTGCAGCCACCTTGTAGAACGTACAATTTTTGTGATATTCCTGCAGTCGGCCACTACACCTTTCTTCCGCCCAATTCCACCCTCCTTAATGTTTCCTGTAGCAACTGCCCTTCCACCATGCCATCCACCTCCAACTAGTTCTTACCTTCCTTCCAGCAGCCAACCACAACCCGACCTTCTCTCATGCAACCAACTGCAACCCTTACCTTCCCTCTTACAACCTGTCGCAACGGCACCTTTCCTCCCGCAATTAGCTACAACCCCTTACCATCTTCAAGTCATCCAATCCACCAAACTGTCCACCGACCCCACTGGAATACAGCCCAACTTGAGTTGTGTTGTATCTATTGTTATTTCTCATTACACTGCATTGGTTGTAAACTTCTACTTGCTTTTCAGAAATAATATTTGCTTTCTCATTATTTTTGGTTAACTCCAATACTAACCGTCTTACTAGATCCGCTTCCTAAACACTTCATAGAGGCCCTAGAACAGTATTATATACAGTAAAAGCCCCAAGATGAAAGACAAACCAAGTCACCGCACTAAGGTTCATCTTGCTCTTTCCCTTTACCTAAAACAACCTCCAGAGTAAAATCTGGGACAGTATAAAACTAATATCATACAATTATCAAAAGTTCACAAACAAAAGAAAAGAAAATAATATCATACTAATCATTTAACCAACAATATCCATAGAGACAAGTAACATCGTGCAATAAACACCTTATTAAGCCATGATCTTCTAATTTAACAAAGACAATCAAAACACAATTGCCCAACAATTCAATGCATATGCTAGTTGGCTAGTAATATCAAAATGCTGCTTTTAATTTGATTGTTCTGTCATAATGGTCCAAACCATAATCACTCCTACAACACAAGGATGCCACCTAAGCTGTCAACATATATTATAACTATTGATAAAAATTGGACTTGCTCCAACATAACAGTTATTGAACATTACCTTAATAATGCTTGGTTTATTACAACACAAAATTCTCAAAAGTCGAGAATCCCTGGTTATATGCAAGTCATTGTAAAATGCCACCCTATCCCATGGCATAACCCCGCATAAATTGTCCTTTAGCATAAATATAATAAAGCATTTTATCATGTATGCTTCTGTAAAAATGTATACTAAAGAGAATTGATGTAACTTAATTAAATATATGATGTTAATCTGAAGCTTTAAGTTTCTTCGAGATGTATTTAATTATGTATGATTCTCTGATATAGGTTGTGATGGATCAATTTAACGATCATACAAAGATTTTTGCTGTTTCATGAAGATCAAAGAAAATTAGTTTTCTACCACTGAGTCGTGTTTAACAGGAAAAAAGCTAAATTTTGGGAAAAATGTTATTAGCACTGCTACCTGTCACTACAACATTTCACGCTTAACTGAGAGTTGTGAAAACGGGGTGTGATAGTGTTGAAGAGAAATAGCAAACAAAGCAATACAAAACTCAAACGCATTAAATTACAAAAGATAACTATGTTCAAGATCTTTAATTAATGACAACACTAGAGAATATATCAACACAAAATGCAAACATAAAATTATTATAACATAAAGATGTGCGCAGTCACATGCAAGGAATAAGAAAAGCTCAGTTCAGCTTCCTAACTCAATATATGCTAGAAAAATAAGGGATGAAGAGCTTCAGTCAAGGTCATCAGATACAAAAGCTATGATTGATTAAGATCACAATTGAGAAAAAAGAATGAGAAAGAGAAGCATCAAAGTGGAAATAGACAATTAATCTTTAAACAAAGAATAGCAATAAAAGAATTGACTTTCTTACCTAAACAAAAAAAAAAAAACACACAAAAACACAAAAACAAAAAAATAGAAAAAAAACAAATCCGTTCATCAAATAAATTACTAATAAGAAAAAAAGATTAACAACACATTTCAAAAGTACTCGGGTCAATCATCACCAATCTGCAACCGTGAGTTACAACAGATTTATAAAAACTATTTCCAAATAACCTTCTCAGGCCGGTATGGTGATGTCCCTTCAACTATAGAATATTTATTTTCCAAAAAATTTGACTTGGAAATGAAAACAGAACAACAAAAAGAAGCATGATATTCACCACACACGTCACTGCCAGTCATGTATTTGGCTGCCTCAACAAGCTGATGTCAACAAAGCGCTTGAATATTATCAAGAGCTAAATATCAATCTCATTACTTGATAGTAAAACCAAGCATACATAGATACCTTCTTGTGTTTCCTTCTTCGTTTCCAACTAAAATCCCTTCTTCTTTTTCTGGATTGCGGAGAAGATGAGGAAATTTCTGAAACATCATCACAAGGTGAGTTGAATTCATAGTTGTCACCAATTATCGGCGGTGGCGGCACAGCCTTGCCGGCTGGAACTTGAAGCAACCGTGAAGGGTGGAAATTTCCAAGTTTCTGAAATTTGAGACTACTAGATACAGGAACTAGAAGCAATTGAACACGTGAAGAGGATTATTCAGTTGATCTCATAACCAAATCTGGCATTTTTTTTAAACTTAGGGCAGAAGAATACAATGTTTTTGATAAAGTTAAGCTTTTAATATCTTAACGATATAGAGGTCCTACTAATGCTGAACATCATAGGAAGGGTGTACATTTATGAAGGGATGAATAAATCAAGCAAAAAAGTTCATATACGCATCACAAGCATCTAATTTAAACAACCATTTGCCACTTCTGATAAAAACAAAAAATATAGAAAATCTCAGCAAAAGGTAATATAATAGTGACAAAAAATTTATGATCATAAAAGAATTACATGTTCAAAACTTCAATTGTAAACTTGTTCCTGAATTTTAAAAAAAAACGGTCATAAAAAAGTAAATCAATTACCCGAGTAACTTGAAGCATAAAAAATAAAGCAAATAAAAAAAGTCAGATCAAAGAATCACCAAGAAACAATTCAGGCCTCACATTGATGTGAGAATACGACTTTTCCTAAGAAAACTCCACTACCCAATTGCATTGGAACAAAAAAGAATCACATCCAACCAACACAGAAGCAAAGACAAAAAAAAACTAAATTTTTTTAAAGGCCAAAACAATATTGAAGAAGAAAATCAATAAAATTACATTTCACAAGCTTTAAAAACCCCTATTTAAATTCACACATTTCCTCAAGAGCCATAGATATATATCCACAAAAGTCGAGAAATAAAAAGGGAATCAAAATAGAAGACAAAAATCTCATATTAAAAGAGATGCAAAAGCCTGCTAATAGAGAATAAATATGCATATAATGTCAGTATAATGACCAATATTTGGCTACTCTATCAATAATGACCAATATAATGTCCTGTCTGTGTCTCCATCTAGGTAAACCAACCGCAAAATTTATTATTATTTTATCTATTTTACACATTGGCTTTAGAAAAGGCTACGACTGTCCACCTAACTATTTACATTCAACTTTAAATTACTATAAAATATATCTTCACTAAGAAAATATTTACATTTGAGATAAAAACGATGGCTAGAACTTACTAAAATTATGATCTTAATGTACTATATCATCCAAAAAAGAATTATGCAAATGCATTAAATATAAAAGCTTTAAGCAGTATAAATTGGTTACTCAACAAGAACATTTAATTAAAAATTTTGATCAGTTGGAATTGTCAGTATAAAATTAGAACGATCAATATTTCATTCTGTTAATTCAACTCACAATCCAATTCACATTAAAACAATGAAACCAAGATTCATTAAATCAGGATGTTGGATTTTGAAAATTTTAAATTTAATGCATAAACATCGAAACAATAAATTGATGAAGATGAAGTACTGAGATACAAAAGTAGAATTTGTGTACTAAATGTTACAATTTAAGAAAAAAATCCTTTAAGAAGCACATACATCGAATTACACTATTCATCCAACAGGAAAAAATGTATCATAAACTGAAGAATATTTTGATGGCCCTAATTGAAAAGTGGCGAGGTAAAATTTGGATTTAAGCGTTCCACATGTCAATTATTTAAAATTGAGCATCCAATGTCAGGTGGATAATATTTTATAATACTAGAGTGAAAAAAAATGAAATAAAATAGATTTGTGATTAATTTACCCATATCGAGACAGTCATTAAACTATATATGTTATTACAGTAGACTAAAAAAATATGCATTTTTTTTCCATTTCATAGATAAATCAGGTGAAAAAATTAGTAAAATTATATGCAGATGAAGTTTTTTAATTGCAGTTGATACCAAAATCTATAAGCTATATAATTGTAGAAAATTCAAGAGATTTAAGTACTAGACTGACTTTCAGTACTATATTTCACCCACAAACTGATGGTTAATTAAAAGAATAATTCAAACAATAGAAGAGTTATTCTTTTTGTACGTTTATCTTTAGTGGAAGTTGAGAGTTAAGTACATCACTAATAGAATTTGCATACGGCAGCTTGCAGACAAGTATCATAATGTCTCCATATGAAACTCTTTAAAGAATAACTTGTAAAACACCATTACATTGTAATGAAGTACAGAAAGAAAAGTCATGGATACTATTTAATAGATGACAACATTGATAAAATTGGAATATTTTGAGATAAACAGAATGTTGCTTAAATTTAACAATAAAAAATATTATGATGTTATAGATCGGTGGATTTTGATATTAATTAGATTGTATTTATCAAACTCAATCCGATGAAAGAGAAACAGTGTTTTGGAAAAAAAAAGAAAAGCTAAATCAACAACAAATATGACTGTATAAAACTGTTAAATAAATTTGAAAATATAGCTTGCAGATTGGCAATAACTCAAATCCATGATGATATATTTCATATACCTACACCTATAAAATATACATAACTGATGAATCAAGTTGGATTGTCATAACATATTCATATACCTACACCTATAAAATATACATAACTGATGAACCTGACATAACATATAAAGAAGAGCCTAAAAAAATACTAAAATTTGATGAAGAAAGACCTCTCAACATGATATTGCAATTGTAAGAATTTTATGAAAACATAGGACAGAAAGAGATGTTGCATGACAAAAGAAATTAAAAAAATGAGAGCTTCATTCATATATCTTCAATTACAATGTATTTGTTATCATTACATTCTTTTAAATTTGAGAACAAAATTTTTATAAGATAAGAAAAATGTACAAACTCGGACTAAAAAAAATACTAAACCGGCTACATCAGTTCAAAAGAACTGAAGATGCAATTCCGCTAATAGAAGAGGCTAAGTAGAGGATTTGATTTCACTAATACACGAGCGGGTGAAACAGAGAAAGAAAGCACAAGAAAGAAAGCAAAGATAATAAAACGTGTGACATGAAAGAAGAGGCAAAGTAAGCAGAGGATTTCATTTCGCTAATAAACCAGCGAGTGCAACAGAGAAAAAGAGGACGAGAGAAAACAAAGATGATCATACATGTGGCGTAAGGCAAATGTCATATGTAAGACTATGACGAGCACAGAAGAGAAAACAACGGATGTTTTGCACAAATAGAGATGACTACGGATTTGGTCGACAGGTTGGATCATGTGGGCCCAGAAAAGCGGTTTTAATTTACTTTGACATTGATATTCAGTGCTTCTTTTATTCTCAAAAACATGAAATTTTCAAATTAGAGATGAAAATTTTATTTATACTTTACATTCAAACAAGTAACCCCCAAATTCATTATAAAACTCGTAAATAAATTATTATTAGAATTCATAGGAGTGTTGTTCTGATAAACTCTTAACTACAACAACAACAACAACAACAAGCCTTTATCCCACTAAGTGAGGAAGGTAATAACAAATTCTTAACTGTTAAAAAAATTTATTAACTTAATAGAATAAATGAAAAAATCTGTTTAGGACACCTGAAAGACAGGTGTAGCTAACTCGAACTCCACCGCTCATGGGAAGGATTATACGAGAGATTATAGATACAGAGTGAGACAGTGGTATAGAGGGAGTATACGAAGTCGGGGCGCAGAGTCGAAGTCGACGAGTCTAAAGAAAGAAGAAGAAAAAGAAGTCATGGAAAGACGAATAAAGAAAGGAAGGGGAACCCAAAGAAGAAGGGAATAGGAAGAAGGAAACACAAGGGCAGCTCAAATCGATCAAACAAGTCGCGTACGAAGGGAGAAAAGAGAAAAAACGTTGCATTTTCCTAGCGCGAGAGAGATTTGAGTGGCTCGAGTAATTGCCACAAGCAGCAAGAGGAGGAAGGACAAGGGGAATTGAGCAATTTTCGCCCATCAACACAATTTTCCGTGTTATAGACATTTGACAGGATTTCTTGTGCCCTAACCGAGCTATAGAGGAAGGAAAAAAGAATCGTGTAACTTATAGGAGCACTTGATCGAAAGCTGTGGGGGAAAAGACAAACATGAGTGAAGGGCTCAATCGAGCCTCATCTGATCGGTTCAAATAAATTAGGACAAGACAGAAATTTCAAGGAAAGTTAATAAATTAAAATAAAGTTATTAAATGTAAAAAAATGAAAATGACTTAATTTGGCTAAACTTTAAGTAGGAAATTTGGCAAAGAAGGTAAGACATAAAAGTATGAATAAAAATTCAGATTTGAAACTTGTTTTCAATAATTAATTGCTATTTTTCCTATCTAATTAATGTTAAAATGAAATGAAGAATCATAAGTTTAAAAATTATTTATACTTTAGTAACTATTAAATTCAAGTATGCCTAAAAAAAATTTTGAAGCTTTGCCTTAAAATTGACTTAATTGTTAACATTATATGTATTGATATTAACAAAATGTTGTTTAAATCACTTATTTAAAAAATTTATAGGAATAATGATAATTTGAATACTTCTATGAAATTGTAAATAAGGCAAAATCTCAAATGAATATATTTAAATATTAAAAGTAATGCTCGAAATAAAATGAAATGAAAATTGAACTGATAGAAATTAACTATCACTATATGTTCACCAAAAAATTATACTGAGGAAAAATGACAGCATACTACAGACAACACAGGTAGTATGTTTTCATTTTTATAATAGTTACGTTAATTACATATGTTTTTATTATTTTCCACATATCCTATAATATGCAAAAATTAATGTTTTCCTTTGTTAAATGGAAGAAAAAAATAAAATAAAATGAAACATATGCATGCATACGGGAGCGCCTCTAGATGTTTCTGATATGAGCATGCAATGTAAACGTGTACGAAAATGAAAATAGTTGTTTATCTTTATGGTGGGTTGATAAAGATTAAACGTATATCTTTTTAAGTAAACGTTTAGACAATAACTCGCAAAAATAAAAAGCGAATCATAAATAAATGAAATTGTTTCCTTTTACTGCACAGTCCTTTTTACCATTTATAGTAATTTAATAAAATATTTTAAAATGAAATTATTATAATTTATAAATATTTGTCACCTGAGTAAATTTAACTCAAACTTTAGTTGCCAATGGTTTACAGGAAAACCAATTTTAGACTAGAAGTACCCAGGAAATATGTGCACAGCGCTGAGGAGTGTGAGATGCCAGGGTATTATAGTTCATTTTTATTTTTTGTTAGATGTAAATATTTAAATATGAAAAACTGTTATAACTTTCATAAAAGAAAATGGCTCTTTGGTGTTTTGAATTTCTTTTTAATTATGACAAACAACTGTTAGATAGTTTCCTCTGTTCAACTGACAGTTCCAGCCTGGATAATTCCAAGCTCATCGGCCTGGTCGAAACCAAAGTTGTATTAGAGCCCAGTCAAGGGCAATAAGAAAGTGATCGTAAAAGGGCAATTAGGAAAATAATTAATGACCATTAAGAAAATTAAAATGTAATTATAAATTTTAGGTTATTAATTGTAAAATTTTGATATCACTAGGCAATTCGTATTGATTCGGAGGATACTAATGGGAATAATAGGCAAGAGTTACTGATCAGTAGAAGTTGGTGACTCTAGAATTACTGATCCTCTATCTAGTAGTGTTACCGTCCCTATAAAGGCATTTACTTAGATGATGGCTACAATGACACGACTGATTCAGAGTTCTCAAACTCAGGCCAATGCTAGTGGAATAATGCAAATGGATAGATATGTGAAGTAGTTCTAAGACACGAGACCGCCATTATTTTCATAAGCAAAACCAAATGAGGAAGAGAACGGTTGAGAGAATCAAGAAAATCAATGATCGTTTATCATGCCCTTGGAAGAGAAGGGTTACACGACTGATTCAGAGTTTCTCAAACTCATGCCAATGCTAGTGGAATAATGCAGATGTATAGATATGTGAAGTAGTTCTAAGACACGAGACCGCCATTACTTTCAGAAGCAGGACCAAATGAGGAAGAGAACGGTTGAGAGAATCAAGAAAATCAATGATTGTTTATCCTGCCCTCGGAAGAGAAGGGTTACATGAGAAACTATTGGTTTTGAGAAGGAAGCAGAGAGGTGGTGGCAGGGGGACAACTTCAGAAGAAGTTTAAAGGGCAACCCAGCAAACAGATTCTATGGGAGGATTTTATAAGGACTTTCTGTAACTGGTTTGTACCTCTCTCGTCCTGGAGGCAGATGCACGATCATTTTTTCAGGATGAGGCAAGGCGACTGTTCCATCATGTACTACGAAGGTGAATTTAAGATTCTTTCTCACTATGCACCTCAGTTAATTCCCAATATCGAAGAAAACTGTCATTGTTTTCTTTCTGGATTGAAGGATACGATCACATAGCATTTAAGGATAGAAAATTCCTCTTGGCATTAAGGATTATTCAATCTTAGTGTAGAGGGCGGGGAGGATAGAAATTGACTTGCTGGGTAAGCAGAGGGTACAGATTTTCATAAAAGAATGGGAGATGATAAGTCCAGATCGAGACAAGCCACCCAGTCTATCCAATTTGGGTAGCGAAATTTGAAGAAGCCTAGACACAGCATCAGGGGTATTTGCAGTGGCACTAGCAGTAGCAATAGTATGACCACCTATGTCAAGCGTGGAAGGGAGCATAAAGGAGAGTGCTTATCGGGCACCAACACCTATTTTTGGTGTCATTAACCAAGACACATGGCTAGATCACGTCCTACTTGTGGGCCAGAGACCCCATGTTGATACCAAAATTAGTGCATCACCTTCTCAGAGGACTTTTGGCAAATAAAGGTCAGCTGAGTCATCATGATCAATTTCAGCCTCGACTCAGATCTCTCAGATTGTACAACTTAATGTATATGCACTAAATCAATGAGAAGCAAAAATTCAATTGACATTTGCAGATAAGTCAAAAAGAATAATAGATTGTGACAAAAAACAGCTCAGGAGTAGCGAGGTTTTTTTTGCTACTGTATCATAGAAACATGGAACCAAAAAGGATGCTACTTGGGAGAAGGAATTTGAAATAAAAGAAAGAAATCCTCACTTTTTCAATTAAGATATGAATAATTTTATTGTAATTTAAATTCTGAAAATGAAATTTTAATAGGGAGAGAAAATTGCAATAAAACAAGTTAACCGTTAAAAAATTTAATTAACTTAATTAATAAAAAAATGTGAATGCTTGTTTAAGACACTTGAGAGGCAGGTGTCGCTCACTCTAGCTCTCGCCGCTCATGGGAAGGATTATGAGAGATTATTCTCTCGTTCTTTTCATTTCACATGCAAAATAAATAACAAGTGAGAGACAATGATAGAGAGGGAGTATGCAAAGTAGAGGCAAGGAATCAAAGCGAGCGACCCTGGAAGACGAAGAAGAAAAATGAAGCTTGAGGGAAAAAAAAAAGAAAATGAATGAAAGATAGAATAAAGATAATAGGAAAAAGAAAAGGCAAGAGCAGCTCACATTGAACAACCGAGTCGAGTATGGAGGAAGGGCGAAGACCACTAGTAGAGAAAGGGAAAATTTTGTAATGTCATCGTGCAAAGGAGGCTCGAGTGGCATTGTTGACTGTCACGAGCAACAAGCTAAGGAGACGGGGAATCTAGCAATTTTCCCCCATCAATGCAAGTTTACATGAGTGATATGCTTGACACTGATTCATGTGCCCTAACCAATCAATATAGGGAGGAAAGAATCACGTGGTTAATAGGAGCACTTGATCAAGAGCACTAGGAGAAGGGACGGGCCACAAAAGCCTTCTTACGTGCGCGAAAAACTCAATCGACCCCTACCTATTCTGCTCGAATAACTTAGGGCAAGGCAAGAATTTCAAGGAATTGGCAATAAATATATATTAAGTTATCAATTATAGATAATTGAAAAAGACTTAATTTTGTTAAAATTTATGTAGGAAATTTGGAAAGTAAGCTAAGCTAGAAAAAGGTAGGAAAATTTCAGGTATGAACCTTCGTTATAATAAATTAATCTTTTTTCAAATTAATTAACGTTAAAATTAAATAAAAAAATCCCTAAGTTTAAAACTTATTTATTATTAAGTTATTATTAAATTCAAATATGCCCAAAATATTGTAGAAGCTTTACGTAAAATTGCTTTAACTATTGTCAATATATGTATAATATTAACAATATCTTGTCTAAATCATTTAATTGGACATTTCATAGGTATAAAGCAATTTGAATAATTCTATCAAATTGTAAATTAGGCAATAATTCAAATGAATATATTTAAATAATAATAGTAAAGTTAGAATTAAAATAATGTGAAAATAGAATTGTTATTACAAATTTAGCAAAGAATTAGACTAATTGAGGAAAAATGACAACATACTATAGACTGTACAGATGGATAAATATGTTTTTGTTTTATAATAGTTTTGTTAATTACACATGTTTTTGTTGTTTTCAGGTGTTTCTTTAAAAAACAAAAATCCATGTTTCTCTTTTAAATGTTAAATGCAAGAAAAAAAATAAAATATGATAAATGTATGTAAACAGAAGCCCCTGGAAGCTACAGGCAAGGAAAGCAATGTAATCGTGCACAAATAAAAAAATGAAAATAGAAATAGAAAAGAAAATAGCAATGGAAATAGTTACCTACCTTTATAGTGGGTTGGAAAAAATAAAGCGTATATTTTTTAAATATACATTTAGATGGTGACTCCCAATAAGTGTAGCATAAATAAAGAAAGTAAATGAAATTGGTTTCTCTATTGATTTTTTACTGCACATTCGTTTTTATTGTTTGCTTAATTTGACAAAATATTTTAAATTGAGAATCATTATATTTTAGAAATATTTGCCAATTGAAAAGATTTAATTCATCCCTAACTAATATTTATAGGAAAACCAAATTTAGGAAAGATTGACCTCAAGGAATAAGTATATAGGCGCCAAGAAGTGTGGAATGACTCGTATTATAATTCAACTTTATTTTCTATTAGATATAAATATTTGAATAAAAAAACCTATTGTAAATATAAATTTTATAAAATAGAACGAATATTTTCTGTTTAGATTTCCTTTTAATTATGAAATGAAGTTGTTAAGAAATTTTTCAGAACGAATATTTTTTGTTTTAGATTTCCTTTCAATTATGAAATGAAGTTGTTAAGAAATTTTTCTCCGTCCGACTGACACTTCACGACTTAGTAATTTCAATCTCTCGGGTCAGGTCAAGACAAATGTAAAAGAATTGAGAATCAAAAGTATAAGGAGATGTAAGTTTTAAAATGAAAGAAAAGAAGAAATCGAGAAAAGCATTTAAAATTTCGAAATATTAGTTAACTCTCTTTTTCTCCTTTGCAATTAATGTCAAACTCATATATCAAATTTTATCACATTACAAAACCAATTAAAAAACCTATATTTAATTGTTACTCTCAAAATTAAATTTTAGAAATTGCTATGAAAACAAGCAAAATATCCTTATAGTATAAGAATATGAGTATTCACCTAAATGAAGAGTACTTTGATATTTAATTTGCAATGATGTTGAATCTTCTAATAATATACAGACGCTAAGAAGTGTGGAATGACACGTATTATAATTCAGCTTTATTTTCTATTAGATATAAATATTTGAATATGAAAAACCTATTGTAAATATAAATTTTATAAAATAGAACGAATCTTTTCTGTTTTGGATTTCCTTTTAACTATGAAATGAAGTTGTTAAGAATTTTTTCTCCGTCAAACTGACAGTCACTAAATAGAATGCAATGGAGAAAGAGGATTCATTTAGCCGACCCCACGTAGAGGGATTAAGGCTTTGTTGTTGTTGTTGTTGTTGTTGTTGTAGACTGACAGTCACGACTTAGTAATTCCAATCTCTCGGGTCGGGTCAAGACTGTAAAAGAATGGTGAATCAAAAGTATAAGGAGAACTTAGTTATAAAATGAAAGAAAAGAAGAAATTGAGATAAGCATTTAAAATGTCAAAATATTAGTTAACTCTCTTTTTCTCCTTTGCAATTAATGTCAAACTCATATATCAAATTTTATCACATTACAAAACCAATTAAAAAACCTATATTTAATTCCTACTCTCAAAATTAAATTTTAGAAATTGCTATGAAAAGAAGCAAAATATCCTCATAGTATAAGAATATGAGTATTCAACTCGATGACGAGTACTTTGATATTTAATTGCAATGATGCCGACTCTTATAATAATTGAAAACCTAACATGATATAAAATTTAATCAATTTAGCATTTACAAGAACTATTAAATTTTCATTATTTCAATTTTAAATTACGATATCATATTTTATGTTATATATATATATATATATATATATATATATATATATATCAACAAAATTTCAGGTTTAAGAAGAGTGCACTTAGCATCAAATTGCCATGAGATGGCGACTTCGGTCCAGAGTTCTGCTGAGGCTTCCGATGGTGATTTCGCTCGCAATTGATTCTACCTCTCGAAGGAAAGAACCTTGCATCGTAAACTCTCGCTCTGTCGTCTGGCGTCAGCGCAGGCGTCAGCTATGGCGCTTTCTGCGTCCCGACCTTGACCCTGTCGTCTCTCGTCGCAATTGTTGCGACTGCACCCGATGTTGCGACTGCACCCGACTGCTATGTCTGACTCTGCTTTCTTCTGCTGCGACTGTGTGCAGTCTCTCACTCGATAGTTAGGTTTTCGACGCAACTTGCTTCTGCTACGACTGCACTGTGCCCGACAGCTCCTCTCTTTGCCGACTCTTTCTGTCAGCAACCTCGTCGTAGCTTAACGCCGACAGCTCTACTTGCTCTGATGGCGCTTCCTACTTTATTGAGCCGGAAAAAGTATCATTTGCCCATGTAGTGGGTAACCCTCATGTGGAGTCCGCAATGACATTTCCCTCAAGCTATAAGAAATGTTGTGATGGTAGAGATGATTGTCCTTTTGTTAAGAAGTGAAGTAAGAAACGATGAAAAACAGTAATCTTTTTCTCTGAATCAGAAATTTCTACCCAAACGAAAAAATTCAAGTTTGTTTTTTATTGGAAAGTTTCAGTGGGGACACTCTCCTATGGATGTTATCAAAAAGTGTTGATGATCTTAAGCTATTAGGCAAATGGAAAGTGGGACTCATAGATGGGAGATATGTGTTGATCCAACTAACAGTGGTTGAAGACTACACCAGAATTTTCTCCAATAAATATCTTAATATCGCAAGCAAATCAATGAAGTTACTTAGATGGTCTTCTGATTTTGACCCAAATCATGAAACTTCTATTATACCGGTATAGTTTAGTTTACAGTCTCAAGCTGCATTTTTTTCACAATCAGGTTCTCTACTCTATTGGGGTCATCATTGGGGACCCTTTAAAGCTAGATCTGCATACTTTCAACCTAACCAGCCCCTCAATGGCCAGAATACTTGTGTAAAGAAATGCTACTTTACCTGATATTAATGAATTTTGACAGGGCACAATTCATAATGTTTATTGGCAACAAATTGTCATGGAGCACAGACTCTGATATTGTACCCACTGTAAGATGTTTGGTGGTGTCCTTGATAAATATCACAAGTTTCATCCAAATTTGAAATCTAAATTCCAAGTGAATAAGGATGGGTCTAACTCTACTACTCAGGACATTTTAGTTACACCTGAGGAGGATACTACCAGACATGAGGTATTTGTTGCCCCTGAGGACCCCCCATGACACTGTTGTTACTGTTACTGCGAGTGATGTGATGTTGGCACCTTCAAACCCCATAGAAAACAATATTGATGGACTATTACCTACAAATGATAGTGTTCAAACTAATAATCAGGAGAGGCTCGTAGCTCCACTTCTTCAGGAAGTATCCGGTGTAGAGGCAACTCATACTTCACATATCCTAGGACCTATTGTGGGTACTAAGGTTGGTATTCCTTCTGCTTCAACTTTACCACCACATTAGACTGATTCTTCGGAAGAGGAACGGAAGGTCTATTCAAGGAGGAAGAAGAGGAATGGAGGTCGACTTCAGCTCGAGAACATATTGGATGATATCTTGGTTACTACTGGCAATGGCAATTATCTTACCAGCTTTTTAGCTTGCTCCTTCCCTAGAACTAGAGGCAGAGGCAAGACCAAATTGTCACTCTCTAGTCACCCGATACCATGTATTTCGGCATTGTTAGGCTTTTTATTTAAGTATCTAATGTTTGTTTCTATTTTTTTCTAGTTTTGGAACCATTTGTAGTTTTTGTGTGGGCGGGGTGTCATTCTTAGGCCCTCCCACACATTGTATATGTATCTTCATTTCTACTTAATATATTAGATACACGCATACATTTATATATTATATATTATATATTTATAGAATTCGTATTAAATATTAAAATTTTAAACTCACCCTTAAATTTTCTTTCGGTCGAGTCTTAAGCCCCACTGAAGAACATCTTCCTCCCTTTGCAAGCGAAAGATCCGAACGAGAGCTCATCCTTCGACAGAACTGCTTCAAGCTCGCCTTATTCCCTTCATACCGAAAGCCACGAGCCCCTCGTCGTCCCTCGAAATTTCTCGCTTTGGCTCCATCTCGGTCGACGTCAGAGCTCGACAATAAAGCAACGTTCCGATCTTCTTCTTCCCTCGAACAAAAGCCCTACTACGCCATTTCCTCGGATAAGAAATCACGCAACATCTCACCATCCTTTCCTTTACTCTCTCATCGTATGTACTAGAGCTCCCACCTCACGTCAATTTATAAGGAAAACTTATCTATTAGGCTTCCAACCCCATCGCTTCCTCTCCCTTCTGTTTATTTACCCAACCCTTCCCTTCCTCATCCTCGATTGTTCAATTCCCCTCCCCCCATTTAGAAAAACTATTACACTAGGGTTCAAGTTTCCCAAAGGGGCAAGCCTCTACAATTAGTTACCCCTCCCATTAACGGGAGAGCACTTCTGGATAAAACTAATTATTAAAAATTGAATATTCATCATATAATAAGCGCAGACCTAGGATAAAAGTTGGAAAGTTTATCACATGAAGCTTGAAATAGATGGTGGGGGAAATTGAGATGAAACCTGATCAAGATCTCATGTTTCTGTCGCCCCGGGTCTTCGTGGTCCCTGAATTATTAAGTTAGAGGAGGTAGTCGACCTAAGCTGACAGAAGTATTCGTGTTAGGAACTATGGGTCGTGTCCTATAAGAGACCCGCAGTCATGATTGTTAATATAATGTATCAACCACCCGATCAGAAGACCATGTTCATAACCGCCAGTTTGTAGTGTCATTTGGTTGTGAAATCACGCAAACAGAGGACTCGAGTCACGACATTAATGGCATGCAATTGTGTTGATTGTGAATATAAAGATATATTTAATATGACGGTAGCTCATTGTGACCAGAAGTTAATCAGAAATTTGTTAGCAATGATAAATTATTGTGGAGAGTGAATTGAGTTTGTTTTAAGTCTTAAGTGATTTAATTAGATTGAGTTTTTTAGTTAATTACTTCAAAAATTTTGATTTAAAAAATTGACCACTCCAGTAGAAATCGTCAATTAACACGGCCAAAATCGGAGAGTTAAGCATTTCAAACTTTTATTTTTGAAGTAAAATTTAATTCCTCTGGTCTAACCTTTTTAGAGTGTAAGTGTTGTCGTCTCGTGTCCTTTCAAAGAGGACAATCGGACTAGGTGATTTAAACTTGTAAATCCTTATCTTTACAATTTGAACGTTTACTACAAAATTACTAAACTAGAGAACTTCAGTCCTTGCGAAGAAGATGGACTAGTTGGGCAACACATAAAACCATATCTTATACACAAGTTGGCTCAGCTAACCCACACAGCAATCTCAAACCCAAAATTTCAACATTCAATACATTGGTTGGCGCACATGTCGATATTGTTTAATTTCATCCATTTAGCTATTTTAGAAACTTTGCATGTTTCCAGGAAATTTGCAACATTTTAAAGCATGAATTAAATCAATAATTGCTTTAAAAGACACATGTAAGACTTGAATTTATATAATTTTGCTTCATTTGAATGAATGTATTGAAGCATGCAAAGGTTCACTTCAAGCTTTTAAAATATTGTCTTTTGTTAGCTTGTAAATATAATGCGAATCCGATGGCGGGATTTTAAAGTTTCAAAAAGCCTCAAATTTGAATTATCTTTTGCACCTACGAGCCTAAGTCCGAAAACCCAATTTTAAATTGATTTTGAAACCTTAGGAACCGAAGTCTAAAGGGCTCAATTTTAAATAATTTTCAACTTTTACAAACTTAAATTTTAAAATCCAAATTTTAATATTTTAATCCCTAGGAGTATATTTTAAAAGCCTGAACTCTAGAATTTTTAAAATCTTAAGAGCCTAGATGTCCGATATTCTAAACCCTAAGAACCTAAATATCAAAAGCTCGAATTTTCAAATCATTTTATAATTCATGAGTCACATTTAATTTTATTTCATAAGTTCAAAATTTGAAATAATTTAAGTTTAAAACAACGAGAATTCTAGCCACCTCCCGATGTAAACCCATGTTAGGGGACATGAAGAATGTCATTCTCTATTGTCTAAAAAACTCGTTAGTCAATGTCGTGAGACATTTCGACCAGGGACCAAAATAGAACATTTAAACCGCAATGTCCAACAACGCAATGGGCTTTCAATATACCTGCAGAAAAGCTCAAATCACAAATCAGCATTCCCCTAACAGTAATTTACTTTCACTGAAAGATACTTAATTCACTCGAACGGGTACTCACATTTCTCACGTATGGGTATTTTAAAAACTCAATTTTTAAAAAGAGTTCTCTAGACAAGTTCACGATTTCCTCGAACGGTACTTAATTCCCAAGGACGGGTACTCATACTCTCCTCGAATGGAGATTTTTGAAAAATACCCATATTGCCCCAATGCATAATACATTTCAAACTCCACTCCGACGGCATTGACAACGATAAAAACAATAAAATAAAGAGGCTTTTACATACATAGCACCCGAAATATTACTATTTATCTCACATTTCAAACTTCAATATTACAAAATTCGTACTCTGTTAACCACTCTGTCTACAATCTCTGTCCTCCGACGACACTGTTGGCGTTGTGAAAGCTTTAAATCTTCTATTTAGATATTAAATATTAGAGTCTTAAAACATTTTTTCAACAAAATATAATCTATCCAAGTTTTTTTTTTTAAAATGTGAAATAAAGAGCTTGTGTGAGATCTGAGCCAGAGAAGAAGGATTCGAACTAAAAGGGATCAGCAAATAGGAATTTCAGCAGGAACAGTAAAGCAAAAAAGCAATAAATTTGGCAATGCCAACAAAAGCAAAAAAACACCAAAATAAAAATGCCAGCAAGAAAGGCAGCGACCACCAGAAAAAAAACACCGGTAAAGAAGTTAGTGACGGCAGAGCAACTGTTGGTGCAGTTCTATCGCCTCTGTCTGAAGGCCTTGGTTAGGGTTTAGTATGATAAACAGCCTTGTGACTCCGAGAAGTATGATAAGCTCTTCCACCTTGCTTTGGAGGATATCTTCGGATAAGAGAATGCCTTCTATCAAGATTAGAGAATGGTCGTCTTCCATTGAAAGATAATAAGCTAAAATATCGGAGCTCAGCTTTTCCATGTGCAGAGGAGAAATTCTAACCAGGGCAGCACTCTCTATGGTACAACAAACACAGGTTTGTCTTGTACTTCTTCCTTTCCAGCATCGCTAACAGGAATAGCAATTGATAGATCCAAACGTAGGAGATCAAGAGATTCCCAGAAGAAAACCAAGGTCGGGGAAAATGAATCTACAGTTTTCAAAAAGTCTGCAAATTACAATGCATATATGTACAACAAAGTGTTTAGTGATGTCCTCAATGTACACGAAGGTCGAAAACACTAAAACTGACGACTCAAAAAAACAAAGAAGATTTCAAGGTTTTCATAAGCAAGGATCACTTCGGCGATGTTCCTCACTAGGAATGATAACACCAAAGGAGGTAAAGTGGAGAAAAAAGCTAAAACGTTCGATTCAATGAACAGGGGGAATGTTCACGGTCGGAGCGGCATGTAACAAGAAAAGTTGGGAGTTTCGAACACCTCGTCTACAACAATCTCCTCGTCATCTTCGGTGGCTTATTCTGTCGCGTGGTTCCTAGCCGAGAGGAGGAAGACCAATCATGAAGGTAGTTGAGGGCTTCAGTGAGCTAGCGGACAGAGAAACAGTAGGGTATCCCTTGATTTCATCGTGCCTTCCTGGTACTTTTATCGTGACTGTGTCGCAAAGGATTCGGGCAGGAAAGAGGTAGACGACAATTTCGATTCTAAAAGGAAGACAAAAGGATAGGCTCGATTATGAGGCAAAGCGGAGACCTTTACTGTCAGGAGAAGAGGCTTCTGTTAGAGTGTAGAAGACTGCATAAATAGAGTCAGGATGTTAATTTTCTAATCAAGGAGCAAGCAGTTTTTAGAAATTGAGAGGGGGTGGGTAGTTATCTGTTTTAACTTACATTTAATTTTTTTATTCATATATTTTTTAAATAATATTTTTTTAATAGTGAACACAATAAGTTCCAAAAAACCAAAATATTATATTTAATAAATTAAAACAACTATATATCACTAACATTACTAAATAATTTAATAGTGAACACAATAAGTTCCAAAAAAACCAAAATATTATATTTAATAAAACAAAACAACTATATATCACTAACATTACTAAATAAATTACATTAAAAATAATGATAAAACTAAATTTGTTTCATACCCATATTTTCTTTTTATTTTATTTACCTTGTCTCACACTCAATTTTTCATCCCTCAAATGTTGCATGGTTTTGCCCTCATTTCATCTTTCCACCGCACATTGCCCCTGAAATCCTCACTTCTCATCAAAGCTCCTCACCAAATCAAATACACATAATTATCATTTCTCCCTCAAAGCAAGTTTCAAGCCACAAATCATGCATCCCCCACCTAACAAGCAAGATGTCACACCCCAACTAACTCCCCCTAGTAGAATCAATCATAGCGTAACAAAGGCTGACAATTTATTTAGACCAAGTCTTGCCACCACTCGTCCTAACTTATAAAATCAAGACCCAGTGGACGATGAAAGTCTAAATAGATCGTCGCAACATACATGATACATTATTGTTCATATACATACTCGAAAACATGGAAATCATATCAACTAAAACATTAAAACTATATAAAGTTAGTTAAATCCCACATAATAAAAATATGTACCTAAAACCGATGTACAACCTCCCAGAATTATCATGCAAAAGTTATATAAACACAAACCTGACTACTCGCATTGGTACTCGTTGCCCCTACCTGGAAGGCAACAACAAAGAATAAGCAATAACTAGCTAAGAGAAATAATAAGGGCTAACATTAAATTTATATATGAAAAATAAACGTGCAGGCTCGTATAAAATTATACATTTCTGCACACAAATCATAACATGCTAGAGAACATGAAAAGACAGCAGATATAGGTAATATAAAAATCAAGACTGAAATGTAACATATAGGGTGTAAGCATCAAATCATAAGCATAATAAAAAGCATGTTCATAGTATATTATCATAACAATGTCATTTCATAAAAATCATATCATAATAATGTCACTTGTTTAAGATATAAGGTTCAACTAGCTTCATGTCTTTTCATCATGGGTTGACGCCCTGACCCAAAGGTTATATAAACTATCGATAAAGATTAAACTTTCCCCAACATGGCAGTCATCGATCACCCCTCTATACCCACAATTCCCTAACGATGTCATTGTCTAATCTTAACGATTCCCAAATTTTCGTCCCCGTATAAATATCAAGAATCGGGATTACTACATTCTGTTACGATTCAACGTATTCACACAGATTTCATAGAAATTAGGGCAAACGGAAATTCTTTTCACAATAATCCAAAAAACTCACATGAAAACAAATATAAACAACAATTGGTAAGTGGTCTCTCCATTTTCCTAAAATTCGTGAAAGGAAATCTCTCTCAAACCCTTCACCTAAGACACACAAATCAATCACATGCATAAAACTAACCCTATACATAATAAACATATTTATACCAACAAAAATAATAATAAAGACTAAATTTCCCTTATGTGTACAAAAGAAAATTTTGCCCTTCAGCTAAGAGCCCTCATAACAAAAATTTTGCCTACCAAAAAACATCTTGTCCTCGAGATGAAAAAAATGATTGATCCTTTGACTCCCTCACAGCTGTCTCTATTTCTTCATTCTCTGAATCCTTCTACGAAAACTTGTGATTTCGAGCCTCGCAACAGCGCTCTGGGATAAACTTCTCATCACACCAAAAACATAACCCCTTGCCTCTCGTCTCCCAAATCTATGTCCCTATAAGTAGTGTTGCCCCCAATCGAGGCCCATTATTCGTATCCCTTGTAGCCTCCCTCTGGAATTCCACTGTCTCAACTTTTGGCATCATCGTGCTTGCAGCAGTTTCCTATGACACTCCATCTGTGTTGTTCTTGTTGGCTTTCTTTATCTGGTTCTGGTCTTCCACCATGTATCAAAGGTAAAACTACTTCGATCGTAGTCATATCCCCTCCCTATTTGTAAAGGAATCGTTGCCTTGTAATAAGCCGTAAAACATTGCCTTCTTCTGTAGGTCACAAGCCTGCTAGGTCAAATCGATCGACCATAGCTCTTTACGCGCAATCCCTTCGACCTTCCAAGCTAGTTTCACTCAGATTTCGAGCACTCTTTCCTAAAAATCTTGCTCTGATACTAATTTCTTATGATTCGATGTAGAAATCCACACAAATTGTATAAAGATTAGAGCAAACATAAATTCTTATTGCAATAATCCAAATAAATCACACGAATACAAAGATAAACCTACAATTTTAGAGATATGCGGTCTCTCCCAATTCCTATAATTCGAGATGATGGAAATATCTCCCAAACCATAGACGTGAGAGTCGCAACCCAATCTCAAGCATAAAACTAACCCTAGACATAACAAGTATATTTATACTTAAAAATAATAATAATAAAAGACTAAATTGCTCTTAAGCATACAAAAGACAAAATTGCCCTTAGGCTAAGCTCCCTCGTAACATATCTCTGTGTATTTGTACTAGCAAACACTCATGTATAGTTTAACCCCTAACATTCCTTGTGACATTGAATCATCACTCCTGTATCAATCATTTATCAGGCATTACATATATCAATAGGTATAGACATGAAGCATAACAAATGAATACCGACAGAAAATTCATATAATATGCAAAGTCATATATAACATAGGTTGATCATAGCATTACATGCATCGTAGAAAAAGTAAATGTGCATTTATACTTTCAATTGCATATATTCATTAACAATATGCAAGAAGTTTAAATGTATGTGTCAAAAAAAAAACATATGAAAGCCTATATAAGATAATGTTTCTTAAATTATCACAAGATCATTTCACCTAACTTAGCGGAGCAGACCTATGACGAGTGCCTACGCGCTCGTCTCGAGCTCGCCACCTCATATAAATAACTTGGGCCTCGTAGACAACATAGGATTTCATAAAATTTAGTTCATAACATGCATTAACCCAAAACATGCATTAATTTCCAAAACATATGTCAAATGGACTTCTCGGCATAACTGGTCCGCCCAAAACCATCTAATTTCCTTTCTATCACCTCCAACCATACCTCCTTATGTTGATTTTGTGCTAGAACCCTTGTGGAAGCTCGCAAAGGCCCTTAGGCGCTTCTGCAAAAAATAAGCACCTTCAACGGCTGTCGAAAATGATATTTACATGAAAAATAAGGCAAAAGTCAAAACGGAATAGTGAGTAAAAAAATGAAAGTCTCAAATGACATGAGAAGAATTTATGCTTACAGAAATCGCTCCAGAACCCTATATCATAAGCTGCGGCACCCAGATGGCCACTCAGTTCCCTTGCTACAGTACCTGGGCGATGCTTCTCATGGGATTACCCCCAAGCCCGTGAAACCGAGCAAGTAAAGGGAGAAGAGGGGAGAGGAAAAGGAATCTCAGAAGAGGGTAAAAAAATGTGAAGGTTTTGGATCCCAAATCAATTGAAACCCACAAATAGAAAGACAAGAGGCAATTGGATACAGTGTTGAGAGGATTATGGAGAATTAATTAAAGTAATTAAGATTTAAGCTAATAAAACATATAACTTCTAACTTATATATTTCCCAAACCATGTAGTGTTTTATATCGAATTGCCCGATTCCATATGTAGAATTTTATAAAATTGTTTGGAACACATTCTGAGGGATGCAAAATTTGAGGAACATTAAGAATTGTCGAACTCACTTGGTTTCACGAAATTTGGGTGTCACACAAGGCGCTCAAGTTGCTCCCATCAAACACACATAGGATGCCACTCCTACATTCCTCATACTCTTGCTCTACACTCCTCTCCTTCAAACTACTCTTTCAAGTATATACCACAGATTGCCACGCCTACCTCCCTCATCCTCTTGCTCGACCCTTCTAACCCTCTCACCCTCAACCTAGCATCACACTCATCAATGACAAGCTAAACTGCGGATCTACTCAACCCAAGCTCCCACCCATGAATCTCTCCCAAGGCTCCTTCAAACACCAACTCTGCCAACCCAAAAACCTCTAACCACCTCCTATATCATGCCTCTACTCAGAGTAGGCATCCATGCAAACCTGTTGGGAAAGGACGATAAGAGCAAGAATTTTTTAAATCCCTAACAAATCTCTCAGGACAGCTGGACAGGAATTTTCAGATCTAGCACCTCAAAAAAAAAAAAAAAAAAAACTAAAAAAACTAAAAAAGACAAAGCACCATAATATAAACTTCAGTAATATATCATTCAACTCTTCATAACATGATTGTTTACTACGAATAAAAGGATAGTTATTAAATTAGCCTAATAAATAAAAGTACAAACAATTCTTCAAACTTGCTATAAGATAATCTTCAAGAAAAAAGAGAATAAAAAATGAAATGATACATAAATAAAATTCTCATGCAGCTTGATAATCAATCAGATAGCAGAAGCATACTGCAGCAAAAAACTAACGAAATTGGGAAGGTAAAATATCTCATCGTCCAATTTGTGTTGGCAAAGTATACCAGAAATCACAGGTATTGCAAAAGGAGCATGTCTGGAAATACATACAACAGTAAAGCTGTGAGGAGAAGAATCATATAAGGGGATGCATGATGTGGCAGAAATACCCCACATTCTCACATTACCAGAAGATCTTTGAGGCACTATGATTGCCACCGCATGTAATTAGTAAGTATATTCTGTACCTTCTAAAGGATCCCCTGTGATTTGGAGGTAGTTATGGTTTGCGAAAGGTACAAAGATTGAACAATAGCTTAAGAGAAAGGACATCAATTCATCACCAATCTGAAAGTAAACAATACAAAAGAATTTGAGTTCAACATAGTTGCCATCACCTCATAACTTTTAATTATCAAAACAGTAAAGACATGAAGCAAAATAATTTTATAGAGAACAAATTTTTCTCATAAGAAATTACCCTTTCCAACAAATGATCCAAAACATGACTGCAGTTGATAGCAATATCAGCAAAGAAACCATTTTTCTGAAAAATGTAAATTAATATCGTTAATTAAACTGCCAAAAAAATAGCACTACAGTGCATCAACAGAACGTTTATGAACAAAATTTCATAAGAATGTATTTAACAAAAAGGTCACAAGAAATTCCCAGACCCAACACGTCCGGAGAGCATGGAACAACAATTTAAGTTGAGCAAGCAATCTCATTATCGTAGAGAAACCATAGCCTTTAGGGGAACCAAAAGAATAACAAATGGCATTAATAAGGAAAAATTTTATTCTCAATCCTGAAACCAAACATTGAATTTTTTTATTTTAGCTATTGAACCACACAGGCGTACAAATCTTTTGAGAACTGTCACTTCTGGATATTGCTCAAGCTTTCATCAAGCACAGGCAATGTGATGCATTTACAAAGCCAGATATGGGTCTAGAATTTTTTCATGCAAGTCCCATTTATAAAAATGAAATATAGAAAGTGTTGCAACCATGCACAAATTTGACTATTTTTTGCTTCACCGGAAGGAGAAAAAAACAATTAGTTCAAGCATTCAATTAAACAGTTCTAAATTCTATGCATACATCAATTGACAAAAATAAAGAAAAATATTGAACACATATATCACTTGAAGATCAAAAATCTCTTAAGCAAACACAAAAAGATATGATCCTTCAAGGTAGTGGTGACTCCATTTCCTCCATTGTGAATTTAAATAAACATATTGCACGGTAGAAAGCACACAATCAAAGATAAATCAATGACTCGTTATATATGGCAAAGACTGTGCGGCTGTAAAAATACTTGGAGATGGAGGAAGTGTAACATTACTGAAGTAAACAAGGTAATAGCAACAATCTCCTTATCAACTCAAAAAGTACTTTCACTAGATATTTGCATTGAGGCATGGATGAGGAGCCATAACCGTTTCTGCGAAAAATCAGGTAAGTGGACTGGCCAGCCACCTCATTGCTACCGTGGGGGGGGTGGGGGGGCCATAATTGGAGATAAATTTGGAAACCTCTTGATTAGTTATTCTCTTACTATTTTGACACTTTTTTTATTTATTTCAGAATTATTTCCTTTCCAAATTAAGATAAAAGGTATTGGATAAGCTTGTAATTTAGGAGGATTAATTTCCCTATATATATGTATCTTACATGGGAAAAATGAAATCAAGCAAACATTTTCCTCAAAGAGGTTATTTTTAGATGGTATCAAAGCCCAAAAATCTATCCTTCGCGTTCAAGCACTCAATCTCCATGTTTTCCTTCATCCTATGAAAACTTCGAGCTGGAAAAAGGGCCCAATCATCCTCTGTATCTACAGTGAACTTTCCTCATCAGCGAGAAAATGAAGAATCTGTAGAATTTCTCTTACAACATCTTTGACGCACAAAGTCGTCTCCTCTCCTACACACGAAAGCTAAGTTTGATGTGTCCTCTATTCATGTCCGCGTGAAATCACAGTGCGCTGTCATTCATACCTTCTGCTCGACCAGAAAGTTCATGTTGTTCGTCTTTTCTGCCCAGCCTAATCGCAATCTTCTATCGAACAACTCCTTGCAGTTGGAAATTTCCTCCACCAACCCTTTTCTATAGCTAAAGCAGCCAACGGCCTCCGCCGGTCTTCTCCTTGCCTCGGCAACAGCCAGCAGCAGCCTAATCGCAATCTTCTATCGAACAACTCCTTGCAGTTGGAAATTTCCTCCACCAACCCTTTTCTATAGCTAAAGCAGCCAACGGCCTCCGCCGGTCTTCTCCTTGCCTCGGCAACAGCCAGCAGCCTCCGTGAAGCCTTCTTCTTGCTCAACAGCCCTTCCATGTCCTCCGATCTACAAACTACAGCCCTCCTACGGAGCCCCTCCTCTTCTCCCTGACATTGAAATTCTCTGTGGATCTCAATTCTTTCCATCAAACTCTCCCCGCAACCTGAATTATCCCTGTTACATGCCCTCCTCTAGCAAAACCCTCCTACAACAGCACCACCACCACCACGTCTTACTGCAAGCCCATCGTCGAAGCTTTACTCTACACCAAGCCCTCCTCCAGAGCTTCTCCCTGCAACCCATCAGCACGGGAATTCTCCTTGCAGGCCCCCCTGGTTGTTGTTTCTTCTCCCTTTATGATCTACACAAGCGGCTAGCCAATCCTGCATGCTCTTGCCAGCCACAAAAATTCTACTGCAACCATCAGCACGGGAATTCTCCTCGCAAGCCCTTCTGGTTGTTTCTTCTCCCACTATGATCAACACAAGCCACTACCCAATCCTACTCATGCTCTTGCCAGTCTGTCGGCTCCGTGCAGGTGTCCAACTGCAAGTTATCGTTCCCATACAGACTTCACCTCAGCCTTCCAGTCTCCATTGTCTTCCAGCAGCGCAGTCGGAAGTAGTAGGTAGCACGTAGCAAGCAACCAGCCAACCTCCCCGTTGACAACCCAAATATTCTTTTCCGAGCAGGCATGCCTATCCAAATTCCCACGAACTCCTCACTTCTGGGGCAAGAAGCAGCTAGAAATCCTACAGCTTATACCAATCAAACTTCTTCCAGCCGTAAACACGCATAGGATTTGAGAAAACGTCGACTTCTACTCCGGAGCCTACCACCATGATGACACATCAAGATATCATATTTTCCTATTATGCTAACAATGGAAGATTTTAACATTGAAAAATAGATTTAGGTGTTTCAAATCACATGGCTGGACACACTCATATGCAATCATCAACTATCAAGAGATCATCAACCAAAAATTTGACTGACTTGCCGATGGATCTCACTTCAACATTGTTAGGAAAGAAGATATGAAAATCTCCAAAGATATTCAGCTTTCTTCAGCTATATGTTCCCTAATTAGGTTACTACTTACTTTCAATAAGCAAGCTTAATCATGAGTTAAATTGTGTTACTAAATTTCATTCTTACTTATATGAATTTTAGGAGATGGATTCGTAGATGCAAATTGACAGCTTTGAATCGCAATAAGTTTCATATTTGCCCAAAGAGTACTATTCTCTTAACACACAAGTGCATTCTCCACTTTCCTCTTCTCTTGAGTATGAGTTTGTTGTATTTCAACCTGTTGAAAGTCAAGTTCATTATGAAATTGCTGTCTATGTCGTCCCAATTTTCTTTATGTTGCAAAGTTGTACCCTCATCTCTCTTTATTCACAAAAAAGTCCGAATTTTGTCATTGTGAAACATGTCCATTAATTAATCATAATTGATATGTATAACATCTATCTCACTAAAAACCCTCACATCATTTCTACGTTATCCATAATGACATTTGGAGACATTCAAAAGTGAAAACCTCAAAAGAGTTGGATTATTTGTATCCTTCCAAGATGATCATGCTAGAATCAGTTGGATGCTTCCCATAAAGGAGAAATTTAAAACACAAAGCTTTCATTCCTTACATGACATAATTTACCCTCAATTCAAATTTATAATTAGATTCTCAAAATTGATAATGCAAAAAAATACTTTAACTAACGCGGGGCTCATGAGGGGCCAGTTGGTGCTTTAACTAATGTCGGGTTCATGGGGGACCAGCTGGGCATAGGTCGTGCCCAGTGAACTAGCCGATCCGCTTGGAGAGGGTGCCCCACTGCCCATCCTTCCTCTTCTTTCATTTCCTTTTCATCTCATTTTTTTCTTTCCATACTTCCTCTTTCTATTTTCCTTCCTAAGTCCTTTCCTAATTTAAATCATTTAGTATTGCCTAAGAAGCTAATATCTTGATTTTTTTTATTCTCCTTTCTTAATTTAAATGTTTCCTAAATTGGATCAAGTCTCTTAGAAATAGGAGCTAATCTATCTAGAGTTAGGGACACTGTTTTCGAAGATGGATTCAGCATTGCCTTCATATCCCTCTTGAGGGTTTTATCCAATGACGAGGAAGGAACTCTGACTGTAACCCCGTCCTAGATTTATCTTCATCATTTTGACTCCGTCCAAAGGCCGCCTCTGCCCCTCCTTCCTCTCAACCCTTGCTAGCAGCTCCTATGTTGTCTGCCTACCACAAGATCGTTCAATGTCCTCCAACAGCACGTCGCAATAGCTCCCTCTTGCAGCCAGAAAGTCAATTCCTCTGTTGGTTCGTGGTTCAAGTTGCTGCCCCCATCCGGCTGACAGTCCGCACCCCACAGAATTGATTCCCAACCCGCTGCCATCGTTTTCCAACAGACCGCAGCCCTCTATCTTGCCTTCCAGACAGTTGTCGCCTTCCTTCCAGCATGTTGGCAACTTCCAGGTCGTTGCCCCATTCATCCCAGCTGGCCGCTGTCACCTTCATCCCAAGTGGTCGTTGTCATCTGACAATCCCAGCGCCTCCCGCAGATGCAGATAACCTCGTGTAGCCCACTGCTCGGCTTCCGCTGCCCTCCTTCCTCCCTGTCCCCTGTCCCCGCAGGCAATGTGCCACCACCCTGCCCTCGCAAGCATTGCGTCCACACGTTGCCCCCCGCAGACCATATCTTTTCCGTCTCCTCAAGGCCACCATCCGTTATCTCTTTTGTTCCAGACATTGACGACGTTCCCGTTTCTTTCCAGCTATGGTTTGACACCTTACTATCATTGATTTGTTGTCCTTCTCCCATGATAGCCTGACACCTCTCCGGCCATCCCCGTGCTGCCGATCTAATATCACCTCGTCAGACTCCCTCCTCAAGAAGCTCGTTGTGTCATGTTTGTTGAGTCATTAGTTGTAATCCTTTTGTTCTTCGCTTTTGCTTTGTGTGTTTCATTTATAACTTTATTTTAAGTAATCAAATTGTGTCTTGCGTCATTTGGGTTACCTCCGATATAATTTGGTATATGAGCTAACTTACTTCTAGCCCTACCTTAGAGTTTCCTAGCATATGCACCCCTACCCAAGCAAATATATGTATATATATCTATATTTTTTTTTTTTGATACACAAAGGTGGTATGAGAGAGCCCAGTAGAGGCACCTTACCCATACCATACCAAGTACATCACTACCCCAACAAAAGATACACAGACACAAAAAAAATTTTAAACGTGCAGAAAACAAGTAGCTAGGAACGATCTAGTTTAGTCATGCCTCTTTCTCTAGTTTTAGGAGCGGAGCCAGAAAAAAAACTTTGAAGTGTCGTGTCATTGTCAGGAGAAACCAAAGTATCATCCATTAAGTTTCTAAGTTGGAGTCTGGCCCCAACCTTCTTCTTCCTTCCGGAAGTGTAAATCTGTTATTCTTCATCTGAAGATTGGCTCATGTGATCCTCAGTTTGATTAAATATTAGAACCGCAGTAGAAGAAAAAGCGGTCGTTGTCACAACGATAGATTTCAGTGTATGTGAAGTGTGAATTGTCACATTCGCGTATGATGCTTTTTGAATAGAAGTTGCGGGGCTATCCTAACTTTTGGTCCAAACATTATCCCTTATAGTATGGTCAGGAGAAGGGTTCCCAAGGGCATACACAATTTCATGTCTTGTGATGAATCCCCCCTCAGGTTGGTTGTCATCAGTTTTGTTGGGAGCGCATTCAGGCACGTGAGGTGCACTAACATCATGTTCCTGCTTTTTAATATTTGTTCTCAACTGTGGGTGCAATCTGAAACATTTCTCTTGCGAGTGTTCAAACATCTTGCAATACTTGCAGTAGTAAGACTTTTGTTCCATAATGATTTTTTGTCAATAACCATTGTGAGTAGAGTCAAGCTAAACTTCTACTACATCCGGTAGTGTAATATTCATTTCAATCAAAATCCTTACAATAAAGGTTCTAGAGAAACGAAACGTAGATGTGTCTATCTGCAAAGGTTTTTCAAGAATAGTCCTAATTGCATATAAGGTAAATAGGTCAAAAAATTGAAACTTGAGTTCAGACAATGAGAACCAGATAGGCGCAATTGGGGGTTCTTGACTGTGACCAAAATCAATGGTCCATTTGAGCAATTTCATATGATTGCCCTCGGTTGTGATGAATTTCTTTAAGAAAATCCTTATGTAATCTTCTTTTATGCTCAGTTGTATCATAACATGTCTTCCGTCAAAAAGACGCACCTCTCAAGCCCCAACTATTTTGAAATCTTCAAAAACATTTCTGATAATCTTCATCTTAAGGCGACATAACTGAAACTTTCCAACTAGTAAAAATTTGTATTTTCCTGCACGAGTTGAAATTTCAACGTCCGAGAAGAATAGTGTTGCTCTGTCTACCTTCTCTATATTTTTTATGAGATTGCATTTTACATGTCCTGCAACAGAATCATTGTACACCTACGGGAACATCGAACTATTTGCAAGATCAAAAAGTGGAGCTGCGTTTGTGAACCATTGTAGCATCGGAGGGTTTGACGGGATTATCATCGGCGAGGGCGGCGGCGTAGGATAGCCCTGAGGCCATGAGTGTGCTTCACACAAGCACAGCAGGCGCAGGAGAAGCTCTATCAAGCCGGACAGAGAGGAGGCGAAGAGGTCAAGGTGAAACCGCAGTCGCAGCTCGACGAGGTCGACGCAGTGACGAGCACCGGAGGATTTGCAGCTCGACGAGGTCGACGCAAAAAGAAGAGCCGCGGAACTTGCAGCTTGACGAGATCCACGCAAAAGCTGGCGCGAGGGAGAGACGATGAAGCCGCAAAATCCCTTCGCCATTGGACAGAAGGTGACAATCACGAAAAACAAACACAAAATTCGTCGTCTAGTACAAGAACTTCCGAAAAGCCGAAGGATCAAACCAGAGAATCGCCATTGAGCGAAACTCTAGTGGAGCAGCCCGCCACCGACACTATCATATATATATATATATATATATATATATATATATATATATATATATATATATATATATATATATATATATATATATATATATATCTTTTCTTTTCTTTCTCTTCTTTTCATTTTCCTCTCTCGTCTTTCTATTTTTCAATCCTTCTTGTCCCTCTTTCTCTTTCCCCAAACTCCTTGTCTCCTTCTCATCCAAACTATCAGCAATGTCCCTCAGAAGAACCGTACCAGACCCCATCTCGGGATGTGATACGACATGAAATATGTTGCCTGCAACAACAATTGACGGAACATGATGAAGGGACCCAGCACGAAGTCACCCTCGATCGTGACCGAGAGAGTCGACAAGATGATAGGGATGACGATCTAAAAATTCCACAGGAAAGATAACAGCGATGAAGAATGTCATCCATGTTGTTCTGGCATCCAATACCAGAGGCGACCACAAAAAAAAGCCTGCAAGCCACCGAAACTTTGGCATTAAACTGCGAGCAATCGAACAAACTTTTCAATACAAGGAGATACCTGAAGATAAACAGGTCAAACTAGCAGCTATTAAATTGAAAAAACACACCTCATTATGGTGGGACAACCTATAATGACAGTAAATGCGGGGCAGCAGTGACAAAATCACTAAGTGGGACAAAATAAAGAAAGCATTACTGCAGAGATATCTGTCACCACATTACCTCCAAGAAATGTTCCTGAAGCTTCATAGCATCCAGCAGAGAGGTGTGTGTAGAGGAATTCACAGCCAAATTCGATAAGTTATAAATTAAGTGCGACTTGGTCGAATAACAGGAGCATATCATTGCTCGCTACCTCGAAGGCATGAAGCCTGCCTTTAAAAATTTAGTTCAACTACTGACCTATAGGTCGCTGAGCGGCATCCAAACCTTAACCCTGAAAGTTGAAAGGTAACAGAAGGGGTCGGCCACATTCTTCCTTCCGACAGAAAAATTCATACAAACCAACCCTACTGACAAAGGCACTCCGGGAACCGGGAAACCAGTGTCCTGGAATATGAAAACCAACAAAGGAACGCTCATCCAGGCCCATGCCAGCTATAAAGTGTTTTAGATGCCACAGTTTCGGCTGCATCGCCTCCAGCTGTCCCACAAGCAGAACTCTCTATTTCAAAGACCAAAGTGTCATGGAAGAAAGCGAGAATGAGGAGCCAGAAGACAATACTGACGAAACACTTCAGCTCCCCGAGGATGAAGGTGAATTACTGCTCATACGACGAGCCTTAAACCAAAACTGCATTGCAGATGCCCTCAGCAGACACCACTTATTAATCATTTCTATGCAATTAAGTGTCATAAGTATCAAACCACATCGTAGATGCCCTAAGCAGACGTCACTTATTAATAACTTCTATGCAATCAAGCGTCATAGGATTCAAGATCGTTAGACTTGTATACAGCAGATGAAGACTTCAAATATATTGGGGAACAATCTCAAAAAAAGCCTACCGGACAGTAGTACCGTGTAGATGGCTACTACTTCTACTGCAATAAATTATGCATTCCAAGATGCTCCTTAAGAGAAGCAATTGTGCAAAAGAACCCTAATGGAGGCCTCGCAGGCCATTTCAACAAAGACAAGAGCCACACCCTCATTAAAGAACACTTCGTCTGGCCTCGACCGACAAGAGATATAGATTGACACATTGGACAATGCGGGATTTGCCGCTTTGCGGAAATAAGAGAGCAAAATACAGGGTTGTATACATCATCACTTGTATCAGAAGCACCCTAGGTGGGTGTCAGCATGGACAACGTACTATCTCTCTAGGACACAAAGGAACAAAGATTTTTTAATGGTTGTAGTGAACCGATATTCAAAAATGACACATTTTGTACCCTGTCATCACATATTATGCGTCTCATATCGTTGATTTATAATTCATCTAGATTGTAAGGTTACACTGGATTCCAATAACCATTACCTCTGATAGAGATGTTAATTTTTTTTTGCCACTCTTGGCATACCTTATGGGGGAAGTTAAACGCCAAGCTCTAATTCAGTTCAGCAGTTCATCCACAGACAGACTGTCAAACAGAAATAATGAACAAAAGTCAGGGAAACCTACTGAGAAGTTTCGTGGGAAAGAATATCAAATAATGAAATCTCATTCTAGCTAAAGCAAAATTCGCCTACAATAGATCCATGAGTCAAACAACGGGATGCAGTCCATTTGAGATTTTCCGTGTCCTCAATCTTCTCACACCGCTTGATCTGGTCTCATTCCTGCCGACGTCAAAACTCAGCCAAGATGCTATAGAACGGTTTCATTAAATCCAGCAACTATAAGAAGAGGTTGGCAAAAAGATTGCTTGACAAAAAATAAAATATCAAGTACAAGAAAACAAATTAAGGAAAAATGTGACATTCCAAGAAGGCGAACTCGTCAGGATTTGGTAGAAAAAAGATTGATTCCCCATAGGAGCTTTCAGAAAACTAAACCCCAGAGCAGACGAACCTTTCAAAATTCTACAGAAATTCAACGACAACGCATACAAAATTGAATTACCAGGAAACTACAACATTTAAATCACATTCAAGATCTTACTCCGAAGTTTGAGGATCCAGAAGCTTCGACAGTTGAGGTCGAAGATCCCCATATCCAAGGGACTGACGTGAGGCTCATGGGGGATTGGTTGGGCGCAGATCCAACCCTGCTTGACCAGCCAGTCCTCTAGAGGGGAGCCACACCGCGCCCTTCTTCCTCCTCTTTCCTTTCATTTTTCTCCTGTCATTTTTCTTTCCTTTCTTCCGCTTCCTATTTTCCTTCCTAAGCCATTTCCTAATTTAAATCCTTTCCTAAAAGCCTAAATTCAGATTTCATTCTCCTTCCTTAATTTAAACCTTTCCCAAAATTCTGAGATCTTGGTCTTATTTTTATTCTCCTTTCTTAATTTAAATGTTTACTAAATTAGAACAATTTTCATATAAATAAGAGTTGATGTGTCTAAAGTTAGGGGCTTTATTTTGAAATCCAAATTCAGCATTGTCATGGTGTTTTCCTTCTTGAGGACTGAATCCAACGATTAGGGAGGTGCTCCGGTTGTAGCCCCATCCGAAATGGTGATTATCTCCATCATTCTGACTCCGTCCAGCACTTCGACAAGCTGTCTCCACCAATTCTTCCTCTCAGCCCCCGCTAGCAGCTCCCCTCTCTCAGCCCCCGCTGACAGCTCCCCTCCTATCTGCCAACCACAGGATTGTTCTCTGTCCACCTACAGCACACCACATCAGTTCCCTCGTGCAGCAAGCAAGTCCCCTCCTATATTGGCCCGTGGTTCTAGTTGCTACCCCCATCCGCCAAGCAGTCAGCAGCCCCCATCCGCCCAACCCTGTTTGACACCTTACTATCGTTGATCTACTATCCTAATTCTCCCACAGCAGCCCAACCCCTCTTCGGACTTCACCGCAGTCGTCGATCCAGCATCACCTTGTCGGAATCCCTCCTCGTCAAGCTCGTCGCGCGCTCTTTGTTGAGTCATTAGATATAATACCTTTGTTCTTTGCTTTTGCTTTGTGCATTTCTTTTGTAACCTTATTTTATGTCAGTAAAAAAATTGTCTTGAGACTTGGTTTGGATTACCTCTAGTATCATCAACTCTAACCTAGACCTTTCATTGTAAAAAATAGTATCATCCCTGTGAGTTCATGCGTTGAAACTCCATAATAAAATGTGATAGCTAAAAGAAAGAATAGATATCTCCTTGAGATATATATATTTATAATATTTTTACACAATATCTCAAAATTTTTAGGGGGGAGGGGGGGGGGGGGGGGGTTGGGGGATGTTCTCAAAACTACCTACCTCATTAATACAATGACAAGAATGGTTCTTGGAATAAAAACCCATCTCCATGTTTAGATACAAAAAATACCTTCGAATTAAGAGTTTTCTCAATCAATCTTCATCTAAAATTATTTGGTTGTCTCATTAACACAAATTTACCAATCAAACTGCACAAAGCTTAACCCAAATTCCATCAAAATTTATTTTTCATATTTATGTTTCCAACAAAAAAGTATTCTTCCATCACTAAAACATAGTATAGCTTCATGTTAAAAAACAATCATGCTACCGCAAATCTAAAATACAAGAAGTGAATATCAGATTTCGTACACTACGTCGGATACGAACAATGCACTAAAGTCACCACAACAAATTTTACTTCCCTCTAACCATCATGCCTCCCGAATTCCACCACTTAAAGATATCCAACTTGAGATTGAAACAAGGAAGTACATAAGAAATTTCATTTATACACTAGGAGAAAAAAATCCACTAAACAAGATAAGGATAATATGCAACCACATGACTATTCACAACCAAATCTAAATGCACACATCTCTAACATTCCAAGAGAAGTAGAATTCTGTGGAGAAGACAGGGAGAGCTGCACAAATATCCTATTTAGAAGTATGTTGCCTATAAGAAGTTATCTTGAAAAACTTTTGTATCTAATCTTTGACAGTATGCAGATACCTAAGTCTATCCATGAAACACTTCAAAGTTCATAATGAAAAAAGACAGTCGAAGAGCTGATCCAAACACTTAATTAAAATGACACATGGACCTTTTACAAAGCTTCCTCTAGGAAAGTGAGTGTTCAATTTCAAGTACAAAACAGATGAGAGTATTGAGAGATTCAAGGCTAAGTTGGTGGTAAAAGGTTTTACGCAGTCATATGAAATAGACTATAAAAATACATTCTTCACTAGTGGTCTTTACTTGGCAATACATGAAGATTGCGTACTGCGTCAATTTGACATCAAAAATGTGATTTTGAATTGAGACCTTGAAAAAGAAGTGTATATGGAGATCACACCATGACTAGAAAGCAGCTCAAAAAAGCATCTACTATGTAAACCAAGAAATTTACTATGAACTCAAAGAATCCCCATGGGCTTGGTTTGACAAATGTGCAAGGACTATGAAATCAAATAGGGACAAAATGCCAAGTTGATCATATGTTGTTCATAAAGCATACATAGAAATGTAAGAAGCTATGGCCATTGTCTATGCAAATGATATGACCCTGACAGATGATGAAAAAAAAGAGATTTGGAAGATCAAGGAGATTATTACCATTGAATTTGATATGATCCTAATAGTCAAGCCTCCAATAGTATAGCAAAGAATCATGTGCAACATGACGGCACCAAACACAATGATATTAATATATATTTTATCTTTGAAAAAGTCAATAGTGGCATTATTCACTTGGTCAACATTCCAACTCATCGTCAAATCATCATAAGATTGATAAATATTTTATCTCTGAAAAGCTCAATAGTGGCATTATTCAACTGATATACATTCCAACTCATCGTCAAGTCGTTGATGTTTTCACTGAAGCTCTATCACCAGGCAGCTTCGTTGAGTTGAATGTGAAGTCTGGCATTTACAACATACATGACCAAGCTTTAGGGGGAATGTGGAAAATTGGGAAGGTGGGCCAGCCAGCTATACCATAACTATCAGGAGACTTAGGGTTTGTTTGGGGCAGTTGTTGATTATTTATAATTTGCTAATAAGCAGATTATTCTGATAATCTGTTAATCTGATAATCAGTAGATTATCAGAATAAACTGACTTGCTCTTTGGGGGAGCGTGTACAGAATAGCTTATTGATAGTTATTGTTGGAAAAATGACTTTCCTGCCCCTGTTTGGTGAAAATGTTTGCAACGGAACTAAAATAAACACAGAAGTAAGTAATACAGAAGCATGAAATCATCACAAATCAGAACGAAATCTTAGGCATTCAAGAACTTCACCATTAGATAAAAGCATTATTTCATAACAAAGATATTGCTTTACTCAGTTAAACTGTATAATTAAGATAATTCAACAAATCTCTGATGAATATTTATTCAATCTTTTCATATTATTTTATCAATTAAGCAAAGCTAGAAACCAAATTAAGAGCACAGTTTACCAAAAATTTATTGGTTGAGTTATTGGAAATTGAATAAGTTTGATTTTTTGAGTACATTCCCAATCCAAGTATTACAAATAGTGGATTAATAAAGTGCATAAGCTTTAAGCTAATTAAAATGATTCCTTATCTAATAGTGCAAGTTAAGCATTCATGTTATATTGCTTGTACCCATTTAAAACAAAATGTAAAACACAAAATCAAATAGTTCTCTCAATTTACTAGTATAGGAAATCACTTTTTAAAATTTTTACTCTATATACTAACTGCCTTAAAGCACACATATCAGAAATTCTAAGGATTTAAAACATTTATTGAATTGGACATATATAAGAGAAGACATACCAGTGGAACACTAATTCCAGAGATCTCAAAGATTAATATAGCCTCATTGTCTTCACAAGAGACTCCCAACTACCATTGTTAGAAAACATAAGAATCAAATATGTAAATAAAGCATTAACAAAAATAATTAAACAAGATCTCTAACTCCTAGAAAAGGGTAGCATGATACTAGGGGACGGATTAAATTGAATCCCAGTGTTTCCATGACTATTGTCTTCCTTCCGCATCAAGGAACCGGAGGATAACATCGGATAGGAAGTCATTAATAGCTTCCTCAAATGGAAACCTATTGATTTCCTGTTGCGATCTCAGCGAAGGAGAGCGAAAGAGAGGGGAGGATCAGCTCGGCGAGCTGAGGGATCTCACAGGCAAGGCGTGTGATTCTCCTGGAAAGAGCGTCGATCTCTTGTGCGAGCAGAGGTCCTGGCCGATTCTCCAAAAGCGAGAGCGTGAGAGTGAGGTGAGGCAACGAATGAGATATCCGAAAGGAAGCACAGGGATTTTTTCCTATTGATACGCGGGACGCAAGGGGCAGGCGGCTTGCGAGACCACGAAGAAAATAGCTATCGAAAAACGCTACGGCGCCAAAAATTTAGCCCTGATCGTGATATTCAAATAGAGAGGCGGCGTTTTCAAACGGGCACTTAATTGGAGATAAATTTGGAAAACAATTTATTAGTTATTCTCTTTTATTTACATTTTTTTAATTTTTATTTTAAAATTATTTCCTCTTCAAATTTGGATTAGAGAAATTTGATAAGCTCGTAAATTAGGAGGGTTGTCTTCCCCATATATATACCTAACAAGGGAATAATGAAATCAAGCAATTTTTCCTCCAAGAACTTTTTCTACACATTCTAAAGTATCTAATAGCTCTTTCAGGTTGTACTCAGTAAATTCTTTATCTTCAGCAGATTCAGTAAGATTAGGAGTGACCAAACTGATAGGATGAGGCTTAACAGTAATAAAATCAGTGGCAATATCAGCCTCCAAACAAGGGCAGCAGATGATACTAACGGCAAAATTTGGATTTTGCCATCATCATATCCTTGAAAAAATACTTATTTTTTTTTAGAACAAGGACCTTATATCTGATCAAAAGTTATTGGATTTAGCATAATGATTATCCTCACCAATTATAGAGATTGCACTTCTACTTCTCTCATTGACTATAATCACCTATTTCAATGCTCTTATTTTTAAATAAGAGAGGAGAAACATTACGCAGAGCCCTCAAGTTTTAAAGATCCCTTAGAGAAGATAGAGTCTCAATAAACACATTATTCGCTTCCTCAAGATTATTTGGTCAATTATCAAATCACCATCAGCTTTCCTATTCAATATTGCACCAGACTCAACCCAGAGTTCACTTGTATACCAAAGAAATGAGCTTGTGCATGTTGTTTAGAGATTAGGTTTTAGCAAGTCATTTATAATCCACGAGCTCATCCAAAAAGATTATTTCATTGATCTCATTGCTAGCCAATTAGCAACTCGCATGATTATATTCCCTTATTTTCCTTAGATTTGGATGAAGGATTAAACATTTAAAGCATAATGATCATGCAGTCTGCAATGGTTGCAAAATTTAGATAGGTTCACAAACTTTGATTTTGACAATCACCATATTGTTCAAATCACGTCCATATTTTGTTGTCGGATTTCTCTGAAATATCCATTTCAACTAAGAATTCTGCAAAAAAAAATTTTAAGAGAATCATCATAGATAAAAGATAATAAGTAAAGAGTGTAATGGTTCATGATTCGAACACAAATATTAGGCAATGAGATCCAAATAAAAATGATTAGAGATTCCTCAGTAACATCATAGATAGGTATAGTATAGGCGTATTAAATGACTATTAATGTAAAAGAATCATTCAGAACTAAGTGTTGAGTATTTATCACTTTGGTTAAGTCTAATTAGTATGTGTATTTTGCCTACAAGTCCTACCTTACACAGCATATCATGCCTACAAATGTCATCCATTCATGGTCAGAATTTCCCAAGGAGGTAGCATTCAATGGGGAAATCATTGCTTCAATTTCATAGTTGGAGTGCAAAATCACCACATCACCTTTGCATGAGGAAGGTTGCTTAGATTTTACTGGTGTTTACGCAGAGCACTTTATGATTAAACTCTGTGAAATGAAATTTAAAGGTTGGGGGATCCAAGGACGAAAACCTAAGCTAATCAGGTCGTTATCGAAGTGGATCACTGCATATTGTGTACAGGAAGAATGGTAAGAAGACAATATAAAGGGTAGTCACTAATTCACGATGGAAACAAACTTTAATTGAATGGATTAAGAAAACCCAAAATGCTAGCAATGAATATTAGAAACTCGTTAAGCAACATTAGTCAGAAAAAAAAACAGATATGACTGTAGATGAAGATGACATTATTAGAAACAAACTGCAATTTTTGGGTACATATTGATCTTAATTTGAAACAAAATCTTACATAAAACTCGTCTTTCAGAGTATAGAATTCTTTCAAGCAGCAACAACATGTACAAAGATTTAAAACTAATGTTACGGTGTTCGGGTATGAAGAAAGATGTTGAATGTGTTAAATTGTGAAGCTTATCAAATTATAAAAGCTAAGCATCAAAGACTCGGTTAATTACTACAATCAATGTCTATACCTGAATGAAAATAGGAAGAAATTGTGACATACTTTATTATGGGAATTCCTAGATCAAACTAGAAGCATGATAGCATTTGAGTGATTATTAACTGGTTAACAAAGTCATCTCATTTATCGTCAATAAGCCAGACATACTCAATAGAAAAATTGAGCAGATGTTATGTCAAAAAATTTATCAAATTTCATAGTGTTCCAAAGGTTATTCTTTCTAACAAAGATAGAATGTTCACATCCAGATTATGGAGAGATATTCAGAGAGGTTTAAGCACACATTTGCACCTTAGTACAGCTTTTCATCCACAAGCTGATGGAAGATTAGAAAGCACAATCCAATAATTAGAAGGCCTATGGATACTTTGTACTCTTGACTTGGGAGGTAGTTCGGAAGTTTATATTCTGATGATTAAAGTCCCCTACAATAATAGTTACCAACCCCATATTAAAATGACTCAATACGAAGCATTGTATGATAGAAAATACAGAATTCCAAGAAGTTGGGTTGAAGTAGGAGAACGCCAAATATTAATCCTGAATTAGATGATAAAGCTACAGAAAAAATCTGATTAATCAAAGACAGATTAAAAACTACTCATGATCAACAAAAAAAGTATTACAACACAAGAAGCACAGTAGTAGAGTTTGTATTTGGTGATTTTGTGTGTTAGACATTTAAAAAGGACAGTCAGATTTGGTCAGGAACATAAGTTAAGCACCAAATATATTTGTCCTTTTGAAATAATAGAAGGTTGATCAGGTTTCTTACAAGCTAGCTTTAATTATTGATATGTCAAATATGCATGATATGTTTCACATATTAATACTAAAAAAATGAATTTCAACCTCAAACCAAAGGATTTCACAAAAAAATATATAAGTACAAAAAAATTTAACATACATTGAAGAGACTGAGAGGAGTGTTGAACTTGATGTTAAGAATTTGAGGAATAGGCAAATTCCTTGTGTCAAGAGAAAATGGTAGCACGGGCCAGAAAACAAGCTACTTGAAAAAGAGAACAAAAAATATAAGACAGAAATTCCTCTTTCCATTAGGATAAGATATTCAAAATTTTAAGAACAAATTTTTTATAAGAGACCAATTTTTGATTAAATCAGGTAAAATTTTAATAATTTAAAATATATTCATTTTTGGCATTCCCCGAAATCCGACCGAGTAAATTTTATAAAACTCTACAATTTTTTACGATCAACTTGATAACATTATATATATTATGGAAACATTTGAAATTATTAAAAAAAAGATATTAATTTAATTTAAATAATTAAATCTGTAATTAAATATAATTAAACTCGTTAATCCTACTGTTGAACTATAACATCCCGCTTTCTGCAAGCAACATGCATCGACTCAATGGATCGAACGGACATGATTTAACTGAATCAAGTTAAAGGCCGCTCTTTCAATTTTCCCCTCCCATAATTCGTTTCTGCGAGCTGAGGCATTTTAGCAATTGAGGCACTGTAGCGGGATTGAGCGAAACAAGGCAAGAGGGATCACCTAAGAACAGTAATGCTCAATGGGGAGTTTTCGGAAGAAACTGGTAAAGGAACTCTCCTTTCTAAGACATTTAGAACATTTTTTTTCTTTGAGCAATTACATTCCATGAGCCGAAGTATTTCAGCGTTTTCATTTACTATAACTGGAGGCGAAAGTGTGGCCAGAATATGTGACTCGATTTCTTGATTTTGGGTAGAATTTAGAGATGTAAGTAGGTTGTAGAGATGGAAAGGAACAAGAAAGAAAAAATATAAAAGAAACATTTGAGAGAATTTATGCGTCATTTTGAGTTGAGAATTGGTAAATAAATTATATTTGAGGTTAAATTAAGGTATGAGCTAGAATTACATGAAAATTCTAAGGGAAAAATTCTAGGCAGTGAGTTTGAGACGAGCTTAAGAAAAATCGACATATGGTCGTTCTGTCGACTCAGGCGAAATAATCATGTGTTGAATTAAGAAAAACATTTTTCTGTAGGATTTCCAGTTGATTTATTGATATACAATTTTATTTAAAAAATCCTACATATTGTTGAATACATGCAAATCTTACATGAATGCAACTTGAGCTAACACTAATGATATTTATAATTTCTCTTTCTATTGATCTAGAGAGCATTTTTATTAAATTATTATTTGTAGGTATTCATATATTGTATATGCATGTGATACATAATTTGTATGTGATCAATGATTATTATGGAAATTCTATTTAAAAGAATGTCACAGGTATTGTGATAGCTATGTTATTACATGAATGGTTTGCATGTACGGATGATAAGGAACAATTTTATTCTCAACTCATAATATTTAGGCATGACTAAAATTGTTGGTATCATGGGATTATTGATAACGAGTATGTTGGAAGGAGTTCAACATTTATCAAAAATTATTTTTAGTCGATGGGCTAGGTGACGATCATATGACTAAATGAAATAAAGGTGTAAAAGTCTATGCAATTACAAATGACATTCTTAAGATGACAATTAATAGTTATAAAATTATTATGGATATTTTAATGATTGCACAATAATAAATTAACTGCATGTTTGCTGTAGTTGTACTTTTAGCTATATTTTACACCCATTATCTAAAATGATTCATACAATGAAAACATGTTTGTGCTACCCATTTCTAGCGTGTATATGAACTACGATTGCACATGAATGTTTTTTTTTTCCCCCTCAAAATATTCTTTAGCATTAATTAGTTCACTGAACTTATAGCTCACTCATATATGTTATTAATTTTCATCAATGGGTAAGGAACACTAGGACGAGTATCCAGGTGTGATATTAAAAGATAAATAAAAGTAAAAAAATAAATATTTCCCCAGCCCGCCTTACTCCGATGTACAAACCCCAGCACACCCTAATCCCAACTCAACCCGACCATCAACTCCTACCCAAAAGCTTGGAGGAAGAAATCACTACGAGGCTTGCAGGCAAGCAATAACTCCCGATGGGAAAAGGCATCCGCGCTTGCAGGATAAGCTATGAAGCCCCTGCACATTTGTAGAGTTCTTCCCTTTTTTCTCCTTTTCTTTTTTCCACTAAATCCACGGAACAACAAAAATATTTAGTAAATCCGGGTATTTAAAATGTTCCAAATGACCGTCAGAAAGTATTTAAGTCGAAGCCCCTTAAAACATCCCTTAAATTTGATACCAAACAGCCCCCTAGTGTTCATTTATTGCATTCAGAAAATTTGCTAAGGACAGGTTGCTGCATGTGCCTCCCAATCTACCAGACATGCCTCAAAGGATCATTAACAATACACGACACAAAATATTTTACTAATCCGACAACTGAACCGGCAAATATGCCACATGAAATATGCTACTCATTTTCTGGGAAACCATGGATGCCCAATCATGCCCGTCTTAATCCTGTATAAAACCGAATCCCATAGCCCTCCCCACTGTCACCTATACGCAAAACAGCTTAGAAGCAGCCAACTGTCAAATGTTAGCACACTAGCTCCCTGTAATGCAAAAACTACATGTATCTTTTACATTGAGCAAAACAGCATATACTCACATGGCGAAGACCTAATCCACTGACAGAAAAGTTCACCGGAGGTGGCGGGGCTGATGAGGAAATAATGCAGAAGGAGTTGGTGAGAAACCGCACGTATTCTGAGGGGGCTTCATCACATATGAGATGAGAATGGCCGAGGCAACAAAGACACAACCTGCCATTGCAGGAACAGTCGAGAGGGGAATCAGGCGGTGGAGTGGGAAGCATGGAGAGTATGGCACACTCCAGAGAGTTCACGCGGCGGCCGTATGCTCGCCGGAGAACCTCTGGTGGTCGGAGCCGTCTCCTCCTCCTCGCCATTGGCCGACGTGCTTCTTCGATCGATTAGGTTTCCTATTTTCTTCTTCGCCTGAACCTCTGAGACCAGATTGGGAACCTCGAACCCCTGAAAAGCTTCTGGGACTCCGGCGTACTGATTTCTGCGCATTTTAATGCTCCGCCGTTTTTGTTCGATGTACGAAATGAGCATCTTGTAAATTGAAGCGGGAGCGGGAGAGACGTTCGTTAACGAGGCAAAATGAATTTATAGAAATTATATATTTAAATGTGAAAATTCTAAAAAAAATAAAATATAAAAGCGAAAATCATCAAAATAAGCTTACAAATTAAGAATGAAGATCAGAATATATTTGTATAAGGATTTGTATATGATAGCAGCAGTAGCGAAGCTAAACAAGATGCTTAGATTTGACTAAATAAACAAATGAAGAGGAAAAATATCCACAAGTAGTCTAAAAGATTAGAAACATTTGTTTTATATTTATATTGTGTCGTATATACTTATTGTCACGATCTGACCCACTTGAAATTAATCAAGACGGGTACAAAACTATCTAATTATGGAAAATTATTTTTTTTCTATATTTATTTTCTATAACTAATATTTTATAAATGAAAGAGTCACTACAAATAATATAATAAATTAAAATGATTATAAACTTACCTTAGTTCAAGTTATTCACGTCATTTATAAACATTTTCTTCTTTTATTGTTCTTCTTTTAATGAAATGATTAAACATATAATATTAATTTAAAATAATTGTAAACTAAAAATATCAGTAAGTACACTTACTTCTTCTTGCTATTCCTTTATCGAATTCAGTAGTGCCTCTCTTGACATTGACTCCCAACACGATGTCTACGGTGTATGTTGAAGACTCTCGCACACTTGAGTGATTCCTTCTCCCAGTATCTCTCGCCCATTTCTCTAATGGGGTCGAACATGAGAGAAGACAAGGGAAAAGCTCTCATGAAAATTTTGTCTTTGAAATTTATAATATTTGAACATGATTCATACCTCAAGCCTCAAAATCACTTCTCATTAAGCAGAAAAAAATCTACATTATCCAAAATTTTCATAGTTTAAATCTTATTCAACAAGATGAAACATGAATACAATAAAAAAAAGTTCTCCTACAAGATAACTCAACTAACTTCTTCCAACAACTAAAATACGATAACATCACATCTAAAATAAGATAACATAACAACAACAATACAATCCTCTACAAAAGAAATACACGAGAAAGACACTCATATAACATGCAATAAAACATAACACTCTTCAATCCTTAGTAGCATCAACATTAGCAGTAGGTTCTTCAAACTCTCAATTAATTTGGGAATAAACTCAAGGTATAAGTAGTTGTATTGGTTAAACTTGAGTGGGAGCTGAAATTATGGATTTTAGCCTTCTTAGCTCACCTATAGTCTTCTTAGAAGAAGCCCCACTTAAGTTTTGTTTTTCTGTTGTTTTTGTGATCAAGTGAAGAGCAATATCTAATTATGTGATCAGGTTGATGACGCCAATAGCATGTGTTAAAGCCCATCAAACATTCACTCTTATGTTATTTTCTACATCCAACACAAGTAATTATGGTACTATGAGAAGTGTCACCAATGAAGCGAATAAAACTAATTTTGGGCTTTTTCAAATTGAATCCTTATATTGATCCACATGCTCTCCTCCATCAATAATCTTTTTTTGGGTGTGTTAAAATCATATTTGATGCTCAATATTCTCAACGTCATTGTTAACTTCGTTTGTGTAGTATAATAATTACATAAAGATTGTTGTGCAGTGTTCAGTAAGTCAAAGAAGTGCTGCAATTGGTTGTTTGGTGTTTCACTTTCATGTGGAATGCTCTCAACAAATTGAGTTATGTGAACAACTTGGAACCATTTTTTCAAATGTGCTAAGACATAATCATTTGTTAGAAGGCCATAACTTGTTGAGTATCCTCCTTGATCGAACTGAACTTCTAGTTCTTGCTCACCATGTGCAGTACAGTACCAATAATTAGGTTTAAATCTCTTACAGTAAAGATCCAACTTAATATCTTCAAGTTGTAGATACACTATTTTTTATGCTTCGCACCAGGATACTGAAACTTACCCTCTGAATGATAAATGGACAGTTGTGATGCCACCAAGACGAACTCCTCAACACCATTCAAGAACTCATTTGAGAGTCTTTTTCACCTTGGATATAACTTGTTATACATCCATAACTCTCGAATTACGAATATCCAACTGCAATATAAATTTAGCTTTACAAATCAGTACAACTATTACAAAAAAACTAAAATTAGTCAATTATGATCAATATTTACAATTGACATTACTTGTTCAAGCAAAATTATGATCAAGGAATAGCTAGAAGAACAAACCATAGCTAGAAGAATTAAGAGGCTTGAAGCCAACTATCAATAACATGGTGCAACTACAACTTTATTGGTCACCGGGAGATGTTTAGACCTTAAGCTTGAAGGTGAAGAGACAATATGAACAAATTAGGCAACTGTCCTGATTCAAACAACTCATTATAATTGTAGTCATTAAATAAGGTATATCTGGAAGAGGGGTGCGGGGTGAGTGGGTGGAGGTAGGTTTGGGTTATAGCAGATGTTAGAAATTTTAGGATATGATCAAGGTTTGGTTAGCTCTAATACCAAATGATATCGAATTAAACCAAAAATCAATAAATGAAGCAATTTTTTTTTTGCAAAAGTAAATAAGATTATTATCAATGACTCTAGAAATATAAAATAACATAAAATAAGCATAAAACCATGCTAGGGTGAGGTGTGCAACTAGTTGTGGCTAGGGAAGTAGCAATTATAGGGCTATCCTGTGACGAGACACCAAGTTGCGAGAAGGGCACTTGGGAAGGGCGGTAACAAGCTGGGGTGGTGCAATAAGTGGCAACTGTAAGCAAAAATATAGGAATGGGCGACAGCCACACGTAAGGTGCAGGGAGAGTGCAACACCATATGAGAGAAGCGTCGGTACAACGACAACAGGTAGGTGAGGGTGTAGGAAGAGGCAGCAACAATAATGAAAGTGCGGGGAGGTTGCAACAAGAAGTAGGAGAGGTGCATGGAGTGCGACAACAAGCTGGTGAGAGGAATGGGGAAAAAAATATGCGGAGATAACCACCACCTTGGAGAAGGATATAATCAGAGCACCACTTGTGCTAGGCTACAAGAATAGCAGGGAAAAGATGTCAATAACAGAAAAATAGGAACTAAAATTGTCCTTAATCAAAGAAAACAACATATATCTAATAATAGATAATTAGAGGGGGTCCCTCCCCTTGGTGGGAACTTTAACCCAAAGGAAAGGGCGACCGACCCCTTAATCTCCTCCTGTTGAGCGAGTTCAACCTCTCTAGCTGTTTCAGCTAGGGGTGAGCCCCGCGGTAGAAGATTTCCATACATAACACTTAATTCTTATGTACTTATAAATCTAACTACTATTTCATTTTGTATATATAGATGCATGGCAAATAAATTATTTATATTAGGTCATTTCAGTCCCAGAGTTTATAAAAGTGTCAAATTAGTCCCCAATTATTTAAAATTGAGCTATAATAGTTCTTCACAGAGACTATTTTAATACCAATTTAAAAAGTCTATGGACTAATATGACACTTCTGTAAACTTTGTGAATAAAATAATTTCATGAAAATAATCATCACTATTTTGGAACTTTAGTGGATATGTAAATACAAAGGAATATGATGATATGGATCTAAATGGCGCCTATAATAATTTATGTAAAATAGTAAAAGTTCTTCGCTTTGGGTGAACTCAAAGTAAATCATTCTCGCCATAAAGCTTATTTTATTGGCCAGAAGAGAGAGATTCTATTTTTTTTTTTCCTACTTTTCTCTAAGTTTTAATTTCGAATAGTAATATGAAATTTGAGTTGTGGTGAGTAACATGAGTTTGTTTTATTCCAAATGAGTACAATAATGTCAATTGATCGTGCAGACATATTACAAAGCTAGTAGTGACCCAATAGCACGGTGCCTAGTCATCTCTGAGCTGACATTTCAATGAGTGGATACAATTGCAAAACGATGGCTTAGATTTTTTTAATTTGTTTATTATATAAACCAGCATATGAACATGTCTTGTATTATTAAGGGTCCATTTGAGGTAGCTTATATGTGAGGGGAGTTTTTGAAAACGTCACAGTACCGCTTGGATCGTGTGTTTTATCTGCTTATCCAAAAATAAGGTTCTATTTTTATACTAAACGCAGACCCCGAGTCGATCCCGAGGTCGGCCCTAAATCTTAATAAATTTAACGTGTGTTTAGATTATTAGAATCTATTAAAAATCAATTTGATGAGTTTGAAATTCCTTATATTAGCATTTATTAGATTAACATGAATAAAAGCATGCTAAATGATGACAGGGAGGGATGCAGCCTTGCACAATGACGCATGTCACATAATTTTTATGATGGTTAGGAATCAGTTTTTCTTTTTATTTTTATATTTCATACGTTAGGTCCCAGTCTCTTTCAGCACTTCATTTAAAAGCAGCAGCAGAAGTAGAACCAGCAGAACCAGAGCACCATGAAGAACAAGCAAAAGAAGAAAGCCAGCAGTGCATTACTAGTAATCTCAGCCCTCCTCCTCCTCCACACTTGTGTTGCTACTCCGCAGAACATTGCTGGAGAAAATCCGAAGCAGACATCCATTAATAGCTTCCTCCGGCTGGAGCTCAACGATGAAAAACAGGCAGCAGGTCTAGAAGCTAGTTTTTACTATCCCATGACATTGACTTACAATACCTTAAGAGCTGACGCGCCGGCTTACGGAGATCCCAGGCCTGGCCTGCCATACACCGGTCGTGGCTGCCTCATGATTTATGGCTGCAGAACTGGAACTTAATGCAGCAGAGCTGATGATTTATGTAAATTAGTTTATGTATGATATATGTAAATAAGAATGTTTCGAGTCCTGTGTACGTAAAAATCCCAATAAAGAATTTTAAGGTGCTCGTTGCCTAAAAAATTTGTGTGGACTACTGACGTAGTGCGAAGGTTATTCCTGAGTTATTTTCAAGTTATTTCTGAGTTATTTTTAATGATCTCGAAATAACCCAGAAATAAAGACCACATGTTATTTCTGAGTTATTTCGGGATCATTGAAAATAACCAAGAAATAACATTAAAATAACTCAAGAATAACATGTGCGGCACATAGAACTACGTCAGGAGTTCGGACAGAAAATACACTCTCGTTCGAGTGCTTATTCCTCTCATTCTGCACCAAAATTAAAAAAAATAAATAAATAAATCCTATGTTTTTACATGTATATGTCATCTAAAGTTTAAGTTTAACATGACATGGAGAAAATATGCTTTATGGCTTTATGGTTTTGAGTGATATGAATATAAAAATTAAAATTTTGGTGTTAGATATGTAAATATATGTGAGATGGGTAGTCTGTAAATGAAAAAAAATATTTCATTCGGTGATATCGTACGTAGAAATGCATACGATATCTGATCTTCACCGTTTATCAAAATTATAAAAAAAAAAAAAAAAAAACATAAAAAAATTAAAATTAATAAAAGTTATTATAATTTTCAAATAAATATTTACTTATTTTTGTAATTGTGCCTGCTTATTGAAAATTCAGCTAATAGATACTAAGGCACCGTACTATGGAGGTCACCACTAGCTCTGTGTTATGTCTGCACGATCTATAG
>NEWO01000006.1:2101598-2114475 GCA_003013225.1 Phalaenopsis aphrodite
AAACTCAAATGCACAGTTAAAATCCTAGTTACAAATTTAACTTTTCCATAAATCATATGAAAAATTGGTTAAAAATTATTAGCCAGTTAGATCTGGCTTTAACTTGACAAAAATTATAATTAGAAGCTGAGGGCCTCTGTAAATTAAATTTATCTTGGCATCCCATTAATTGTGAAAAAGTCCATACATAGAAGGAAAATTGATTTCAAGATTCTATGATCGAGCATCAATCATATCTGATTGTTAAAAAATAGTTTTTTGAAATGTCTGCTCACTAATATCACTGCGGAATTAGATCAATGTTTTAAATTACAACTTTTTAATTCCCAGCCACATTAATCCAAAGTGTGTAGTAGCCCGAGTAGTAATCAGTTGATTTCTGTACAAATTTTTTTTAAAGGTGAAATTGATATTTGGTCTAGTGAACACCAAATATCAATTCTCTCATATGGGTTGAAAACCCGGTGTGCTTGATTCTGACTCAAATAACCCGCGCCACATGATTTGAACCTCCGACCCGAGGGAATTATGCCAGAGGCCACACTAATGAATCAGGTTTTTTGCACCAGTTGATTTATGTACATATATATATATATATATAACAAATATTTTTTTATATATTTACATACCTATCATCTAAATTTTCATATTTACATACATAACACTTATCTTTAATATCACATCAAAAAATCACAATTACTTGTATTTTAAAAATGAAATACGCTCCTTCATATATAGGTTTATAACACCGAAATATTATTTATATAAATATAATTTTAAGTGTTAAATAATATGTAAATACATAAAATACATGTGGATGTAAATGAAGAAAACAGGGCATTTACATACATAGCACACAATTGTTATGCATTTATATAAATGCATAACAATTGTGTGCTATGTTATTTATCTGATTATCTTCACATACCTCGGCCTGTTGGTTAACATTCACAATATAAGATCCCTCAAATTAGGGGTTCGAATCTCCTCTGACAGTTGGCTTTAAAGAGGTTTTACTCGAGTGTTATGCAAATTAGGGATGGTTAAAAGCTAGTATAATGGCCTCTGCACATTCCTTTATATATATATATATAATATTATTTTTAAGCGAAAATGAGCCGGACACAAATGAACAAAATTTTATTCAAGTTCAGCTCGTTTATAAATTGAGCACTCTCTATGGAAGGAAGAGATTATGAATTTTAAAATGATTTCTGCATCTTTTAATATTTTAATAACATTTTAAAATAAAAAATAAATAAATAAACATACACTCAACATACAAACACAATTCTAGTCAATATAATTAAACTGAAAATAAATAATTATTATTTATTATTTCTAACAGTAAAAAATTCAATTTTTACCCTCTTTAAATAATAAAATTATATTCAATGATTTACATACATACCACCCAATCCTCATACATTTCCGTCTAATATCTAAACTTTAATTTTTACATTTATAGCACTTATGCTAGAGAAGAAGCCTCACTTTCTAAAGATTCGCAATAGTGATATTTTTTATATGGTTTGAAAGATTTGAGGGGTATAAATATAAATATTAAAATTTAGATATTAAATATGTAAATACGTGGGCTTATTATATGCACCCGTCAAGAAAAATTTTTGACCATATCACACATTCAAATACTGATAAAAAAGGATGGCAAAAGTATAAAAACTTACAGATTCTAGGTTATGACTACATAATCAGATTTACAGAAGGAGCTTCAGAATCAAACCTGCACAAGGCTTCACCATGCATAATTTGCACCTTTTAACGAGCACAAAAAGACAAATAGAGGCACTAAACAGACGAAAAAAACCCCACTAAAATGCATAATTCACAAAATAATACTTACAGGGATCCAATCCATTCTTCATCCTTCTTTCCATTTGAGGACTGTGATCCGCAGCAGAACAAAGATGCACACAAAGCAGGAGATTGTTAATATTAGCAGTTCAAACAGATCCTGGGCATGCATAATGTTCCAAATATTCTTCAGAGTCTCCTGTGCCTGTCAGCAATTATTAGTTAGCATCATGAATTTAATATCTTAGTCTTATGAGAACCTGCAATGTAATAATATTATTGAAGAAATGGCAATTAGGCACCGGTATTGACAATTAGAATGCAAAGGAACAACCAGAGTAAGAAAACAATCAAGCCTGGTAATTATATTTTGAGCCAAGTTTGAGTTCAAGTTGCGATTTGCATCAAACTAATTTCGAGAGAGCCATCTTTTGAGTTTTCAAAAATGGTTATGATTTTGAGAGCTAGCCATCACATAACCATAACAAGCAACCCCGAGGGATCACCACGTTAAGAAGCTATCCATCGGATTACAGTAACTCACCCTCTACCTGATAATCTAGCCTTGCGCTGCCAACAGAAGTTCCTTATCTAGGGATTAATAGTCGACAACCAGAGTAGCGTAGCCGATCGACAAAGCTGAGTCTCGCTGGACTGAAGACCAGCAAAGGCCGACCGACAAATCTGATTCAGCGCAGTCGAACGAACAAACCAAGACTGATTGATTTAAGCCGACTGAGTCGTAGGGTAGTCAAACCAAAGACATATACATGCAAAATACCTAAAATAACCTGTAACTCCTCCTTTAAAGTAGGGTAGACATATAATTTCAAATATAGTATTGTACCCCCTCTATAAATAGAGGAATCATTTCATGTGAAAGGGCTAATCAAAAATTCAGATTACTGTCCATTATTGTGCACTTCCCTCTCTATCACTCTCTCCTATCTTACACTCTATTACTTGTGTGCGATTCACAGACAGATCAATATTCAACATGAACAAAAATAAAAAAGATTTTTTTATATGTGTTAAAGAATTAGACTTTGGAGGAAGCACATCTACCCATTGTTAATATGAGGGGTGGACGTAAAGACTAAGCTGTTCATATTATTGCTCTGACTCTAACATTTTTGCTACAAGAGTTTCTTCTTCTCGTCCCTTCTCAGATTCAAAAACTTTTCCCTATTTTGGTCAAAAGTTTCACCCATTCCCATCCCTCTTCCTCTTCTCAACTTCCTTTTATTTGCATATGATTATGTGATAAATGAAACCAATGATTTCTTCGTTTTTTACAGTTGCAACATGAGATGGTAGTTGTGAGAGTACTTAGTGGTGCTTAAGTTAGATAACCACCAACTCAAAAAATCAAGTAAACGAATCTTAGAATAGTAGTCATTAATCCTAGAGAATTAAGCAAGAACGAATCTTGAATTTAAAAATTATCAATGTTGAAAATCAAAATAAAATATTGTCTAAGATGATTAGGAAATTTAGTCCACACTTAATAAACTCTCACTAGAGTATAATTTTTTATTTACTAGCTTAGTAGTCGTGTTTAAATACTTATGTAGGTTTCCTCCTAGATCAAAACCAACATCAAGTTATAGTTTTAAATTCTTTCAAAATTTGCAAAATGATGCATTATATTTTTTAGATGGCACAATATCCACTAAACAGCTTTCCAATGTTATTTTCTTAGATTGGACGTGTACTTATTGCTTCCAGTGTTTGTACAATATTTGTTCTTGTGTAAACTATCAGACGAGATCCAACGAAACGACTAAGGAATATGAAATTTTGGCTGGATGCTCATTTTTCCTTCTTTGTCTGTAACATTTAATTTTTGGATAATCTCAAGGAACCAAAGAGCGATATATCGATTAGTCTTTGTCTTTGTCTTTGTTATGTTAAATTAGACCAACAACTTTCCAATATATTGTGACTTGATGTACCTATGGCCTCAGTCACAATCTATTCTCATCTTAAGAATCTCTTAGCATCTCTGCAGTCCTTCCCTTCAAACTCGTGTGATAAATATTGCTTTACATTTTTGAACATTTATGTATTAACTTTCATAATAAAATAAGTCAACCAAATATAATAATAAAAGAATATACATTTTTTCATATTCCCTTAACATGCCAACAGTAGTTGACATTAAATATGAGGAACTCCATCCCCTATATGAACCTCTGTAATTTATGAACTATTAATGAAGCATTAATTTCAAACAATAAATGCTTTTATTTAACTTGCGCATTGAAGGGAAAAGCTTGGATTAACAAATCATTTTCGTTGCAACATTCAAATGTCTTCCTTCAAGACGCAATAGGAGAGAGTTATCTTGGCATTTATTTTCTATATTATTTTCTCAAATATAGATTACTGTTGCTACCATGCTTAACACTATATGAATAGTTGTTAGTTTAATTACATAAGAGAATTTTTAAGTATAATTTGTAATTTTCTTATAGTTGGAATCCCATAAAAAAAAGTCTTGATGAACGTTTTAGGAGAAGGAAAAATGAATTATTCATCTTCAATTCCATATTAAATAATAACAAGTTAAATAGAGGGGGATGTCTCGCATATTAGAAAAGTCATAAAATCAGTCATAACTCCCGATAATAAAATATGAAAATAGAAATTATAACATACCAATAATACTAAACTCTAAAAATAGAAAATATTAAAATAGAAGATACTAAAAATAAAATCTTCCTAAAATTCCAACAAACAACCCCCTCCTCAAGTTGGAGCCACAGATATCCATCATGCCCTTACAAGAAGCTCAAAACTATGCCTAAACAACCCTTCCATGAAGATATTTGTAATTTGTTGAGCAATAGAGATAAATGACATGCAAATAGCTTCATTATCAATTTTTACTTTTATGAAGGATTTGCTGACCTTCACATGCTTTGTGTGATCACATTGCATTGGATTTTTTGTAATTGTCATAGTATAACTTCACTGGCATGTTTATCGGGATCTGCAACTCTTCAAGAGTCCTTTTCAACTATAAAATATCACATACTCCACTAGTCATAGCCCAATATTCTGTCTCGGCACTACTCGCAACCACATTCTGTTTTTTACTCCGCCCTGTAACCAAATTTCCCCAAACATACATACAACATACAAGCATCGATCTCTTGTCAATAATTGAGCTCACCCAATCTGCATTAGTGCATGCCTCTACTTTTGATTATGTGGTTTTCTAAAAGAGTAAGCCCATGCCTAGTATACTTTTTGGGTATCCGAGGATCCTATTAACTACTTCAAGGTGTTTTTCAAGACTTATCAAACTCACAACAAAGGCAATATCAGACCGTGTATGCGATAAACATTGTACGATATTCTTGCCCTTGAGTATAACTCTGACATTTAACAAACAAAGTAAATTTATCAAACCATGCCCTTGATGACTGCTTCGACTCGTATAAGAATTTTTTTAGTTCACACACATTTTTGTCAAAATTCTCACAAAATTTTGGAGGGGTATCCATATATACTTTTTCCTACAAGTCCCAATTAAAGAGAACATTATTTATATCAAACTGTTATAAAGGCCAGTCAAGGTTAGCTACAAATGATAGAAGAAATCTAATAGTTTGATTTTGCAACTAGGGCGAATTTCTCTAAGGTCCGAGTATAAACACATCAGGATTATACTTGATTGTGAACACGCATTTGCACCTAACAGTTGCCTTTCCTCTAGATAGATCAACTAATTCTTACGTGTCATTCTTTTCAAGAGCTTTCATCTTCTCGAAAAGAGCCTCCTTCCACTTAGGTACTTTTAGAGCATTATGCACAAAACTAGAAATCTCCATATAAAATAATTGCGAGATAAACACACAGAATGCGGGTGAGATATTTTCATATGACGCATAATGGGACAATGGATGTTGGGTGCAAGACATTTCCCCTTTACAAAAAATACTGAGAAGGCTAGACTCATTAGACGCGGGATTGGAACTAAGCTCAAACTCAGGACTAGATAACGTAGAACTTGCAGATGAAGTGGACTGAAGATGAGGTAAATGATCAGTGAGGCTATTACATGAAGGGTCTGTGGATTATGTGCAGCGCAAAGAATTTCTAGACCCTTTATTTTGAGTTGTTCTTTGCGGCAAGTAGACACTATAAATGGTATTAATGTCGTAGTTTTTTCTTTCTTGTTTCTTCTTTGTTATGTACATCAACAGATGTCATTTTAGGAATACCAGAATCACATTCAATACCTAAAAGACACGACACACTTTCTCTTGATATAAATATTGCATCAATTTTCAAGTTGAACAATCACAATTGTGGACATACTATTTTGTGAGTATTCAGCTGAAGATCTTGAAACTCAATCTGAATCTTTTTTTGGTTCCCTCCCTTGAAAATGAGGCAAAAAAAGGATTGTAATAAAAAAAAAACGACATCCATGGTAAAAACAATTTTTTTGGAATTAGGATTAAAACATTTATGCCCCTTTTGATTAAGAGTATAATTAACAAACATATTTATCTGTTCAAAGCTTAAGTTTTCATTGATTATGATTATGAACATGAACAAAAACAGCACATCTAAATAAATTTAAAAGGAAAGAAGAAATTTGATTCTTTGGAAAAAAATTTTGAAAATTTTTTTAAAATGTTTCAGAGTTTAAAACATTATTAGGTGTTTTATTTATGAGAAATATCATAGTAAAAACGGCTTCACTCCAAATACATGTTGGCATATGATTGATAAACGACAATATTAAAGCTACTTCCAATAAATATTTCTTTTTCTTTCAATCACAACATTTTATTGTAGAGTGTCGATACAAGAGCATTGATGAACTATTTCAATTTTGAAAAAAAAATTAAACAATAGTATTTTTGAAATATTCTCGACTATTATCACACTTAATATTAATTTATTTTTTTAAATCGTGTAGGTACTATAATGTAAAAGTTTTTTAAAATTATTTCCAATTTAATTATTTTAATTAAAAAATCTCAAATTAATCTTGTGTAATCATCATTAAATGTCAAATAATTTATTCCCAGGATATGTGAGTTTTACAAGGTCCACGGATATCACTATAATCCAAAATAAATGGTGTAGCTGGTTTGTAACGTTGAGGAGAAAAATATGCATCATGATGTTTAAGAAACTGACAGGCTTCACATTGAAAGAATGACAAATCTTTTTTTTTTTTTTAATAAACTAGGAAGCATGTATTTTAAATACAAAAAACTAGAATGGTCTCACATATAATGCTATAACATAATATCATTATCTTTGGAAACAAGAACAAAGTTTAAATAAGTATACTGGCATATTGCTTAATTGGGCCAAGTTTATCGTCAAAATAATTGAATTCATTTTTTCTTTACCACTATCAATTATCGTCCTAATGATCAATCCTTAAAAATCATAACAATAAGGGTAGAAATTAGCTTTAGATTGATATTCAGAGGTGATTTTACTAATTGACAATAAATTACAAGACAAATTGAGAGCATGTAGCACATCGTGAAGACTTAATAACGAAGTGAGTCTGACAGTTTCTATCCCGACAATTATCGAGAGATAACCATCAACAAGGTCGACATTTTTATTAAATGCACAAGGTTTATAGGATGAGATCAATTTAGAGCAATCAAGCATACAATCAACTGCACCAAAATCAATTATATAAGAATGAATAAAATTAGAAATAACACTTAGCAACGCAATGGCTAGAGAGTTAATGTTTTGAACTAACGAATAAGATAGAGTCAAGAAGAATTTTGAAAATTGAAACAATTTTTTCAAGCGTTCGATTTTTTTTTCGGTTAAAGGGACTGCAACCAAGTTTGCAAAAATCTCTTTAGTTTCCTCGACAATAAGTTAATAGGCTCGACCTCCTCATTTGGATTTTGATTTCCACTTCATAGGTTTTCCATGAAGTTTCCAATATCTCTTCTTCATATGACATGATTTTATGTAATGCTTGGTAAGGCGAATTGAACTTGGAATTACTGGAACCAATAAAGACAGTAGTTCTTTGGGTGTTGGCCATAACTGACTTGTACGACATCATCAAAATCGAAATGAGAAAACTCACGAGCAGCGCCTACCTCAAGGGCAACAAACACAATTAGGGTTCCTTTTGGGGAAAGAAACATAACCTCAATTGTGGGTTATGGCTCACGCTTCAATCGTGGTAAGAGTCGCGATGGAAGTTCAATGGTACATTCGGTTGTGGTGGAAAGAAAAAACCTCGAGGAGCTTCTGCTTCGAACTTGCCTTTAAAGCAACTTCAAGCTGTAGCGACAGGTCACTAACGGCGTTTTCGGCGAGCTACGACTTCGCAAGCATCCACATGATCGTGTGTTCCTTGTAGGGAGTTTTACTTCATGAGTGCGAGAAAAAATAAAGCCTCGATCGTGAGTGGGAGAAAAAACAAAGTTTTGATCGCGAGTGGGAGAAAGCTAGAGCTTCGAAGATTGGAGTTGCCACCTCTACAAACCTAGCTCTAATATAATATATTTTTTAGATGGAAAAAATAATCATTCCTCTTCACATTTATAGAAAACGATTGCAAGATAAATAGAGGGGGATAACTCCTATGTTAGAAACATCATAAAATTAGCTATAACTCCTCAAGATAAAAGAAAGAAACCGGAATTATAACATACCAACTATACCATGCTCTAAAAAAAGAAAAAAATTAAACTAGACAGTACTAAAAATAATATCTTCCTAAAATTCCAATACTTGCCTTACCTTTATTAATGTCAAGGAATTATTCTTATAAAGAGACTTTATCATAGCAAGCTCTCACAAAAAAATATCATTTATATGCATGGCTTCATTGTTGAACTCAAGCTCTCTCATATATGTAAGCAACATCCAATAAAGTGAAAGACAATAATAATTACTCGGCTTGTGAGTATTTTGTGGCCATCTAACAAAGGTCAAGTTTATTCGGCTAAGATTACTGAATTCTGTTAGGTGTTTCCTGTATTTGCTTCATGTAGACGTCACATCTAGTTCAATCATCCTGAAGTAGAGTTGTCTATTGCGATAATGTTTAATTTGTCATTGTTTAACATAAATTAATTGCAGATAATAATTTTAGAACTCACAAATCTAATTACTTTAGGGATTGTTTGGGATAACTTTTGATTTTTTTTTATTTTGTTAATTTACTTGAACTAAAACCTATTTGGTATGTTATAACATGTGTAGTTTTTAAAAATGTTCAAAATAATTTTTAGATTTTTTGAATGTTTTATAAAAAAATTAATTTATTTTTTTAAATAAAAAATAAGAACATGCAAAAAATGGACTAAACAAAAATATTTTAAAAAATCAATAAAAAATAAAAATGATAATAAACAAGCCCTAGTATAACATCTTCACTGTATATATTGAAGAAGCATTTCTCAAATTTATAGTTGTGCTTTACTCTGATAATTTGATAAAGATAAACATATGAAAAGCAGGTAAAAATCTCCAAATAAAACCAACATGCCTCATTTCATATACAAACTTATTTGGGAAGCCGAAATTTGAATGTAATTGATGACCATCGATTGATCGGACATGATGCTTTGTTTAATAAATCTGCCCAGAAAACCTTGGGAAGAACTGCATGCCATCTCATCCTGCTTGCAAGTCCATTTAAATTCTATTAATAATCCCAGTTACTTTCTTCTATTGTAAAGTTCATGGGATCATTCTCACAATATGAATTCCAAAGTTGTAGGTTTTGAATACTGTTGAGCTGTACTCTACATCAACAATAGATCATAGGCACTTGACTTTGTCACCAATTTTATTTTTCACCAAGCTCTTCCATTTCAAGCAGAAGTTTTTTTTAATAAAATTAACCAATACCTTTATGATAAATTCATCATTAAAGATAATATAATATAAGGATCCTCCTAAAGAATTGATGGGCAATGGCATTTATACATCTTTGTGAACCACCTCTAACCAATGAGATCTAGGCCTTCTCCCAATCTTTGGGAAATTGAGCCACAGTTGTTTCCCTAAAACACGCTTCACAAAGTAGGATTTAATAGATTTTAAATTTAAAATTTCATGTCTAAAGAAAAGAATTTTTAGGTCTTTCTCATTCACATTAAACATCATAGAGAGCTAAAATAAATTCTATAAACAATATTTAAATCTGCTACACTGTACAGATCTGTGTTGATTATATGAAAATAACCAATAACTAACAAGAGAGTAAAAAAAGAGAATTAAACACAGATATACAGTTGTTTTGAAGAATAGATTAAAAAATAATCATCCTCGTCCTAAAACCCTCCGAACCAATTTCCTAACTTTCCCACACCGACTAGTTGCCCTAATTTGAAGTCATTTGACATCAGAGGTTGTCAAATCTTAAATTTTAAAGGATTTATCTTCCTTAGCCCCAAATCAAAAATCCACATAATCTAACCTAATACTCCAAAAAAAAAATATACCCACATCATCCACCTAACTCTAACCCCAACCTTAAACCACTATTTCCATTTTAGCCAAAATTTTAATTAGAAGAACCTGACGTCGTGCCGTCAAGGAGAAGCCCTCAATGAGGTATTCAAGAACTTACTTTGAAGACAACATAAAAAAGTCACCCACAACAATAATGGTGGCGGCACGGATGGAGGTGATAAAATAAACATTTTTAAAGACAAATCCTCAGGTGACAAAAAAACAATCAGACATCGATTCAGCATTCAGAAGAAGAAAAGACGATCTTAGAGTAAATGTGGTTTTATCGGATTTTGAACCGCATAGAATCAAACAAATTCATTGAGTGGCTTCAGACAGTGGAATGTTAAAATTTGAAGCGCCTAAATTGATGTGAGGAAAAAATAAAAAACACAACTTCATCCAAGATGAAAAAAAAGATGCAGCACAAGTACTTAACACGTTACAAAGAGGAGGTTTTCTCAAGACTTCATCACTTACAACAAAAACATCTCTCAATAAAAGAGTGCCACAAAACTAAAGTAACTTATGTTGAAGTGTGAACTAGGGGAGCCTGAGGAGAGCGCCATAGCCAGATATCATGACGATTGAGGTCGTCCATTAATAATGTGATACAGCTACAACTTTATTGAATGTTACAAGATATACATACATTATCCATAAAAGTGAAGATACAACATAGTAATATCAGGTCCACACACACCCGTCCAACAGGGAAGGACCATCGAGTCAGGCAGAAAGAGCACACTAATGCACCCATACCTACCCTTCGTGAAGAGAAGTCCATACAAGAGGAAAAGATGATTGACCTGACCAACACTCCGAAAACATTTCTTGGGAGAACTGTTTCAAATGTCATGGATATAAACACATTGTATCCAACTGCCTGAACAAAATGGTGATTTTTTTTACTGAGCAGGGCATAATGAAGGAGACTGAGAGTGAAAACCCAGAGGAGACTTGAGAGTACTAAATACCAACAAATGATGATGAGATGCTTGTGGTTCGATGAGTTCTCCAGGCTGAGGCTAAGAGGGGTTAGCAGTGGCTCAAGTGTAGTATTTTCCATACCCATTGTACAATGAAGGAGAATGTGTGTAGTCTCATTATAAATGGAGTTAAATGCAAAAAAAATATGATATCTAAACAGATGGTCAGCAAATTGAGTCTCACTTACCAAAAAATATTTTTAATCATATCCCTAACATGGTTGAAGAAGAGGACTGAGATCAATGTCGCAAGAGATGCCTAGTAGAATTTTTAATTGGAGACAAATTGTAAGATCATGTTTGGTGTGATGTCGAGCCTATAGCTGTGGCACATTCTTTTGTGCCGATCGTGGAAATATGACAGGAGTACAATTCATGGTGACAATAAAAACACATATTTATTAAGGACGAGAAGTGTATAATACTTATGCCATCGAAAGAATAAGCAGTGATGTATAATACTGCGTCGCATACCATATTCCTACAAGCTATGAGAGGAGCCAATGGGACTACGCATGGTGATGCTAGAAGACAGTGCCACATATGAGCAAATACCTGAGGTGGCGCTACCCATACTAGATGAGTTTCAAGATGTGTTGACATATAGTCTCACCAAGTTTGACATGCCTACATGAGATTTAAGATGTTATAGATCTTATCCTATAATCAATGCTCCTCAACCAACCAACCTACAAGATGCACCCAACAGAGTATAAAGAGCTACAAAAGCAGATTGAGGATCTGATGGTTCGAGAACTAGTTCACGAGAGCACTCCTCCATGTGTTGTGCAGCTGGATTTGATTGTGCCTAAAAAGATGGATCATAATGCACTTGTATAAAAGACGGTGTGGTAAATAGGATCACTATCAATTACCAATTCTTTATTATGAGATTGGAGGATTTATTTGATGAATTACATTGAGTCAGTGTCTTCTCCAAGCTTGACTTGTGTTGTGGCTATCAACATATCAGAATAAAATCGAGTGATTAGTAAAAGACCGCTTTTAAGATACGAGATATTTATATGAGTGGAGAGTCATGCCTTTTGGCCTGTCCAATACACCAAGCATTTTCATGTGGCTGATGAACCAAATTTTGAGTCTTGATCATAAAATTTAGGATTGTGTGCTTTGATAACATTCTGACATATAGCAGTTCAAACGAGCACTCACAACATTTGAAACATATTTTTGGGATTCTTCGAACATAGCAATTATATGGTTACCAAAGAAGTGTTATTACACAATGGACTTGCTTTCTATGATACATTGCTTTGAAAATTGGTCTTAAGATGGATCCATTGAAGATCGGGGCTATTGTGGTCAAATTCAAGCCCCAATCATTTACTCAGGTATACTAGTTTCATGATATGACTTCTTTTTATAGAAGATTTATAAAAAATTTCAACTCAATTGCGGTACCCTCAAAGAAGTTTCTCAAGTCAGTTCGATTTATTTGGCCAAATCATGCCCATGCTAGCTTGATGCTTTGAATAAATAGGTGACCCGAGCCCTTGCTCTAGCCTTTCCATATTTCAATGAAGTGTTTGAAGTGGAGTGTCATGCATATAAATGTGAGAAATAGAGCTATGATT
>NEWO01000006.1:2119255-2167471 GCA_003013225.1 Phalaenopsis aphrodite
TGGCTGCTTCAGTAACTTGGTCCATATTGTCTGAATAACAGTTATTTCATATAAGCCGAATGCTATTCTAATTTTGACATAGTTAAAAGGAAGATTTAATTACCACTCAATTCTTATGTATTTACATATCTAACACCAAAACTTCAATTTTTATTAAAAAACATATACCACTTTTCTTACTAATGAAAAGTTGCATTTTACCTTTTAAAAGTTAAAAAGTGATATTTTTGATGTGATATAAAATATTTGGATGGTATAAAGGTAAAAAATCAAAGTTCAGGTGTCAGATATGTAAATGCATAGGAATTGGGTAATATGTATGCAAATGCCTTCACCACCTGGAATGTCAAATATTTGCATGCATGGAGAGATTCCCAGCCGTTCTCCAAGATTAGCTCGTACGAAGACACGATCATAGAGTGACAGTTCATCACCATGGGTAATCACAATGGCAGGCTTATTATCTGTAGATATAATAAAGAAAACAATTAGTTCAACAGTCAAACATTTTTCATTGTTGATTATTAAAACTCAAAAACATACTATGCCAGTTTATTGTGCTAACGATAGATTGCTTGGATAAAGAAGGTCCGTTCATTATTAAGCCCTGAGAGAGATAAGTAGCGTAATAGAAGCCATCTATCTGATCCATTCTTTATCTATTCCTTCCTGCAAGCTTAAGGGCTCGAACGAGCCTTGCGAGGTATAAATTTGAAGCCAAAATTTAAATTTTATGTTTTATGATTTATGAAATAGGAATGAAGAAATTTTAGAAATCATACATTTAAATTAAATAAATTGTATTAACATTTATTTAGGATATTTGGCCACGAAACTAAGATGGAAAGAGGGAGAGAAAAATTAGGTATGAAATCAGATTTCAACAACAAATTATTTATTGTGCTAATTTTGAGTGAAATTTGGTTTGATGTGTATTAATCCTAGGTGAAAACATAAAATTATGATCTATAATCTTATGCCAAGCACAAACAAAAATTGAGAAATTACTGTGCTAAAATAATTTAGTTTAATTGACATCAAAAGAAAGAAAATTTCGCAAATATGAAACAGAGGGAATGACATCCTAAGTGTAGAAATTTTATCTTTTGTTAAATATATACGACCAAGAAAAATTTCATCAATTTGTTTTAATAGAGAGAATATGGTAAATTAATATTTAAACTTTTAAATGTTGTTAAATATTAATTTCAATATTTAAAAGTTTAATAATTAAATATTAATTTTGCTAAAAGAACAAATAACATATTAAGTGAGTGTACACCAATGTTAATTAAATATAATTATTATTATAGATGCATTAAGGAAACTAATCCAAGACAAAGCAATTGATTGCAAATTGTACAGATGAATAAATATGTTTTTATTTTACAATAATTATTTTTTATAAAAGCAATTACAATTGTTTTAGGGTTTTTAATACCTCTTTTAAAATACAAAATTTTATATTATCAAATTTTAACTAAATGAAATAAATTAAATATAATATATGCATGTATATGAGAAGTTACAACTCGATAGTGCTCGCAGGAGATACAATGTATTCATGAAAATAAAATAGTAATGGTTGCCTAACTTTTTGATAGGTTTTGGAAAGCTTAAACGTAAACTTTTAGCATACATTTACACAGTGACTCTCACTGACAGAAATTGCAATTGAAACGAATAAAATTAAACAAAAACTATTTTTTTTACTGTGAAAGCACACCCAAGCCACCATAAACATGACCGACATAACCATGACCGGGAAAGCATACCCAAGCCACCATAAACAATAGTCACAGGCACCACACACAAACGCACTTCACATCCACCCACACAACCAAGGCATGAAGAGCACACTCAAGCCACCATAAACACCTCATACAACCACCACACAAAAGAACACCTCACATCCACCACCAACCGACACACCCAAAGCCATAAGATCACACCCAAGCCACCATAAACACCACTCACATCCACCAAACACAAGCACACCATTATGCCACCACCAAACCCACACACCTAAGGCCATGAGAGCAGACCAAAGCCACCATAAACACCACTCACATCCACCACACACAAGCACATCTCACATCCACCACCAACCCACACACCCAAAGGCAGGGGGATATTCATCCTGCTCGTCATAAGAGAATAGTTCATCCCATTATAAGCTTCAAGCAATCCAAACAAACCAAGCCAGTCAACGTGGCAAAAAAGCACAAAGGAAGAAAAAATGAAAATGAGTTGCAATGTGACAAAAAACCAAACCACACCGTGCCAAAAAAATAGAGGCAGAACAAATGAAAACAACCTGCACTGTGGCAAAAAAACTTTTCAAGCCAACGTAATTTGATTCATTGTTTCCCACTGCAAAACAGCACAACAAGCCAAAGAAAATGGAATCCCTCCATATTCTTCACAAAATGTTTGTCACCACTCACATAAAACCATTATGTCAGTAACGGGGAAAGCAAGCCAAAGAAATCAAATTATGTCAATCCTTCGATTTTCTTGAAAAAAATTTTGCTACTGCTCACACAAAACCAATTCATCAAGAATTTACCGCAACATTAGCCAGTTACAAAGAACCACACCTTATCGGATCGCAGAGAGAAAAAGAGAAGGACAATCATAGTTGAGAGATCCAGGGGATAAGAGCATATAAGTCAAACCTAGGAAACGGGATGAGAATCGTAAAGAGGAAAGGAGAAAGAAGGATAATCACGACAGAGAGATCCAGGAGAACTGCAGAAGAGAGCTGCCCTAGGGCATAGAGTTAGTAGAAGGGTATTAACGCAAAGCTAAACAAGATACGCGGGCCGCGGGGTTCAGCCCCCGGCCGACGTGTAATATAAGAGAATCTGTGTGGATCCTCGAACGCTTGCCAAACGCACAAAACAAACAACCTTTGTGCATTTTGAAAACACATAAGCAGCAAATAAGTTGTCTCAAACGGACCCTTAATCGTCGTTATAAAGAAATCTAATACATATAAATAGGCAAATCAATCCTCTAGAAATTATATCAAAATAAGAAAAAAATTAATCTCAAAAACATTCCCCCAAATCAAACAAATGGCTAAAAAATTAGTCGTTATTGGCCTAGTTTGCATGTCCTGACCGAAAATGGTCAAACGTAATTAGCTTCATTATTCTTTGTCAAGAAACTTATAAAGAATGTTAGTTAATGCAATTTCAAAGAACTTCTCAATAAATTAATGACTAATTCAATTTAACTAAAAACAATGTAATATTACATATGAAATTGTATGTAAACAGCCCAATGAAAGTACTGACTTCAAAGTTAGCTTAAATTCATGACTTCTAACATAATTACTAAGTTAAGAAACTTAATACCTAATTAATCACAATTAACTTAATTAAGTATATTTACTAAAATGTTTGGAGCAAATGAGATCAATTACACTCGTCAAATTTGAAACCACAATTAAAAAATATTGATCAAATTATAAATGAGCTTATTTTTCTTAATAAAGAAAAAAATTATAATTAACATAATTATATTAAATGAATAAAATAGAAATTTTCTAATCACGTAAATTTGAAAAGTCATAAGTATTTCAAGAAACTAATGAAGAGTAAATTAGGCACATCATTACAAACTATATAATAAATAATTTTAGAATTAATCAAATAGTTGGAAATGTAAGCCAACTAAATTACCAGACATTATGAAACAGTTTTTAACAATGTTTAGAATTGATAAAATTTAATCAATTTTAAATTGTGTTCATCATCCTTAAGATCTTGATAAATTCTACTCAATCATTTTACCTTAAATAATAACCAAATTCACACAGTAAACTAACAGACCTTGGATTTTTCATTATGCACTGGAGCATTCATGAATTCACCTTATTGAGTCCGACTCTAAGCAACCAAAGCTCCGAACTGGCCTAGTAAAATTCATCATCATATCCCAAGCTACTAGTAAATAAGTAAAGAACCATCAGATAAACCACAGAAGATTTGATATCATCAAATTATTAATGAAACGTATGAGTCACCTATACTTCATGGAATCAACAGAGCTACAATACATTGTTAAATTGTCATAAATCCCTTCAAGACAGCATCTTGTATTCACTGAGCAATATGGTCGCTCAAATCAGTCAGAATGTGTGGTGTTCGCATTGAAGTCAGGTTCCTTCATCATAGAGTCAAAAACAGTAAAAGTTTAAACTAGCTTAAGTTGAATTCCACCAAGGTTTCTGTCATTTAGAAATAGCTAGAAAAGGTATGAGCCTACTATATCAACAGGGCAACTCAAACATATCCAACAATTCATTGACTTGATCAAAACTACTCAGAGTTGTGATCCAAAAGGTCATTATGGTCACATAAATATGTGATGCTATGTAAAAGGCCAAAAACCATGGTGTTGTCAAGCAAAATTTGATTTCCCAACTTGGAAGTCGTATGCAATATTTGCTTTATTAGTTTCAATGCACTTTATTAGCTGTACCAGCATATACCAAAAGAAAATCTACTCACATTGACGAAGTATAGTGCAAGTATTTGTACCACAAAAAAAAACGACAGCATTTTAAAAAAATTCTTATATGATCAAGAACTGCTATTAACAAAAATACGAACAAGACAAAAAGCCTACGACCATTTTATAAGAAGGAGAAAACACACAAATACTCATTTAAATACACCAACTAAAACTCAATCATAAATGTATTGCTTGTATTAAATATAAACACAAAAAACATGTAGACATAAGATAAAACAAAAAGATCTTGCCATACTTGAATACAACTGAATATCAATCGAAAGGCACGCACCTCTAAATGAAACATATGGAGAGTTGAAAGTTTGAGCAATCATGTCAATATAGTGGCTTTCCTTGCTTTCCAAGGATTTTAAAACAGTCACTGCATTAACAACTAAAATGACATAATTCACTGTCCTCTTTTTCGGTAAGTAACCACGAAGTTGTTTTCCCTGGACTTTCATCTTGTTTATTTGCACATCATCATCTGTAATACTGCCACATTCAAAAACAACTCAATTTATGAAAGCCTGCAACGACTGAAAAATACAAACTTAATGCAGTCCTGATCCCCGAAAGTAAGCATCAGATCATTTAATATTTCTACTCAGCCATCAAATAACTTTATTGATGTCATAAATTTTAAAAAGGGAGTACAATGCCTTGAGGATACATATATATTTTGAGATTCTAAGAAAAATATATCAATTTAATTTTAATATTTCCACTCACATTCATGTAGTCAACCATTTAAAAAGAGGTACATAATCTTTGCTTACATAACATGGAGAAAATGTTGAATACAACATGGCAAGACATGAAAAATTGTGAAATGTTTACCAATAACTAAAGTATTTTGAGATTTTCAGCAAAATGCAACAACAACAACCAAATAGTCCAAACTACACAAAAAACACAGGCAATGGGAGATCACTCCTCTTCGTAATTTTTCTAACAAAAACAAAAAATGACTAAAAGATTTGCAAAACGACAATAATGAAATCATTCTGCTCCTAATGACAAAATACACCTGTCAGAAGATTAAGTACATCTAAAATATAGTATATATAACCATTCTTTTCAGGGTGCAAGTTGCATCAAATTTACCAATAGACATGGATAAATATTCAATTTCTACTTGGGGCTAAGAATTGCTAACTGCTAACTGATCAAATTGCCAAAGAGAGATAAAGTCCGCACAAGCAACGAAGAAACATTGCTCTTCATAATAACCCACTTAATAAAAAAGTGCAAAGTAAGAAAAAATCCAAATAAATAATCAAACTATCACAATTCTACTCTTAAAAGAAAAGAAAATGCAATGGATAATAAATACAAAATAAAATAGAAAAAACATAAGCTCCAAATTGGTGGAAACATTTATTGCATGAGAATTGCCAGAGTTATAGAGATGCGTGCAAATTACAATGGCAACTATTGCTAGCATTTTTACTTGAACAACTCCACCTTAGCAAGTTCATTTAAGCTTTTGGCCAGACATGATCCCATTTCAAAATGCTAGCACATCATAAACTGGCACCCCCCATGCATAGAATATCCAATTCAAGCAAATTTAGCATAAAATTACTCCATTTAATTGCTTCTAGACTCATATGATTGGTAGTTCAACTCTTTACATTCGTGGCTGATGAAACTAGATAAGTGAATTATGATATTGTAATTTCTACGGAAGTGCAAACCTTTCCACACCTAGCCTTTTTCTCTTTTGTAAATGCAGCTTCAATATGTTGTAAATGGATCTAATTAGAAATCTAAGACAGTAACAATCAGCATGCATCATTGGGACAAAGATAATGATGACAATTCTATAAGAAATAAGTTGTCTTGTATTGGACATAGCATGCATATGAACCATTCTTGTTAAAACCTCCCAATGAAAATATTAAGATTTATGTCAAGTAGCAAGCACCATAACCAAAATGATCCAGGCAAATTAACTCACTGGATGACCATCTCTCCATGTACTACACCAGTGGTCATCCATGCCATGAGTAAATCAGAATTTTCTGGCGGTATTGATGACAAGCTCCGAGTGTCATAAACACACAGTGTGCCTGAGTTCCTTGGAATTGGGTATTCCTGTAAGAAGCAGGTACCCTCCCGTGCTCTGCCATCTGCAATTGTCAACAAAAACAAGTAAGAAAACACCAACAAAGCCTTCACAAAAATAGTTTATGTATCTAGAAAGACACTCACATGACACTTGAGCTCGTTCAATCCCTGAAGGATTCTCCTCAAAGACTCTAGTAATTCTATTCACAAGACTACTCTTCCCTGACCACTGAGGCCCAATAAGGAGCAATGTTGTAGTTTCGGGAATATCATAGTTCTCCGCAGCCAAACCAGCAACTTCCTCGATCCAATCACCAGGTTTGTGCCTAACAAGAAAACATTGAATCATATCAAACCTTAAGGTTTATGAAACAGATAATACCAATTCAATCAATTGAAATTAAAAATTATACTGTAAAAAATAATGAATTTAATACATTCTATCATTTGCTTGGTGTAGCTAGAAATCAATTTAAATTCTACGAGATTGTTTGGTGGCAAACTTTAGCCAGAAAATAAGATGGATTTAGGCCAAATACAGCCAAATGAATTTGTTAGGCTTTCTTAAATCTTGGATTTTTAACTTTCTTGGATTTAATAAATCCTGTCCACGCAGGATTTAAGGGAGTTACTAAAGCTCTAGTTGTACTGATATAGTAAGTCCATGCTTAACATCCAAGAAATCTGTAGGAATAAAAATATCAACAGCCAAACAATTTTCAATAACTAACACTCCCAAGTTCCACAGAATCCAAATTAACAGGATTTACTAAATCCTACCTTCTGTTAAACAGGCTATGAAAAACTTTAAAACCCCTCAAATGTTGTGTTTTTATTATCACATACAAATGAAACATCAATTTTTTTTAAAACATAGTCTACATCTTCATGGAACGATAAAAGCCCTAACAGCAAAAATAGTATCCATCGGAGGACCTTAGAATGGCGAGCTTCTCATCATCTAAGGCGCGGCGCGAACGTGCATTAGAGCTGCTATACGTTTCCATTAGGGCCGTGAAAATCTGGCTGCGTCGCTCAGTTTCGAATGCACTCTGCGACGATGGAGACGACTCGCACTGGGAGTCATCCGAGTGCTCTGTGTCAGTTGGACAGAATACGATGGAGGGTTTGGGGTGCGACTCAGGATGGGTTGTAGTGTGAGGGAAATAGGAATTGGGAATACATTTTCCACCACCACCCATTTCCAGATTTTCTCTTTCTCTGCGACTGTGCTGAAAAACAGATATCTATTCTGCTTTCGAGCTGTGCGGAAGAGGAAGTATCTCTGATTTGAATTCGCAAGAATGGTGGAGCGGGAGTTCCAAGATTTGAGCCCGCAACTTCGACTTGCAATTGGAAAGCAGGAAAAGATAAGAAATTAGTGGAGAAACAGATCTTATGCCAGAGTCCGACAGCCTTTTAACTGTGTTAAAAAACTCCTCACAAATCTCACACTCCTAGTGGCTACAAAAATATTATAAATATTTGGAATATTTACATTCAATTCTTATGTATTTACATGCATCTAAGAGCTAAACTTTAATTTTTATACATACACCATCTTACCTACTATGCATGAGAAAATGTATTTTAACATTTAAAACTTAAAATTACAATTCTCTTATGTGATATGAAAATTTTGGAGCATATAAAAGTAAAAAAAAAAAAAAGTTTACATAAAACTACTCATTTAGGGCTATCTTGCCTATGACTGGGGGTGTGAAAGAGCCGAACACGAGCGAGTCCATGTTTAACTCTTGTTTGACTCGTTAAAAAAGATATTTATTCGTGTTTAGCTTGTCTGTATTTCGAACACAAAAAAGTGTTCGTGTTTGACTAGTTTGCTTAGCGAGTCGAACACGAGCTGTTCGCGGACAAATGGTCGTTCGTGAAATGTTAACGGTTGGGGCAAGATTTAACATCATATAAATATAACAAATATAAACAAGCAGTTGTGTTCGGGTTGGGGCAAGATTTAATATGACTATTAACTCATGCCATAATCAAGCAGTAGTAAAATATTAAGGTTGGAGCAATATTTAAATCCTATTGTTTATATTAAAACATCATATAAATATCATTTAATATATTTTTATCATGTAGCCAATTAAGTTAAAAAACACTCATCAAGATATGTATATATATAATTGATAAGTAGTATTTCAAGCCAGAACTAGTCGAACACAAACAAGTAAATCTTTATTTGTGTTCGGCTCTTTTATATATGAAGCACAAAAAAAAGGTGTTTATGTTTGTCTCGTTAACTTAGCGAATGAAACGAACATGGGCTTCTTAGCAGCCAAAAACATGTTGTTCGTGAACAACGAGCTATTTTGAGAGTCCTACCTTTGACAATACGAGAATCCCCTGAAATTTAATACCCCTGCCTCCTTATAGCAACTGGGACCTCTAGGATTCAACTTTATTTGAAACCATTTGGGCTTGGTCCCTTCGTCTCCTATTGTTCAGACTTCATCCATCAGTCTTGATCAGTCGGCCATAGTCAATCGGATTTGATCACTCGGCTCTAGTTGTGCGACTATGGTCTCCTTACTTCGGTTGCCTGAGCTTTTTGTCATTCTCAGTCATGATAAGTCGCTCATGATCTCGGTTGACATTTTTGTTCGTGTTTGACTCGTTTATATAAGAAACACCAAAAGAAAATGTTTGTCTAACTCGTTGACTTAGCGAATGAATTGAACACAAGCTTCTTAACGAGCCAAAAACATATTGTTCGCGAACAACGGGGCTATTTTGACAGTCCTACCTGTGACAAGGCATGAGAATCCCCTAAAATTTAATACCCCTACCTCTTTATAGCAACTAGGACCTCTAGGAAGTCAACTTTATATGAAACCATTGGGCTTGGTCCCTTTGACTCTTATTGTTCGGTCTTCATCAATCAGTCTTGATCAGTCGGCCATGGTTAGTCGGATTTAATCACTCGGCTCTAGTCGTGCGCCTTTGTTCTCCTTACTTCGATCACACGAGTTTCTTGTCATTCTCAGTCACGATAAGTTGCTCATGATCTCGGTTGGCATTTGCTCGACTTATCTCAAACTATTAGATTTATGGGCCATCCAATTTGTGATGATCTAATTGGTCACTTTTTTGTAGTATATATTCAAATCGACGATTCTCTTGCATCTTAAGAATGCGATGCAAGAAAAATGAAGGTAATTAAATAACTAAATTAGCCTTGAATTATAAATAAATGCTTGGAATACAACTACTTTCATTGAATTTAGAGCTCTTAGCTTTATAAATAGGGCAATGAGGCTTCCTTAAAACTCATTTGATCTAGTTCTCAATCATCTTTTTTGTTATTATGTTTTCTCATGTTTTATTAGTTGTTTCTTACAATTCAAATAATTTGATAATTCATTGCTTAAACATGATACAATTAGTTCAAAAAACCAAAAATATATTTAAAAGTGGTTTAAATATAATATATCCTTCATATTTATATATATCCAAATACGACTATGTACTTAAATAAGTTTATTTTGAGGGCGCTACGTAAGGATCAACATTTCTTATGGGTTTCAAAGAAGCCATATGAACAAATCTAGCCAAGCCCACCAATCGAAGTGGTCAAGCTGAGCTCATATGTCGAAATGGTCGAGATAATCCCATCTGCCAAAGTTATCGAGTTAAGCCCACTTGCCGAAGTGATTGAACTAGTATGGGGGCAGACGAGCCAATAAAAAAATCATCATTAATTCAGGATACATGCGTTGATTTTTATTTATAAGACCATATTTTACCAAGATATTAAGGACACGCGCAACATTGTACAAAATGTAACATTATGAGTTTTTTTTTTTTTAATCTCATGTATAAAAGGGAGGTTAAAGGGGCTCTTATGGGATTGACATTCCAGCTCTCAAAAAGGAGCTTGAGACCTCAAAGCCTTTGGTGCAATCTCTCTCTAAGAAGTAACTATCTCTCTCCCCTTGTTACCAAGAAGTTGAGAGTGTTTCTTTGAGTTTTTCTAAGCAACTCGGGTATCGCGAGAAAATATAAAATTAAGAAACTTGTGCTTTAACATCACATCCATCACATTATTTTCCTTTTTTTCTTCTAAAAACATAGTATTTATCGAGCTGTATGAACTCATGAACAATACAAAACCTACATCATAAAAGGATTCAATACTTAAAAGTTCAAAATATAGAATAAATTGCACTTTAGTAACTAGAAAAATTTAATTCTCCAAATTTACAAATTAAAATTAGGGTTGCCAAAAAAAACCCTTTCTTCACAAATAGTTTGTATTCGGCTTGCCAAGGAGTTTGTTTTCGATTTTTTTATGAGCAACGAGAAAAAAAACAAATTTTTTTTTCGTTTAGTTTAGAAACGAACAAACACGAACAATTATCTGTTCGATCGTGTTCAAGTTATTATTGTTTGAAATACAAAATAATTTAGAATAATTATATATAAAAAATATTTTATTTAAAAATTAATTATTTACTCTAAAAATTTATCACATTTTAAAAAATAAAATTCTATAAATTATAATATATAATAAATTAATAATAATTATATATTAATATTTGTTGTATAAATATTATATATTTATATAATAATAAGTTATATAATCAATAATATAAATATATATAAACCCTAAGTCACTTTACCCCAACCGGTCTCCCCTTTTCAAAAGCTTTACATTTCGATTGCCTCCCCTTCTTTCGATTCTTCTTCTTCACCTCTCAAAATCACGAAAATCTTTCGGCCTTGAAAGCTTAGGGTTTGTCGTTTGTGTTCGTTCTTTAATCTTTACTTTTGTTCATCTTCGATATAGTTTCTTTGTCCTCAGCGAGTCAACGACTTGTCATTTGATTGACTGCTTGGTATGTTTGCTTGATTGTTTGATATTTTTGCTTGTTTCTTGTAAGTCTACCGAGGTGTTATTATTTAACATATTTTCTTTAATATTTCATATTTTTGCCTCTTAGCTTAAATTTTTTTTTTTATATTTATTTTAGATTTATTTATTTATTTTGAATGAAACATAGTCTTTCAAGTTTTTGTGGGTGAAATCTCGCATATTGACTTTAGATTATAACTTTTTATGAATGAGATATGATATTATGATTTTGTTGTGAGTTGTGCTTCAACTATTATGCATTTGTGCTGTGATTCATATATGTTTAAACATTAATTTCATAAAGATTTTAACTTTTAAAAGTTTTATAACAATTCAAACAATTTGAACAACACAAACAAATTTGTAAGATTTCGAATAATTCAAATAATTCGAACATTTTAAAAATTTCACACATTTCAAACATTTAAAATAAATCAAACCGAACATAATCAGTAACTTCACAAATAATTTCAAACACGAACATACTTCAAACACACTTAATTTCAAATAAATCGAACACAAACACGACCTCTGCTTATTTATTTACACTCCTAATTAAAATCACATATTTTGATTTTTACGTGGACTAAACAAGATGGGTATCATTTTAAAATTCCGTTAATATCCCAAATTTATTTATTCATAAATCAAAAAACAAAAAACCAAACCATGACGACACCACTCTGCCACTGTTAGTGAGTCGTTTTCAAATCTAGTCCGACCCACCACAAATCCTCCCCGCAAGGAAAACAATGGGGATGCAAGCGCGCCCGTCCTCGTTCCGGACGTCAGTGATTCATCTTATTTGATTTTTTTGGGTTAGGGTTTCCTTAGCAAACTTTTTATTTGGTATATTCTCTGCGTTCTCCGGCTTTCCATCCAGATAGCATCAGAAGTCACTGTAGGTTTTGGTATGAAAAATCCCCATTACTTATTTGTGCGTACTTGTAGGCTTGTAGTTTTCTCCCACATGCTACATTTATGTTCACATTCTGCTTATTTGCACCAGCGAATTTCCATGACCGATTTCATTTCAACAGAATAGCTTCTTTGAGCCTAGAAGGGTGTTGATCATGTTCTCGATGCATAAATTTATAATCTTGATGGCTAAGGACAGAGATTGAAGATAAAAAAAGCGATTTCTATGTTATTGAGGAATGCGTTGTATTTGAAGGAGCTGAGAGTTGGGGTACCAGTGGGCGTGAGATTGAAAGGCATGGGCTCTGAAATGCATTCATCTAACCTTCCAATGCCGGCTTCAAACTGGAAGAAAGACAGAGAACTTAAGATTTCTGAAGATTGCAGCGAACAGTCGGAGAAGAGTATTATTAAGGTTAGAAATGCATAATGGTGTTTCCATTCATTTAAAATGGAAATGCGGATTAGTTCTTCTTTGATCGAAGCACTTGCTTGACTATTTGTGTGATTGGTCCCTCAGGGAAATTCTATCGAATCAGTTGAAATTGAGGAAATTAGAAGCAATCCGGATAAGCTTGATTCCATGACTGTGAAGGAACTCAGGACAATGACAAGGTGTGAAAAAATATTATTTTATGTACTTTCACCTTTATCTAGAGACATTAGAGTTTATGTTTGTGATGGGTTTTAATATTGCTGTTGCTGTTGTCTGTTCTCCACATTCAAGGAGCGTAGGTATGTCAACAAGTGGCAATAAGCAGGAGTTGATATCTTCTCTGAAGTTTTTATTGTTTAAAGGTGACAATGTTTTATATTTTTATTGTTTTGGATTTGGTAATTATTATGAAACATTGTTTTTCTTCGTCTGGTGGAGGCATTATGGTGCAATGTGCTGCTTCATTCAGGGAAAACCGTAATATCAGCAGGTATGGAGATACTTCCTTTAGCTTCTGAAAATGCTTCCTTTAGCTTCTGGAGATGCTTCCTTTAGCTTCTGAAAATGCCTCCTTAAAAAGGTGCGCACATTATTTATTCCCCGAGCTCATTCCTCTTGATCAACATGCTATTTTAGATGTCCCAGACAATAAACAAAAGCAAACCAAAAAAAGAAAGCAAATGGTTGAGAGTTCTATAGCTGAAGATGATTCAAAATGTGTTCCGGAATACAATGAATTGTCTATCGATACAGAAGAAGCTATTGGTATGTATATATGTGTGTGTTTGTGTGTGTATTGTGCAGATTGATTTATTATTTGTTTACATGATAAGAAGTTTTGTTTTATGATTGCAGGAGCAAAGCAATCTAGCTTGCAAAAACAAGTTTCTTCGCGGGTTCAAAGGTCCCAGAAAGTTTCTACTCAAATAAGTATAGCTGTAGATTCTAATGAACCCTGGACTATGCTTGCACACAAGAAGCCACAAAAGGAGTGGATTCCTTATAATCCCAGAACCATGAGGCTTCCTTCTCTTGATGAGGATACAAACTCTATTAAGCTCATATCCTGGAATGTTAATGGTTTGAGGGCTTTGCTCAAGCTGAAGAGTTTCCCTGCACTTCAACTCGCCCAACACGAAAATTTTGATGTCTTGTGCTTGCAAGAAACTAAATTACAAGCAAGTGATTATAGATTATTTTTTTTCTCATTAAGGAAACTAAAGTTTGTCCTTTTAGAACCACAAAAACCCATCTGGAACTGAGATAATTTCTACAATAAATCTACTCCAGTATTTATGTCATTTCAGTTGTCTAATAGCTGAGTAGTTACGTTTTAATATGAATAGGAGAAGGATGTGGACTTGATCACGAAGAATCTGATTGATGGCTATGATCACAGCTATTGGACCTGTAGTGTTTCAAAGCTTGGTTATTCTGGAACTGCTATTGTATCAAAGGTATTGTTAAATCTCTTTGCCTTTCTTTGCTCAACCTCAGTATTGAATTGAGTTGAATCAAATTTCTTAGTTCCGTTCAGCATCGTATCTCGCTTAATGGTACTTTTCTTTTCTTACTCTGGTTCTTTGGCGTTCATTCGAAGAAGATGACCGATAATTATAGGTTTTATCATGAAGGATTAAAGACGGGCTTTACCTATGGATTTATTATAGGTTTGAAATGGCACGTGATATTGATACAAATCGACACAAAAATAAAGATGATTTTTCACTTAAATTAGGGCAAACACGCATCTTATTTCACGGATATCAAATCAAAGCAATACAACACGAATATATAAATGATTAACACTTAAAATTCGAGAGATATGCAATCTCTTCCAATTATTACAATTCAAGAGATATCCCTCAAACCCTATCCCTAAGATTCCAAGACGACAATTCTCATGTATAACCCTAACTCTAACCTATTAAGCCCTATTATACCCAACACTAATAATAATAAAAGGTTTATTTGACTTTAGGCTAATAAAAGACAAAATTACCCTTAGGTTGGTGCGCAACAATACCCCTCCCAAAAAGACTCAAGATAAAAAAAAGTGAGGGTGTTCCTCCTTTGGAAATCATCTTTGTTTCTTCATCTCCTACCTACTAATCACACGCTGTGAGAACCTGTAATGTTTGATTCTTACAATGGTGTTCTAGGGCAAACTTCTCATCGCACAGAAAATGTAACCACTGGCTTGCCTGTTCTAAATCTGTGTCTCTATAAGACACTTGAAGTTGACCCCTAGGTGGACCCCCAATATTCTTCTCTTTCGGCATCTCTCCTTGAAATGACATCATCTAGGTCTTCGCTGTCATGGCCGTTGAGGCAATCTTGTGGAATTCTTCCATGGTGCTACTTTTGTTGGCCTTCTCTATGTGGCTATTGTCCTTCACCATATGGGTTAGCTCTATTGTCTCTTTCAATTCTCGCGGTCTCAATGGTCGGAGTGTTGCCCATATGTCGGGCTTTTGGCTCTTCACCAAATTTCTCTCCAATCATATTTCATAAATCTCCCCCTCAGTTGTCCCAACGGTAGCTCGCTTCTATTCCCATATTCCATGACAGTCATCTCCCGAGTCAAGGCATATAATTACTTGTAGAGGTTTTTTTCTAGAATTGCTTGAAAACGTTCCAACAGACAATCCTTAAACTCCTCCCTTAATCGGATTAGGTATCTAGCCTCCCTCCACTTAAACCATGCCAGGACATTCCCCTCTAAACATAACCCTGCCGCTTAAAATTCTAATTCCCATTTAGCCCATTCACCACAAAATATCCCACCCGTTAAACCTACCCATGTGCATTTTATCCCTAAAAAATCGACATCTTCAACTTCATATACCCTAGCATCTCCACCCCAAATTTCTCTTCATCCGGTGTTACCCCCATGTATTAAGGGTAAAACTCTCTCATTCATACATAGTTTTTCCTCATTCAGTCTTCTCTCATTCATACATAGTTTTTCCTCATTCAGTCTTCTCTCATTCCTTCTTCATATTCATCCACCCATGCTTCGACCTAACCGCATTCATTAGAAATCTCTAATCCACCCTCATTAGAGTGCTATGAGGAGTTCTTGATGATGGATGCTTTCTTCCTTATGCTTCACATTTTTGATCTCTTTCCCTTTTGATCTGATCACAAAATTTTTGGTTAACTCTTGGTTTGAGTTTGAAAATTGAGCCGCTAGCGAGGTCTTGAATTGTTTCTCAATAAACTTTTTTATCATCTTCTTCAAGTTCTCGAATAGGTTTTCCATGCAAGAAAACCCTCCTATGGTGGAGAACCTTTTCTCCATCTCGGATTTAAGTTGGGTATTCTTTTCCTCCAATTTCTTCCCCAAATCATCTACTTTCTTTGTTGTCATTATTCCTCAACAAGTTTTCGATCACAAAAGGCGGAAACACATGTATGTTGAAATGTCGTCGATGGTTTTGAGATAGTCTAAATTGTGTTCATATCGCGGTTATCTTAATTTGATTTGAGTGCACGACAAAATTGAAACGGGAGAAAGATGAGAGTTTTGGGTATCTATATGCCATGTAAGATGAAAGTCTTGATCCTCTGTATGATTAGGGCTGCTAAAAAAGCTCGTTGTTCGTGAACAGTTTGTGTTCGATTCGCTAGAGTGTTCGTGTTCGATTCGTTTGATAAACAAACGAGACAAACACAAACAAATTTTTTCGTTCGGTTTGTTAAACGAATCAAACACGAACAATAATTCGTTCGTTTGTGTTCGAATCGTTACTGTTCGAAATATAAAAAAAATTAAAATAAATATATATAAAAAATTTATGGTATTTTAAAAATAATTATATACTAAAAAAATGTCATATTTTAAAAATTAAACCCTATAAATTATAACGTACAATAAATTGTTAATAATAATATATTTATATGCTATACTAGTAATATGAATATTATATATTTATATAATATAAGGTATATAATTAATATAATGTATTATATATATATTGTTTATATATTAATATATAAAAACAAATGAAAAAAACCTTATTACCATCACGGAAGCCCTAACCTGTGTGGTGTTCGCCCTTTCCCCTCTCAAAACTCAAAAGCACGCCGCTCTTTCTCCTCTCTCGAAAAGCTTAGTTTCGGCTGCTCCGTCTTCTTTCAAAATCGCGAAAATCTTCCTCGTGAGAACCCTCCTTCTCTGAAAATTGCAAAAGGTTTTTCTCGGTGACAACCCTTCTTGTCTCAAAATCGCGAAAAGCTTTCTCTCGGTGAGAGATTAGGGTTGATTGTATGTGTTCTTTCTCTAATCTCTACTTCTATTTGTCTTCGATAAAGTGTATTTGTCCTTGGCTAGTCGGCGTTGGATCGACCACTCTCGGTATTCTTGCTTCGGTGCTTGGTTGCTCGATATTCTTGCTTTGTTGCTTGTAAGGCTACCGAGTCGTCTTCTTTGAGCAAATTTTCTGTAATATTTCACATTTATCTTAATGTTTGCCTCTTAGTTTAAATTTTCTGATTTTTTTTTAGGTTTATCTGAATTTTTTGAGTAAAACCTAGGTTTTGAAGTTTTTTAAGTGAAATCCAGATATGTTTATCTTCATATTGACTGTAGATCTGCTATTTTTTGTGAGCATTGAGCTCTACTTGGGACCTTGGGCTATTATGCACTTGTGTTGTGATGCATACAGGCTTAAGCATTACCTTCAAACAGGTTTTAGCATTTTTGTTTTGATTCGAGTATTGCTGTGATTCGATTAGTGCTTCTAGAAGAGTAGAACCTATACAAAATATTATTTCTTACTACATTCTTAAAAATCAGAGTAATATTTCTTACTATACATTGTTATGTTTATGAAGTTTTGGCAAGAAGAGTGATATGTTGGCAAGAAGTTGCATTTATTTTGCGGGTGAACGATTAAAGACTTTATCATCCATATGAAAATTTCTACACTTCATGGCTTTAAGGGAGATTTTTCACTCTAATCAAGTAATGTGATTAGATGGAATTGAGGGTGTTTCTGAGTATGAGTTATGTTTTGATTTTTCTGTATGAGGGCATGTAGGTCTTTTATGAGTTAATTTTTGTATTATTATTATTTTTTGACATAAAAAATATGTCAGATTATTTAGTTTGGAGAAATGTAAATACATAAGAACTATGTGTTAGGTATGTAAAAACAACCTTAAGTTCATGCAATAACATTGTATTACCTTATTGCATGTGTGAGAATTTTTGCCAAGAAAATACACTATTATGGAGTGGAGTTTGATGGGGAATCTTATGGATGTTGTTGTATGTTTGGACTATGTATTTTCTAAGCGATTATTTGCGGATTTAATGGTGTTTGTTTTGCTGATCTGCAGAAATTTTATATATTTTAATGTACCATATCAAAATTTACACAATAAAGTTAGCACATACATGATTTTTTGGACTTTGTATCATTGCACTCTTGTTTGTTCTTAATGGTGTTCGTACTTTTAAATTAGGCTTGTTAAATCGTCGAGTTTTCTTTTCTTATCCTTTTATGTCAGATATTTTTTGCTTGAATAATTGGATGTAATGATTAATGATGAAATAATTTTATTGAAGTTCGTTATTTATTTATTTTTGGTAGTTTGAGAATTAATTATTAATTCTTATATATTTTATGAAGATGTATTTCAATTTTTAAAAGATAAATTGATGTATTTCAATTTTTAAAAGATATGAGAATTAATATTTAAGTTGTTGTCTATTTAACAATTAAAAAAATATATACAATTTTGAAAATTTTCAAATATTTCGAACATTTCGAACATTACGAATTCGAACTAATTCCGAACAATTCGGACCGAACACGAACAATTTCGAACACGAGCCTATTTCAAACAAACTATATTTCAAGCAAATTGAACACGAGCACTGTTCGTTCGTGTTCGGTTTGTTTACCCCCCCATGTATGATGCATCGTTGCCTTCTCAACAAGCTTTAATCTTGAATTTATCACCTCTGTGGAGTGGGAGGAGGATAAAGATCGACGTTTTTATACTCTGTAAGCTACGATCCCAACATTGCCTTCTCCGCAAGCTCCAATTGCGATTGTATCGCAGAGGGAGGTTTTGGGTCTCAGTAAGCCGTAATATCGCCATTCCGTTCTTTGCCAATTTTCTCTGTCGTGATGGAGGTGAAAGATAGGAGATTCAAGTCTCTTCCTTGAGCACGTTGTCGCTTTCCGGGCTCGACCGCGACTCTGTTTCACATACGGATGCGGGAGGAGGAGAAAGATGGGAGATTCGGGTCTCTGCCGTGAACTGGACTTAGAATTATTTTTAGGCCACAATTCTTTCTTCTTCCTGGATCGAAGCACTTTGATACCACTTTGATACAATTCAACATAGAAATCGACATGAATTTTTATAGAAATTTAGCACAAATACGTATTTTATTTCAATTTCATGAATACCAAATCAATGCAATACAACGCGAATACATAAAGGATAAATACTTTCAATTTGAGAGGCAGATGATCTCTCCAAGTCCTACAATTTGAGAAGTAGGAATTCGATCACAAACTCTAACCCTAAGACTCCAAGACAACAATTCTCATGCATAACCCTAAGATTAAGCTATTAAGTTCTATTTATATCCAACAAAAATAATAATTAAAGACCAATTTGTCCTTAGGCTAATAAAAGACAAAATTGCTCTTGGGCCGGTTCATAACAAATACTTGTATGGATTATTGTAGCTAATTTATAATGGTCCATTTCTATATGTTTTGTTATTTGAACTGACATGCTATTCAGATTATTCACCTTGTTTCCTATAGCATTCCTTATTAATTTTTTTGGCATGAGTTAAAATGCCGACGCATGCGAATTGATGCCCTCTTGTCAGGGTCTAACTATTTAATTTCTTAAGTAGAAAAAGCCAATCTCAGTTAATTACGGACTCGGCATAATGGATCACGATACTGAAGGGAGAATTGTGACTGTTGATTTCGATACGTTTTACTTGATAAGTGGATATGTACCTAACTCTGGAGATGGCTTACGGAGATTGGTAATGGGATATCTTTTTTTTTGTTAAATATTTTCTTTCTTGTTCTTTCTTTGATGTAAAAAATTTCACTAAGTTAAAATGATATTGTTACCTTAAATTCTTGAATTTGTTATTTTCAGGCTTACAGGGTTGAACAATGGGATCCATCGCTTAGCAATTACATGAAGGTGAGTCTGATTATCATTATATTCATCGTTAGATCAAAGCAACAGCTGCAGCATTCATTTTTCTTATCCCAAGTGTTTGTGGTCTGCTTTTTGATGGTAACGGATTTTAATAAATTGTCGCAGTGATAGGGTAATGTTTGTAACCTTTCCCCTAATTTTCCAATGGAAGGCTCTGTTTTTTTCTTTTTTTCTTGGTCATTGCGTCTGAAAGTAAAATTGGATAAATTCTGATATTTTTTCTTGCTAATCATAATGCTATTTCCAATGGATTATTATGTATGGAACATGGACATGATTTTTTAATGCTTTTTATTAAAGGCATTGAGGATAGGTTGTAGGCTTATTTCTCAGATTGATCTCCTTGAGTCAAATGCCATAAAATATTATTTTTGTTTCTTTATCCCACATTGCAGGTGAACCAACATTCATTTTTGGCCTTATCCATTGTATTACTATGATGAAAAAAACAAATTAACATAAATAAGAATGCAAAAATATATGCACATGTACACACCACACCACCACACCTCCACACCTCCATGCACCCACCACACCACAACAACACATCCACAGACCACACCACCACACCTTCACACACTTCACCACACCTCTACCCCTCCACATACCCCCTTCACACACTTCACCACACCTCCACCCCTCCACATACCCCCCCCACACCCCCCCCTCCAACATCACACACACCACCACACCTCCAACATCAACCCACACCACACCTCCCTAAACCCTCCACACACCCAATAGCACATCCATACACCACACCGCCACACCACACATTAGCGGCTTAACCACAACACACAACACACAACACACAACACACAACACACCACCACTCCATCACACCACCACACCACCACACCACATACACCACACACAACACACAACACACCACCACACCACCACGCCACAGACACCACACACCATCACACACACCACAACAACACATCCACACACACCACAACACCACCACACCTCCATAAGCCCTCCACATACCCAACCACGATAGCACATCCACACCACACTACACCACGACAAACCACCACTCCACAACATCACGACACACCACAACTCAATATCCATCTGTTAGTGTTGTAATTCATTAAAAAAAAAGAAGGAAAACTTAATGTTCTCAGCAAAACTACAACTGTGAATATCATTAAAACAATATTTATCTCTATACAAGAAAACCTCCATTTTATAGAACGGTCCCTTTAATTCTAATTATGAAGATTCCTAAATATATTCTATTCTAGATAATAAAAATTGGATTGTCATTTTTATATTTGGCACAAACATTATGCCTTAAGGTTCTCAGTATTTGCTGGGTTATGTTTAATGAATGGCTTAAAAACAATTGATATCCTTTTCTTTTGCAATATACACATTATAACAATTTGCAAATTTAGTTGCTCTAAGAATGTGACAAAGTGTCATTTACTGTTTGAATGTAACTTCAATTTGGATATACTTGCTTATTGCTTACCCATGGCTTCTTCCATTCATTTTAAGAATATTTTCAACTTCTCTTCTATTTTCATGATATGAAGAGTGCAACTTTTGCATTTAAAAATTATTACGATCTTATGATTTGGGCAAATACATACAGAGCACAACAAACCACCACATCACAACAACAATACACAACACAACAGACCTCCTCTCATGCTTAAAATTCTTCAAATCCAACACCAAATTTCAACTAAAAAATAAAACCATTCACATTTGTCAGCAGGCCTCCCAACAAGATTGTAGCTGATCATAACGCTTCATTCTAACTCAAAAACAAATCCAAAACCTGCTCTTCTTCTCAAATTCTGAAACAATGGCCAAAATCCCACCACACCAAAAACAAAACCATTCACAGATGCAAACCCTACCATAAAAACAACACCCAAAAAAGAAATCCCCATCATACCAATAACAAAATCATTAACCCCCAATAAGGCCTCCTCTGCTTCTCAAATTCTCACTCAAATATCAAATTCTCACTCAACCATCACCAAATTCCAACTGAAACATCAAATAGGATCAACAACCGAAACTGACCCAAATATAAATATAAAAATCTCAAAAAACCATAAAATCTCAAAAAATGGGTGCTACGCATAGGGCTGTAAACAAGCCGAGCTTGAGCGAGCGCAGGCTTGGCTCGTGTTCGGCTCGTTCGAAATAGCTCGTGTTCGAAATCGGCTCGTGTTCGAAATCGGCTCGTGAACAGTGTGTTCGTGTTCGGCTCGATTTAAATATTCGTGTTCGTGTTCGGCTCGAAATTGACTCGTTAACTAAAATTGAGAAAAATAAATGTAAAGTGTGGGATTCGAACCTGGATCAAATCTATACAAAAGAAGACCTTAATCACATTACCACATGAGGTGTTATGATTTAAAATTAGACATAAATATATATAATATATTATTATATAAATAATATCTGTAACATATTGTTATAAAAAGAGTTGTATAATTTTTTTTCGAGCCATTTCGAGTCGAACACGAGCGAACAAACTGTTGTTCGTGTTCGGCTCGTTTACATTTCGAGCTTAAAAACTTGTTCGTGTTCGGCTCGTTAGGCTTAACGAACGAGATATTTGTGATTTTACATTTGCGTGAAAGATATATTTATTCTGAAACTGAATTTTATGTATCTAAACATGTGCTAATTAGACTTTTTTTTTCTTTTGAGAAACTCTCTTCTACAAGATAACTTCAGTGCTATTATGTGTTTTATAATGGCTCGACTATGAAAAAAGTGTATTAACATTTGATAGTGGAAATGAATTTCAGAAGCTTGATTGGCAATTGATTGGACACGTAAAATCACAATTGGCTGAATTTAGGATGTGAAATCTCCTTGCTTTAAGTCGAGGCATTTTTTTTGTGTAGTTGTCTGAATGGCAAAAATAATGATGGTGGTAATAAGAGTGCATTAGGGAAATAACAAAATATTAAAAATTGATCGAGTAAAATAAGATAAGCTATCTCAGAGATGAATTCTTATTATCGCTGATGAATTAATAGAGGGTTAGTTTGGTATAGAAAATATTCTCTTAACTGGAACATTAGATGGTCTACCTCTGCCTTTCTTAACATCAGTCGAATCTAAAACATCTACTCTCCTAACTGGAACATTAGATGGTCGAGATTTAAAGTGTCAAAACCATCTAAGACAACTCTCTCTAATCTTGTTTACCAGTGGAGCTACACAAATTTATTCATTTAACATTGTCTCTTACTGTCAAGCCACTCATCCACCTAAGCATTTTCATCTCAACGACACTTGACTTTGTTTTATGCTTCTTATTTAAAGAACGTCATTTTGCGTCATAGAGCATTGCAGGTCTTGCCACCATCTTATAAAATTTTTCTTCAAGTCGAAGAGGTACTTTTCTATCACACAATAGGGCTGATGCATTCCTCCACTTCAACCAACCAACTTAAATTCTACTAATAACATCCCCATCTATATCACCATCGCTTCAAACAATAGACCCAAGATATCTAAAAGTTTACACATTTTAATGATTTGATCACTCATTGTTATAACTCTGCCACTAGAGCTACCACTACTAAAATTATATTCCGTATATTTAGTTTTAGATCTACTCAAACAAAGCCTTTTAGACTTCAATGTTGACTTCCATAAATCAAGTTTTTTCTAAACCCTTTCTCTAATCTTATCCACAAGAAGGATATCATCAACGAAAAGTATGCACCAAGGTACATCCTTCTATAAATGTCCAATAAGAGCATCCATAACTAAAGCAAAAAGATCTGGGCTTAAATTCGATCTTTGATGTAATCCAAATGAAATAGAAAAATACTTGGTCAATCCATCTTTTGTTCCAACACAAGTAACAACTCTAGTATACATATCTTTAATTACTTGAATATAAGTCATATCAATACCTTTCTTCTTTAAAACTGTGCAAAGGACCTCTCTTGGGATCTTATCGTAAGCTTTTTCTAATTCAATAAAAATCATAGGTAGATTCTCCTTAGTCTCTTGTATTTCTTCATCAAATCTCTCAATAAATATATAGCTTCCATAGTAGACAGACCGACATTAATTCAAACTGATTATGAGAAATCTTTATATCACGTCTTAACCTTCCTCTCCCATAATTTTAAACTATAGACACATCAACTTAATTCCTCGATTATTTGCACACTCTTGTGCATCCCTTTTGTTTTTAAAATTGGGGACCAAAATACTTTTCTTCCACTCACTCATCTTTTTAGTTTTTAAAATAATATTAAGGAGTTTAGTGAGCTAAGAAACTCCCAAATCTCCAAAACATTTCCACATTTCAATTGAGATATTATCAGATCCTATTGATTTTCCGCATTTGGTTTTCTTTAAAGTCTCATCAACTTTTTTTTACTAATGCGATGATAAATTCAATGTTTTATTATTATTAACGATATTAAGATCACTAAAATCGATTATATTTTCAGAAATTTTATTGAAAAATTTATCAAAATAGCTCACAAACCTATGCTGAATATCTTTCTATAAGAAAAACACTTTTTGATTTTTTATCTTAGTACACTTGAATTAAATCTTTACGTTTTATTTCTCTTTGTTTGACTAGTTTATACATTTATTTTTCACCTTTTTTAGTATTTAATCTATTATAAAAACCACTAAAAGCAAAATTTTAAACATCACATAATGTTCTCTTAGACACCTTACGGGCAACCTTATTATTTTTCCTTGTTCTCTAAGTTTTTATATGTAAGTCAATTTTTATAATGCAACTTTTTATATTTTCTCCTTTCTAACACATTATTATTCCACCACTAACTATTTTAATTTATAAAAAAAATTCATTTTGATTCTCTAATTACATCTTTTGACACTTGTTTAATAGTGTTTGTAACTTTATTTCATATAGAATTAGCTTCTTTATGAATATCTGAAATCTTGAAATCTTGAAGTTTTCACATAAAAATATTTTTGTCTTTTAGGTGTCTCTATCTCATTTTATGACAATGTTTCATTGTATTCTTTATCTCACAACTCATCATTTTAAAACCTAAAACTAATAATCGATGTTAAGTATTTAAATTTTCACTTGGACTTACAATCTTTACATTTTCGACATTATCTGTCTCATAAGAAAATAATCAATGTAATTTATTAGATCTATTCTTATAAGTAATAATATATTCATATTTTCTTAAATAAAGTATTAGTAATAACAAAATGATATGCTAAAATAAAATCTAATATGGTTCTAAATTCTTCATCAATCACTCTAAAACCGTAGCCACCATAAATATTTCTAAAATTTTCTATCACTCTACCAACTTCTCCATTTAAATCTCCTCCATTAAAATTTTTTTCTTTAAGAGTTATCATATACATTAACTCTTCTTGGTCATGCCAGATTTTTTTCGAACTTATAACTAAACCGATTTGAGGAGTATAAACACTTATAATATTAAAAATCTTACTATCTACTACAATTTTTAGGGCTATAATTCTATGTCTAATTTGATGAATTTTTACAATATTTTATTTAAAATTCTTGTTTTTAATTACACTAACACTATTTCTAGTGTAACTCTTACCTGAATGCCAAAGTTTAAAGCCTAATCTATCAATCTCCTTAGCCTTTTTTTCAACCCATATAGTTTCTTGAATGCATAAGTTGTTTATCTTCCTATGAACCATAATATCTACTAATTTCATTAATTTACTTGTGAGAGCACATATATTTTAAGATCCTATCCTAATATTAATTTCATGAACTAACCTGTTTACCCGGATACACTCGTAATGTGATAACCCTTTCTTATTTGACACTACTCCCATGCACCGGTGTTGCTGCTCTTGCACACATTTCACTGTATTCAGACCATACAGCGCGTCGCTTCCAAGGCGCCCTAAAGAAAAAAATGTTATTTTATGGTTTATGCTTATTATAGTTATTCCATTATACAAGAAAAATGTTTTTGTTTTCAATATAAAAGTCAAATGTTTTTAAAAGATTGTCCAGCAACGAGGTTATTGTTTCTGTTACTTCTGTCATCTGTTCACTGGTTGTTGGGAAAATTGTCTCTTCAATTATATACGGGAATGAATGTCATCCAATCATTCATTTTTGCGCTAAATGTTTTATCAGAATCTCCCTTTTTGAAGCTTTATTGATATAAATTATGATAGATAACAAGGTACATGCAAATTCAAATAATTTACCTTCTGTTGAAGCCACAATGCTTGTATTTCCTAGTTTATTTTTTTCATTTCGTGATTATTTGCTGCCATGTTTAGAAGAACAGTATTTCAAAAGCTATCTATGTAATGAAAATTTAGTTGGCCTAGAGTTTTTTTAACATTTTGTGCGTCTGTTGGAACTGTTTTACAGGAACTGGAAAAAGTAAAACCTGTGATTTTAGCTGGTGACCTGAACTGTGCTCATGAAGAGATTGACATCTATGATCCTGCGGTATGTATTTGATATTGGCGTTGTATGGTATTTGATTAATTTTTAACAACAGTGGCTTCGTTCAATAATGCTGTGCTGTGCTATATGAATTAAAGTCACCAACACTACCATAGATAAGGTCTGTTTGCTCTGCAAGCGCACAGCTAATGAACAGCCTTTGAAAAATTTCATGTTCAATAGGATTTTCCTTTCCATGTTTACCAATCAAACCAAAATAATAATATACCATGTTTTTGAAAAAAAGTACTACAGAGAAGCATTATATTTTGAATTCTTAGCTTGTTTTGTGATTAGTTTGTTTTTGGTTAACTGCCTTCTATGTTGGATTTTTAGGAAGATTTTATTTTTAGTATTTTATATTATTAGTTTTTTCTATTTTTAGAATTTAGATTATTGGTATGTCATAATTTCTATTTATTTTCTTTTATCCTGGGGAGTTATGACTGATATTATTATTTTTCTAATGAGGGAGCCACCCCTTCTATTTATTTTGTAATTATTTTTTATGAAATTGAAGTGGATTATTTTCCCCTCCTAAAACTTACATGTTATCAAACCTGACTGTCGTCTTTGAAACAACAATGTAATCTCGTCGCTCGTTTGAGGGTTCTATCGTTTCTCTCTCGCCCTTCCTGAGTTTGCCCAATACCACGTTTTTGTGATTGACCCCTTGCAAGAAAGTCTTGATTAGAGCTATTTGGGATGGCAAGGACTAGATCACTGCGTTCAGAGATCCCTCATGATACAATCATGATTAGAGGTTTGGAAGACAACGACTTGATTGCGGTGTTCAGGGACCCTCGTGATACAGTCGCTATTAGAGCCAACTGGGAAGGCAATGAACGTTCAGCGACCTAACGTCACCTGATTCACAGGTCAATCTCGTATTTGAACTAGGGTTTGTTTGTTTTTTCCCTCGAGGTAGCCACTACACATGTGTTGCTTTTCTCAGATTCTGAGGATGTCACAAATCATCAGTGGTGACAAAAGTTCAAATAAATTCTACTACATCAACTGGTTTCATTAATTCTGAAATCACCTTATCTCACTATATAGTTGCTCTCATGGTTGTATCAGCTGAATATTTTTTTCAAAATTTATTACCTTACCAAATATTTTTCTCAAAACTTATCACCATATCTCACAATTATATCGAGTGCGCTCAATCTATAAAATTGGCTTTCAACGGGAGAGGTAAAATTTGGTATTTAACTAGAGAAATCTCAAAAAACATTGCTAACAATCTAAATATGAAAAAATGGCAGGCTGAAAATTCTTTGATGATGCCATTGCTCATTGGTTACATGGAATCTATCATAGTAAAGCTTCATCTATTCTTTCTCACTAGTTGAGATATCTGGGAGGTCGTTCGAGATCTCTATTCAGATTTGGAAAATTCTTCACAAACTTGAGTTGAAAACATAACTTTGGAAATCCAAACAAAATGAGCGTGATGTTACTATGTATTACAATGAGGTGATAACATATGGCAAGAGCTTGATCAAGTTATGATGACATTTGAGAGAATTCAAATGCTTATGCTTGCAATAAGAATATAGAGAAAAACGATCCGGTCTACTTGCTCTTAATTGGCCTTAATCAGAATATAAATAAATTCTAAGGTCGAAGCGTTGGTAGGAAACCTCTACCATCGATTTGAGATGTTTTTCTCAAGTTAGACATGAATCGTTAATTATCTGGGAGTTTGGGGGAGTGCGGGGGGCCTAGCTGCGTAGGAACTGGTTTATTCCGGTCATCTAAGTGGTTGACCGACCCTTCTAGGTGCGGAAGTGCAACCCAATGGGAGTGAGACCCACTCTTAGTTTTCCTAGGATTATTTATATGTTTTCATTTGTGTCTAGGGTTGTTTTTCGTGTGCTTGTTTTGGCACACATATTAGCGTCTCTATTTTTTCTTTTAGGTAATATCCAAAGGTTTGTGCGGTGTTCTAACTATATCTCGCTATCGTGGTGGTGATTTTCCTTCCTCTACCCATCCACATCCTTGCCGCATTACTCCTCGCCTCCCTTCGTGAAGTTGCCCAGAACAATCAGTCCTATGTTGTTTTTATGTACTTCCAACTTGCACCATCACCTTCTCCTTCCACCCTTACTGTTGCAATCCCCAGACCGCCTGTATCCTCAACGCCATCAGTCACAACCTCCCTTTTCTTGTTGTTGCCGCCTCGAGACAGTGAGGTTTTGCTGTACCTGCTACTTCAATCCCAACCGCCTGTCGTTGCCGACCTAGACAACCAACCTCTTTGTCGCCCAGCTGTTTCTAACCTCTTCTGGCTCTTGTCGCTTGCCCAAACCACTACATGTTGTGTATCTCCCTTCCCATTTGTTGCTGCCACTTTCCAAACCCACCTAACTGACACCCTTCCACTCTGGATGCCCCATCTGTTATCATTTGTTGGGTCTGTTGCATTCTCAGATTTTTGTTTGTTTTGTTGTAAATTCTTAGTTGAGTTCAACAATAATATTTGTTTGTCATTGTTTTTTGGGTTAACTGTGGTATCATTTGGTATCAGACTTAGTCTAATTCTGGTCCTATCTTAGGGTTACCAAAATCAACCACCAATTTTTTTCCCTACTCCAACCACCCCTTTCAACCCCTCCAAACCTAAACCCTAGCCATGACACCGAGGAGAGAAGTGTCGGAAGCCAATTGGGAACTTTCTAGGGAGGATATGCACTGTGAAATCTTCTAACTGCAACAGAGGCTCGCTGCATTCAAGAGGATACACCCATCGCCACAAGGGTGTCATCAGATCGAAACGACGAGGTGAATTCCTTTCCAGTGATGAACCACTCAAAAGATTTGAAATGGAATATAAGAGGAGAAACCAAGATCTTGAACTAAATGTCGATTTATCTGATTTTTACAGTCGCAGGGATATGAAAGAATGTATTGAATGACTCCAGAACGTGGAACGTGCCTTTGAATATAAGGACCAAATAGAATGGTAAATCTAGCCACCAATAAGTTAAAGAATATTACGTTGCAGTGGTGGAAAAATTTGAAGCACTTACGCTAGCATGAGGAAAATACAAAAATCTCTAATTTGTTCTAAGATGAGAAGGGAGATGCGGCGAAATAAATGATTCATGTGTCATGGTTTTGGCTACGTGGTATATGATTGCCCAAATAGGAGAGCAATCATTTTCACTGAATATGGAGTAGCTGAAGAAATGGGTAGTGACAGAAAAGAGGATGAAGCCTTCAGGGTGGAGTCTCAATTTTCAACCAACGATGAAGAGACAATTGCGATTTAAACTGAGCTCATGAGAGAGACTCCGCCAGTATTAACATTAGTTGTTTTAGAAAGTAGTGAGTCCGAGGTAATGGGCGTTCATGCAAATTTTATGGATGTGGTGCCACAAACTATCTTGTCGCAGACAATAAGATAAGCATCAACATGATTAACATTGGTTGTTCAAGAGGGTCATAAGTTCGAGCAACTGACATTAGACACATAATAACTCCAAATAAGATAATTTCATTATTTTAATACATACAATCTACCTCTTAAGTTGCCACTGCTGAGTCACATTCGATATGTCAAAGTTGAGAAAGTTTTGAGCTAATTATGAAAGGCTACTTAATTTAGGTATAAATTTCAGTTTAGTTCAACAACACCATCATAAACAGATGACCAAACAAGCATGGCGAATTGCAGTTTTGAAATATTTTCTTGAAGTGTTTTGTGGGAAAGAATATTTGATGGTAGGTTCTAGGTTCTTCTAGAGAAGAAGAAGAGACATCTTGTGAGTGGTTGTCATTAAGATTTGTCCATTGGGCCCTAGATTTTGTTCTAGAGTTGATTCCTCTTGAAAAAATTGTTTATAAGATACACTCAATGGAGTACGATGAGTGGGAGAAACATGTTGCATATTTAATGGCTCGAGGCTTAATTTGTGAGAAAACTCATTCGTGTGCAATTCCAGCTCTTGTTGTTCCAAAATAAGATGACTACTTATTCTATCAGAATATGCTTTGTAATGACGTGCACAATTTAGAGTTGTCTTGTGTAAACGTGAGCATATATTTTATAATGGGATATTTTGGGAAGCTCAAACCTAGAGCAGATGAATCTTTCAGAATTCTCAAGAAGCTAAATGATAACACTTACAAGATTGACTTGTTGGGAAATTTTGGCGGTTTTGCTAATTTCATCGTGGATGGCCTAACTCCATACTATGAGAAGACAGAAGTTGAAGTTGCCCAATGTCCCGAAAAGATAGATGTGGGCATTTGGGGGAGTGCGAGGCGTCTCGGTGCACAATGATCTGTTCGTTTCAGGCATCTAAGGGACCGATCGACCCTTCCATGTGTGGAAGTGCAACCTAATGGGAGTCGAGCCCACTCATAGTTATCCTAGGACTATTTATGTGTTTTCGTGGTGGCAGAGGTAATTTTTCTTGTGTTTTTTTTTGGGACAGCCATAGGCTTCTTTATTTTCCCTTTTAGGATTATATCCAAGGGTCCATGTGGTGTTATGGTTGTATCTCGCTCCCAAGGTGCTTTTCTCCATCCTTTCTGTTCTCTTGATTATCCAAGCAATACTATATTAGGAGAGTCTGTCGAGTTTTTTAAATATTAATATTTATACAATTCTATCTCATGATGTTTATAACAAAGAAGAAATATGAAAAATAACTACAACAATGATATCGTTCGAAATTGTCTACTAGTGACCGAGGAAAATTCAAAAGAATGAGTCTTCGAATCTTTTGCAGTGCCCAAAATCTGCGAATCCATAAGGAAATGTTCTCACTAATTCTTTACCACATTTTCAGTCTTCTTTATCTTCAAGTTATAAGTTTTTTGGTCCTGAATCTAAGCCATTTTTGAATTTTGAGTCTAATGAGTCTAGCCTTTCTATTGGGGAAAGAACTTGCACTCAAGATTCATTGTCTTGTTATGTGTCGTGTGAATAATTTTCATACATTTTAACTTCACAATTGTCATTTATGGAGATTCCTAGTAGTGTGCATAATATTCTCAAAGTCCCTAAGTAGGAGGCTATTTTTGATAAGATGAAAGCCTTAGAAAAAAATGGCTCGTGCGAACTAGTTCATTTACCTAGATGAAAGATAATTTGCAAGTGCAAATGGTTGTTTACAACCAAGTATAATTTTGATGGTTCTTTGAAACAAAACAATACTTGACTAGTTGCCAAGAGATTCACTCAGAACTATAATATTGATTATTTAGAGACATTCACTTCAATCACAAAACTAAACTCTGTAAGGGTTCTTTTATCACTTGCAGCTAATCTTGATTGACTTCAACAACAATTGGATATAAAGAATGTATTCCTCAATGGGGGCTTGGAAGAAGAAGTGTATATTGATGTATCTTTGAGATCTAGTGAGAAGATTGACACAAAAATGTGCAAATTAAAAATTTTTTTTGCATGTTGAAGCAGTCACTGAGTTCGTGGTTTGAGAAATTTACACTATTTGTTAAAGTTCAGGGGTATATTACGGGTAGAGAGATCATACAATATTCCTCTGACATTTAAATGATGGGAAGATAATTATATTGATTGTGTATGTGGATGATATTATTATCAACGGAAATGATGCACATGAGACGAACCATTTGATTACTTTCCTATCATTTATTTTTGAAACTAAGAACTCAGGATCTTTGAGGTATTTCTTTTGCATGGAGGTTGCTGATTGAAGAAATGAATTAGTGTTTCTCGAAATTTTTTTTTTATCATCTCTAGGAAATTGGGATGTGGGCTGTAGATCTGTAGACACTCCAATTGATTTCAATCAGAAATCGAGAGATGGGAAGATAAATGATCTAGTATGTGATGTATCGTTTCCAATACTCAAAGGAACAGAAGAAGGGGAGAGGATGCAAGGAGTCGGGAAAACGAAAGGTACTTTTGATGTATAAGTCAGAGACGAGATCGAATTACCTGTCAAGTTGATCGACACATACAAAGGAAGAAGGGCCTCGAAGCTCGATGGTTGTGCATGCATCTAGGGCAAGTGGATGGTGATGCCGGAGGCATCTAGTGCGAAGGTCGAGCGGCTTTGCGATGCAACTAAGAGTGGTGCCCTGGTCGATCAAAGGAAGGAGTAGCTCTGTTGGCGGGTTCGACTAAAGGAGTAGATAACCTTGAAGTTGAGTCTCGCGTGTAGAGGCGGATGAGGACGAAGGAGGAGGTGGCGTTGAGGACTTATTCTGTTGTTTTGATCCGCGATTGAAGGCATGCGGATTGAAGTAGAGTATGAAGAAACGATTGCGTGAGCCACGATCGAAGACATGCAAATTGAAGCAGAGAAAGAAGAAGCAGCTGCATGGGTTAACGTAGTGATAGAGTGTGGGTTAGTCGAGTGATAGAAAGGTTAGTGTTTAAATAATAATAATTTATGAACTCATGTATATGTTTGAATTATTATGTGCTAATTGTAGGATTTATTTATGTCATGAATCATGCTGCAAAAGATTCAAGTTTGGATCGAGAAAAAGGTCGATGACTCTAAAAAATGTTAGGATTTCAATTTTAAAAGTGTCTTGTAAAATTAATAATATTCAATATTAATATTGATTACAATAATTAAACTCAAAGTTTAAGTATTGAAATCTTAAAATAGTACAATACAATAATAATGAATCATTAAATTAAAACATAGTTAAGTGATAATTGAATATTTAATACTTTATATGTGATAATTTGAAAGAAGCCATACAAGTTAAGAGCAAACCGATCGTCCATGATCTATTTGCGTACTCTTACTCCTAGATCTATAGTAATATTTTGGTCTCTTCTCAATCAATTGCATTAATAGTGATTGATATCTATACATTTATGTTTTAGTTTATCCTGATATGTACTCTTTTTTAATTGATCATACCTGAAAATTAGGTCTCATTTTAGTAAAAAATATAATATTTTATTTAAGTATCTATATATTATATTGTTTGTCATAAGATAAACATTTGAATGATGTTGATTATATATATATATATATATATATATATATATATATATATGCTCGTATGGGCATGCTTAACTTTGATGGAATCAACCCTTTATGGTAATAGCGGGGGAAATCTAGGGTGCCCGTGCATGTATATGAAAAAGATTTTAATATTATAGGACCTTAATTGGTATAATTTTTAGATGGTGTCATATGACAATTGTGCATATATAGAATGATATATATATATATATATATATTTTATTTTGTTTAAAAAAATATATATATATATGATATTTTTTATATATATATATATATATATATATATATATATATATATATATATATATATATATATATATATATATATATATATATATATATATATANNNTTTTATACTGATTTATTAAAATTTTAATTGACATGCTTATTATTTTCTTTTTTCTTGTGTTATTGTAATTTAGGAGTGCAATTAGTCATTAGCTTTCGTTAGCTCACAGTTATTTTAAAATAATTTTTCATATGTAATTAATTTTTTAAAATATGAAGAATAGAAGAGACAATGTTTATAGAAGACGCGGAAAACCTGTAATGAGATAAATTTACTGGTAATTTAATTTCTTTAGTAAATCTTTCATTTATTAAATGTTATTTATAGAAAAAAATATAGAAAATTTAGTTCCCACATTTCAACCAACTGTATTCACCTTGTTAATTCCAAACCTGGGAAGGGTCGTAATCAAAGTGATATCAGAGCCAAGATTTATGATTAATTAATAATGAAAGAGTCAATAGGATAATTATAAGAAAAAAATAATATTAATAAAAATAAAAAATTAAAGTTAACTCAAATTAATAATTATATTTAGTCAGGCGTAAAGATACACCCAAAATTATAGAAGAAGATAGTCCAATAGAAAACGATGAAATACAACCTACTATAAATTTGAACTTGAATGTCCTGACCCAGATGATAGCGACAACGATTCAGTTGATTCATTTGTCTAGATCACAATCTATTGGAAGTGTTGCAGCCTTTGTGAATAAGTATTTGGAGATATTCCTAGATTTACATCCACCATTTTCTAATATTGTTTTGGATTTTTACATAAATTTTTTATGTTATTTATAAAAGGTTTTAAAATTGATGATTAAAGGGTTTGTGTTATTGTTACAAGATATTTAAACTATTTGGGATTTTTAAATGATTAATAGTTTTAAGTTATTTTGAAATGGTTTTAATTTTTTTTGGATTTTTTATTTTTGTTTTTATGTTTAGGATTTTTAAGTTTATGAATTGGCATATTTTAATCACATAAATTTGCAAGTAGTAGTAGCTCTAGTGACAGAGTTGTGACTATGAGTGATTAAATTATTAAAACAGGTGAATGCTTTAGATATCTTGGGTCTATTGTTTAATGTGATGGTGATATGGATGGGGATGTTATTAGTTGAATTCAAGTTGGTTGGTTGAAGTGGAGGAATGCTTCATGCTTATTGTGTGATAGAAAAATACCGTTTAGAGTGAAAGGAAAATTTTATAATATGGTCGTGAGACCTGCAATGCTCAATCGCGCTGAATGTTGACCTTTAAAAGAGAAGCATAAAGCTAAGTTAAGTGTTGCCGAGATGAGAATGCTTAGGTGGATGAGTAGCTTTACACTTTGAGACAAAATGCGAAATGAATATATCTGTGATATGGTGTAGCTCCAGTGGCGGGAAAAATTAGGGAGAGTCGTTTTAGTTGTTTGGTCACATTAAACGCCGACCATATGATGATCCGATTAGGAGAGTAGGTGTTTTAGATTTGACTTATGTTAAGAAAGATAGAGGTAGACCTAGAAAAACTTGAGCATATGGTATAAAAACTGATCTTAATTTATTAGAATTAAATGAAAATATGACACTCATCATGATGCAATGGAGAAAAAGGATTCAAGTAGCCGACCCCACTTTGTGGGATAAAGTTTTGTTGTTGTTGTTGTTGTTGTTGTAAGCTTGCGAATGGACAATCCTAAACACATATAAAATATATGCACATTACACAAAAACAACACATGAGATGTTCTTTTTTTTCGTTCAAATAATTAAAAAAAATACACATAAGATGTTCTATGATTTAGATAAATGAAATTAAATTATCAATCTCGTGATAAGGTTGACAATAATATAGGTTATTTTTATTTATAAATTAATTATGTCCCTGTTATATTTGAATAATGTTTTATTACACTTATTGTTTTAATCGCACTCATAAGTATTTGTAAAATTTATATTGGCTCAATTGTCAAAGAAAGGTCATACATTTAAAAATTTTTGTGGATATACCAATCCTTGCATAGAACCTTCATCTAAGGGAGCCAAATGAACTGTTTACACATATTTTTAACTGCGAGTATAATATTTCTGGTTATTTTATACAGGAAAATTAATTACCCATTTGCTGATTGTATTGGTTAAAAAATGGTCACATGGTTTAGATAAAAAATATAGAAAAGCAGTGACTTTGATCGCATTTGGTAATGATTTTAAATTCCTTTTTTTTTTCACAAAACTAGCCTTTTAAACTTTACGGTAGAAAAACGTTACACTGCCTTTGCTCTTTCATGAGCTTGTACTTCATGGTCACTTTTGCATATCTGGTTTTGCAAAATTGCAAGTGTAGCAGTAACTCTGTTTCAATTCAAACAGCATGATATATCATTACAACCTCACCAAATAAGTTTGCTATTTTTTTAATGACCTATTGTTTAGGCGGAACAAAAATGAGAATGTACTAGATAAATTGATGCTTTATGCATCTATTATAGAACATCTTTTTAACTTTGAATTTACATCAGTTGATGGTTTTATTTTTTTAAAAATTGCATGAACAGGGAAATCGCCGGAGTGCTGGGTTTACAAATGAGGAAAGGGAGTCATTTCAAAAGAACTTCTTATCTAAGGGCTTTGTGGACACCTTTAGAAGACAGCACCCTAGTGTGGTAGCCTACACATATTGGGGTTATAGGCATGGAGGGCGCAAGACAAATAAAGGTACTTAACTACTTTTCGAGAAGGTGTTTGATTTTTCATCAATTTAGGAAGTTTTGATATTCCAATATGAAACATCATAGAAAAAAGAATTTGATTTATTGTATTATAAGTCATTTGATGAAATTTCCTTGAGGTTATCATTGTTTATATACCGTATTCTTTATTTATGTTTTAAAAGCAATAAAGTTTGGTCATATAGGAAAGATCATAAATAGATCGTTACGCCTTAGTTTGGGTTTTGCATGTAGTACATCCAGACAAGAGGATATTATGAAATGACTCTACCTTAACTCATTTAACCAACTCCATTCAGAAGAAGTTACACGCATAATTCAATGATGATAGAAAATTTGAAATTTTGTATCTTTATGAAGGTATTTTATTTATTAACATTCTAAACTCAATGAAATTGATGCATGCTACTGAATAAAGAAGCAAACTTAACCCCAACTAAAAAATTAGACACCCGATTTAAAAATTAGATAAACTAGAATACAACTATTTGAACCAAGAAAATATCACATAATTACTGCCAATTCCCAAGACATTGTTACTACTTAGGCTTGTGATGACAATGTACCTAGCAATTTAGTAGAATTTACATTGAAAAATATAGAATATCACAAGTTTGGTAGAAAAATTCAATAGGTAACAACTTATATTTACCAAGGCTTGAGAAATTGGGGATGCAATATGATCAATAAAATGACATGATTTATAGGACATGTTTATGTAACTTCAATTTTATGGTGTCAGGATAGAAACCCAAAACTTCTAATTTCCATTGTCTTCACAGTCATGAATGCCTACCAACAACATATGAACGAAATTTCTGATAATTCTTATACAATTCAGTAATAGTAATATTCAATTGCTTGTGCGAATTAACTAGCTTGCAAGCATGCACAGTCATATGTACGAAAATGTCAAAGAAATATTACATTTTATATGGTAATTCTTCTACAAATATTGGGATGCAATATGATCAATGAAATGTCATGATTTATAGGGCATTTTTTCTTTGTTACTATGCTATTATGGTGTTAGGATAGCAACATAAACTTATAATTTTAATGGAGTTCACATTCATGAAACCCTATTAATGTTGCATACAAAACTAAACTTATGACAATTAAATCTACAATTCACTTATGTTGATATTCAATCTACAATCTACAATTCACTGATGCATTTACAAGCATGCACTATTTCTTTTATTTTTTAAGGAAAATGTCAAAGATTATAAATATATCATGTATATTTGTTCCATCAATAAGATTATATAAGGTTGTAATAGTTTCCATACGATTATCCTGACAGAGCTAATCAACCATATCAATGAAGTTTTAACTTTGCTTGTTTAGGTTGATTAGTTAGGCTAGATATTTCTTTCAATGGGATACGCTTGATGATCCTTTCCATCAAGCGCACAAGCATTGATAATTGAACAAACGATTTTATTAATAATATGTAAATATTGCTTTGCATTGTGACTATTTACATAATAATGATTAACATGCGATTTATAAATAGTATGTTAAATACATATCATGTGTACAACAAAATGATTGATTAATGCTAGACTAATAGAGATATGCAGTAATATACATGCAATGATGAAACTTGAATTTAAAGAGGGGCAGCAAAATAAAAAAATCAACTAAACTAAATTAAACTTAATTTTTAGTTTTTAAAATAGATAAATAAGATAAAATGAAAAAAAATTAAGAATTAGTTATAAAATAATAAAAAAATATCTTTTTAAATATAATCATTATGAAGAATCTAAAATTATTTCTAGTGCTTCTTCATTACATATAATTGACTCTACATCGAAATTCATTGTAATATCATTTTTAATATATATTATCAATGAACTGACAAGAAAATTAATTTCCATTTAATTTTGTATTCTTGTCTTAAATAATTTTCAAAATTAAAAATGCATGTTCAGTTGTTGTTGTCAAAACTAACATGTTAAGCTCAATGTGTTCTTTAGATGTGTTAGTATCTATTTCGAAGATCCAATGCAGAATTAAAATCAATAATTCGTTTTTAAACCTATTATTCATTTCTTGTAGATCTAAAGTGGTTATGAAAATATCAACTTTATAGCAATGTTATACTATAATTTTGTTTTTTTTAACATGATGTTCTCGGCCTTTAGTGTAACGGGAATTCATATATGGAATATGTATATCTTGTTTTTCACAAAATAATTTCACTATATAAAATAAAGAATATCATCATATTTCTTTTAAAGTTTAAAGAAGTGATTTGTTTTTGATACTAAAGCATTGCATTAAGGAATTTATTTTTGGCTACCTTTATAATTTAAGAAGAACAAATTAAATTAATCATAAGCACCAAATATGTAAAGAATTAATAAATTGAAATAACATTTTTTGATAATACGCTAAACAAATACTATAATAAGCAAAATGTCAATTTTTAATTAACAAAATTTATAACCTATTTTATTCACCCCGCATATTACTTGCACTTTTATATCAATTATTTCAAATGTCATGGATATCAAGATTGTGATAGCAGAGAATGTCATAATTTTTTTCTTAAAATTTGATACACTTATATTTTTAAGATGAATTATATCAAAGTGTCATTCCTTAACAAATTTATTTTTATCAATAACTTCAATATATTCATTTATTTTGTTTTGATTCATGTCAAGCTCTATCAATTATAATGCAATATTTTGCATTACAAATTTTGTAACACTATTAAGTTTAATGAGACAATTACAATTTTTTTGATAAATTATTTAGAATAATTATAAATATTTATTAAATTAATAATATAATGATTATTAAATTATTATTAATCATTTAACTTTAGGGTGCAAAATTTTAGTGTATTATATGATAAAAAAGAGTTCGAGGAAAAAATTGAAGGGGGGCACTATATACATGGAAAGCATGTTGATCGAATTAATTCTTGCTATGATGGGGAAATAATATTGCGCATAAACTAATTATTAAAGACTATGGTATGATAAAGAAAATTCTATTTAACATATTACACATGAAAATATATATTCAAATTGGGTCCCAAATCAATTATAAGGGTTTGTCATTTTTGACATCATTATAATAATGTTGAGAGAGAGAACTTTGTGCCAATTGATCCTTTTGTACTACCAACATGATTTGTATCAGATCATGTGGTGTTGAAACTTTTTGCTCCGATTATCAATGAGGCGAGGAAACATAATACTCTCTTGTGGCTCTAATAGCTATTAAATTTTAAAGTTTTATACCTTCAATGACAGCAATAATCCAACAAAACACCCAGCTCAGTTTAAGGCAACCTATGACAACACATGAGAGATAAATGCTCCACCTTTCCGTTAGTTTATTAGTAGTTTGAATGGGGTTACTTAAAATGGATTTCTATGGTTTATAATAATTTGGTCAAAACATTCGTTGAGACAACACTTCTTATTTAAAAAGTGGTTCACTAGCATGAGACAGCTATTGCTTGCATTGCAATGGCAAAACATAAAATCGATATGTTTGTGATAATACATCATCCATTGGCATAATGTGAGCGTGAATTATGATCACCTGTTGGAGGAGCATGTTTCATGAGCAACATTTATGATCACATATTTTCATTTTTTTTTTTGGTATGGACTGGATCATAACTTTTTAGGAGCCAATAGATATGATTTCCAAGTTTAAAAAGTTGAATTATTCCATGTCAAATACACTTAGCGAACCACAATGAAACTAAGCTCCAAAAATAAAGAAACATGAAGTCCATATTGGCTTCTTTTATAGTTTTAAAAGGGGAAAGCGAGCGGCAGTTTATTCAATCCCAACCAAAAATAGTATTGGTAGGACATGACAAAATTTCATGTTATTGTGATTGCTACTTTATCCCTTCATAGTAGGTTGGATAAAGAGTACTCATTTGGAAGGACAAATATTAAAAAGTTGTTCTTAGGAGTTAGGACGAGCATTGAAAAGTTGTTCTACTAAGCACTGAATTATTAGAACTAATATTATCCGATGAAGCTAATAAAAAAGATGGCCTAAACTATTGCCTCTATCATTGGGTGGTTAGCTATCCTATTAATGATTGTATTGTCTTATAAGGATGGATTGGAACAAATGTATAGATGTAAGGAAGTTACACCCTTCAAGAGTATTCTGGTGCATCCAAATGATTTGATGAGGGTGATCATATCCTCTTCTATATCATCAACTTTAGAAGCCATTAAAGAAAACTAATTTGAGGTGGAGAATGGAAGACAAACATCCCAAAAAACTTATGAAAATGTTGATGCATCTTTGATACCGAAGTTAACCCGAATTAGAATAAGGAAAACAAATATTATTACTAAAATTCAAATATGAACCTACAAATAACCAACTCGAATAAGAAATAACAACAATCACGATACCATAAATCGAAAGTAACAATTGACACTTAGTAAGTAGACAGTCGGGGGATGATGCGTGAGGGTTGTTTGGGTTGATTGCAGCTAGATTGAAGGGCGAAAATGGTGGTGGTTGCAATGAGGACGTGGTCGGAAGCTGGTCGGCGGCTGGCCAATCGGTGAGGGAGGCTGCGATGAAGGCTGGGAAGGGGAGACAAGTGATTGGAAGGCTGCTGGGAGGATCGCAACAAGGTGGGTGGCTGGCTAGAGACGATAGTGGCAAGGATGGAGGGCTAGAACAATGATGGGCTATGCTGTGGGTTGCCGAAAAGCTAAAGGAAGGCTGTTCTGGACGGGGCAGCGAGGAAACTACAGGAAAACAACAAACAAACTGTTGTCGGCGCGGTCTGCAACAAGGAGAAATGTAAGGTTGCGAAGGGAGAAGGATGCGAAGGAGTTGGGGAAGAATAAACACCACATGAAGAGTAAGAAACAATCGAAGCACCACCTGAAAATGAAGATACAAACCTCCCAGGGAAGAAGAGACACCGGCGATTGTCCTGATACAAGAACTCTAAAAACTAAACCTAAAAGATCATAAATACAAATATATATATAATAAGAGGATATTTGAGGATAACGTTGGGCTTCTGTTTGCTTCATTTATGTTGGATGAAAATGCTGAAAAGTGGTGGCGTGGGTTGTGACCTAACAGGCTAGGGACATACCCAACATAATGGTAAGTTGGGAGAATAATGTGGAGCTTCTCAGATAGTGGGTTGTTCCCTTACCCTCTAGAAGACAGATGCAGGACAAGTTCGTCAAATTGGTGCAAGAAGAGAAGACGTTTATGCATTATGAAATGGAGTTTACTGCAGTATTGAGGTATGCACCACAGCTGATAGCTACTGCAAAAGAGAAGTGTTTTATGTTTCTTTCTAGATTGAAGAATTCTATCAAAAAGTCCAGAGTGTCGTTGGGGATTGATGATTACTCAGTGTTGTTGGATCAAGCTAGATGAGTAGAGATTGATTTTCAGCTTATTCAGAAGTGTATGAAGACACAAGAGAAATAATATTGATGAAAGAGAGCATGTGGATTAGTTAGAGGGATTTAATACAAAGATGTCCAAGCTAATATTCTGATAGATTTAGTGGTGGCACTTCTCATAGTACCATCGTCACCCGTGTCAAAAGTGAAAAACAACATAAAGATGAATGTTTGATGGGCTCTCATACATGTTACTTGTCTCTTTAGTTTAATCACATAGTTTGATATTGCCATTCACTTGGTTAGAAAACTTTAGAAGAATAAAAATCAGTTGGAGCTCCTTCGCAGAAGACTGTGGGTGGATAGATAATGATAAAGTCTACAACTTTGACTAATTTTTAAGTTCAACCAAGACCTATTTAACCTCGAGTTTTTACCCTTACTTATAGAACACCTGAAGAAGCTATTGTTGATGCTAATATGGATTGACAAGTTTTATGTTTTATTTCATGTTTTAGGAGTGTCATTCTAGTGTATTTCTTTTTCAAATGATGGGTCTTGTTGTTGTTATGTTACCTTGATTTAGATGTGATGTTATCATGTTTTAGTTGTTGGTGGAAGTTAGTTGAGTTATCTTATAATAGACCATTGTTTAATATATCCTTGTTCTGTCTGTTTTTAGTGATATTTATAATAGATTATATAATAGGGAGGGTGAAAATTATATAAATATATAAACTAGCCAGACGAAGAAAAGAAAAGTAAAGATTTAACTCAAGTAAAGTATATTAAAGATGAAAATCAAAAAGTGCTTTTCTTAGAAAAAGATATTCAGCATAGGTAGGTGAGTTATTTTGATATTATTTTTAATGAAGTTTCTGAAAATACAATCGACCTTAGTGATCTTAATATCATTAATAATAATAAAACGTTTTATTTTTACCGTCGCATTCTTAAAAAAGAAGTTGATGAGGCTTTAAAAAAAATAAAATGTGGAAAGTCTGTTGGGCCTGATGATATTCCAATTGAAGTGTGGAAATGTTTAGGAGCTTTGGGAGTTTCTTGGCTTACTAAAGTCTCTAATATTATTTTAAAAACTTAAAAGATGGCTGAGGAGTGGAGGAAGAGCTTTTTGGTTCCTATTTTTAAGAATAAAGGGGATGCAAAAGAGTGTGCAAATTATAGAGGAATTGAGTTAATATGTTATACTTTAAAATTTTGTGTGAGGGTAATTGAACATAGGTTAAGACTTATTACAAAGATTTCTCATAATCAAATTGGATTTATGCCGGACAGGTCTACCATGGAAGCTATACATATATTGAGAGGTTTGATGGAGAAGTTCAAAGAAATTAAGGATGATCTACATTTGATTTTTATTGATTTAGAAAAAGCATACGATAAAGTTCCAAGAGATATCCTTTGGAGAGTTCTTGAGAAGAAAGCTGTTGATATGATTTATATTCAAGTTATTAAAGATATGTATACTAGAGCTGTTACTTGTGTTCGAACTGAAGGAGGATTGACCAAATATTTTCAGATTTTTGTTGGAATAGGGATCGACTTTAAGCCCATATTTTTTTGCTTTATTTATGGATGATTTTACTGGACATTTACAGGAGGTTGTACCTTGGTGTATGCTTTTTGCTGATGATATCCTTCTCATGGATAAGACGAGAGAAAAAACCCAGGAAAAACTTAAATTATGGAGGTCTACATTGGAGTCTAAAGGCCTTCATTTGAGTAGAACTAAAATTAAATACATTGAATGTAATTTTAGTAGTAGTAGCTCTAATGACGGAAGTGTAACTTTGGGTGAACAATTATTAAAAGGTGTGAACGATTTAGATATTTCAGGTATGTTGTTCAAAGTGATGGTGATATAGATGGGGATGTTAATAGTAGAATTCAAGCTGGTTGGTTCAAGTGGAGGAATGCTTCGGGTTTTTTGTGTGATAGATAAGTACCGTTTGGATTGAAAGGAAAATTTTATAAGATGCTGGTGAGGCCTGCAATGCTTTATGACGCTGAATGTTGGCCTTTAAAAGAGAAGCATAATTGCCGAGATGAAAATGATTAGGTGGATAACTGGATTTACACTTAGAGACAAAATGCGAAAAAATATGTCCGTGATAGGGTTGGTGTTGCTCCAGTGACGGACAACATTAGAGAGAGTCGTCTTAGATGGTTTGGTCACATCAAACGTCGACCATCTGATAATCCTATTAGGAAAGTAGATGTTTTAGATTCATATTTTGTTAAAAAAGGCAGAGGTAGACCTAGGAAGACTTGAGAGCTTATTGTATAAAAAATGATATTAATTTATTAGAACTAAATGAAAATATGACACTAAATAGGATGCAATGGAGAAAAAGGATTCATGTAGCCGACCCCTTGTTGTTGTAGATTTTTCCTGCTTAATGAGAAGTGATTTGAGGCTTGAGGTATGAATCGTATTCATATATTTTAAATTTCGAGGTTAAAGTTTGTATAAGGATGTGAAATTGTAATAACTGAAATGTAAAATAAAATGTACTAAAGGAAAATCAATTTTTGATTAGTCACCGCAATAGTTTCTTATTAAGAGACGGACGCCTCGCAATTCATTCAAGCCGAAGTGACGGTAGAAACGAAACAAAAGACAAAATGAGAGGCGAAGGGCGAGGAGAAGGAAGATGAGGACTATTACACCACTAGTGTTGAGTGCTAGTGTGCTCGGGAAGAAGGGAGCCAAAGCCAAAGTCATGTGTTCTGTGCAAAGGAGAGGAGACGCCCTATGTGCGGGGTTGCCTACTAGTTGTAGGTTCTCCTGTGCGTGTCGATATAGGGAGACAACATCGAAGAACCTAAGAAGCAGATGTTGCTGGTAGGAGTGACAATCCTGGGCATGCAAGAGTTGAAGCTAATAATAAGGATTTGCTTGCTGGTGACAAGCTAGTGAGTTGTCACTTGCAGGAGGGGAGTTCAGTACAACTTCAAGTAGGAGTGGGTCTGTCTCTTCCGGGGAAAGCTTGCAAGAAAACCTTAGCTGAGCAGCCTATGGGGGAGGAATAAGCATATCGTGAACTCGGACGCGCATTACATGCCTATCTTGTGTGAAGGTGCAGACGGAAGAAGTTCTCTACATGTAGGAGAGTAGAAGTGTCAAGCTACAGTGGTGTTAGGGGAGGAACTTGTGCCTTTGCGGGCCGAAAGAAATAGCGTGTGAATTTAAATTGAGTTTTGGATATGGCAATAAACAACAGAATGAAGAGTAAGGATTTATATATTTTTTATTTTATAAGTTTTTATTTAATTTGTTAAATGTTTTTCAAGTTCCATGAATTTAAATTAGTAATTTTATCTGACAAACAATTGAATTAAAGGTTAAAGAGATCAATTTTGCTGATTGTGCAAAATACGAGAAAGTGGAGAAAGGTTACTGTTTTTTTTCTAAAATTATTATATTTAAATTAATGCTCTATAATATTTGTATTAGTTGCAATTATTAAATTAAAAAACGAGGAATTGAAATCTTAATTAAAATGGAATAATAAGATAATGATTAAAAATTAATAATTAATTAAATTATAATTAAGTAATGTGATAAAAAATTAGTATATTGAGATGATAGAAATTAAGAATAAAGAAATTGGTTAGGGTCGAGTCGAGTAATTCTACTTCTAAATTATGGTAATAATGTTATATTTCTTCTGAATCACTCATATTAGAATGATATTGGTGAGGATACCCTGGCACTGTAAGTTGAATATGATTATTATGTCATTATTCAATTGATCATTTAGAAATGAATGTGAATGATTTGCATAATTATATTTATTTACTAAATATGCATATTATAAAAGAATGATATTGGATGGTATTTTGAATGCAAACTAAGGGTGCGTTTGGGGCGGCAGTGTGGTATTGCACCGCAATTTTTATTGTCAGGCAAAATTTTGTTTTGCCTGCATTATCAATAAACTGCACTTGAAAGCTGGATTTTTCCATTAAACCTGACTAGTTGCGGTGGCCGCTAAAAAACTTACGGATTTTTTCAAATTTTTTTTTTGCAATAGCCACTGCAGCTTTTTGAGCAGCAGCAGCTTCTTCTACAGCTTCACAGTTGTTTCTTCAAATAGCTGCAACTGTCTCAAACAGACCCTAAATGATTTATATTATGCTTGTATGTGCATGCTTGTCTATGGTGAAGTTCACTCTTTATGATACTAGCGAAGAAATGATAAGGTACATGTACACATAAAGAAATTGTAGGTGGGTGGGTGTGATGTGGGTGGGTCGGTGTGTGTGTGTGTGTGGAGAGGTATTTCACTAAATAAAAGTTAATCTTGGCAGTTTTCTTATGTCATCTAATAATTAGCATGTTATATGAGTGAATGTAAAGATTTAGATGCTAGATATGTTAATGCATAAGAATTCAGTGGTATATGTAATCCCTTTTTATAATAATGCTTTTAACGTCTTTCTTGCATTTGAATTTTTATGCAACTTTTATACGCTAATATGAGGATTTCAACTTTTGATATTATTTGCCTTTACAACAGGATGGCGGCTTGATTATTTCTTAGTCTCAGAGAAAATTGCAGATAAAGTTCATGATTCCTATATTCTCCCACATGTGGGTGGCAGCGATCACTGTCCTATAGGGCTAATACTGAAGCTATAGCTTCACAATAGCTGCAGGTAAATACTTTGCATTCTTCCTTTCTGTTTCACTTTCATTAGCATTTGTCATAAGACACTGTCCTACAATCGTAGGCTTCAAAGATTTGTGACCCAATGCATTACCAACCAATACTTCTTAAAAACAAAGAAGATTTACTTTCATACCACTCAATTCTTATGTATTTACATATCAAACACCTTACACTTATAACAGTTTGGTATCATAAATCTATGCATGAAAACGTGTATTTCGCTTTTTAAAAGTTAGTAGTGGTTATTTTTTTATGTGATGTTAAAAGACCCGAGTGTTATAAATGTAAATATGTAAGTCTGTATGTAAATTTGCTTCTATGTAAAACCTACTGAGTCTATTAATGAGTTCAAAAACTGATCGAATTCGACCCAACCCGCTTGAGTATAATTTCTTTTTACGTGAAATGTTATTTATACGGCTCGACTCGAATCAATCTTGATTTTGGAATGAGTTTTTAATTTTGACTAGAGCTGAACTCACTTGAACATGTTTCAATGTTAGCCTCACTGGGGTATTGTTAATCCGGTGAATCCTTTCATCTTGCAGCTCAATTTGTGGCTGAAAATCCTCCCACTGCTAACCATTTCTTTCATCTTTAAATGCAGATAATTTGTGCTAATTTTAAAGCAGGTTTCAGGCGGAATCACTTCATTTTGGAAAGGGATTTATCCTTTTTAGGTACTGATTTTCTTAACCTTCCAGTAGATTGCTGAAGTCTTCTTCTACCGGTGCATATATATATATATATATATATATATATATAGATATATATATACTTTTTTTGTGAATGCACTGATGTAACCTTGCTCTCTGTATTTATAAGTACTGTTTTGTGTGCTTTGCATGGGTGCACATGATGAAACATATTTTGTTCTTATTCTTAAGTTCTTACTTTCATTTTTTGACTCGGTTGGTGCTTAGATAGGAACATAAAAAAAGGCTATTTTACCAATATTCCATCTAAATTAAGTCATTTAAAAAATAAAAAAAAATGATTAAAACAAAAACAATAGAAAATTAGGACAAAACATCCAACCATTTGGAAATTTCAATGTTACAGCTTTTTAAAAAAAAAAAAAAAATCCTTAAAATTCTTGAATAAAATTACTTGTAGGGCTATAAATTAGCTCGTGTTCGGCTCGTTCGAAACAGCTCGTGTTCGAAATTGGCTCGTGAACATTGTATTCGTGTTCGGCTTAATTTAAATATGTGTTTGTGTTTCGCTTGAAAATTGCTCGTTAAAATTAAATTGAAAAAATCGATGTGAAGTCTTGGATTCAAATTTGAACCAAATGTATGAAAATAAGACACTAATTACATTATTATATGAGGTGTTATGATCTAAATTTAGATATAAATGTATATAATATATTATTATTTAAGTAATATATGTAGTATATTATTATACAAATAATTGTATAATTTTTTTTTTTAATTTCGAGCTAAAACAAGCTGAAGACGAACGAACAAAGTGTTATTTGTGTTCGGCTCGTTTATGATTCGAGTTTTAAAAATTTGTTCGTGTTCGGCTCATTTACTTAATAAATGAGCCTAACACGAGCTGTTCGCGAACGAGTTTTTTAGACGGTCCTAATTACTTGTATAAATGATATGTTTTTTTTTTTTTTAAATTAATGCGTATCTAAGGACT